>OX243783.1:11800000-12162500 GCA_945859555.1 Megachile ligniseca | reverse complement strand
TTTTACAGAGCACAGAGATAAGAAGGGATTCACCCCGCTTATTTTGGCAGCAACAGCGGGGCATCACAAAGTTGTAGAAATTCTTTTGAACCATGGAGCCGACATAGAGGCTCAATCTGAACGTACTAAAGATACACCATTGTCCCTTGCCTGTAGCGGTGGTAGATACGAAGTGGTAGACCTTTTGCTTAATCGGGGTGCTAATAAGGAACATCGTAACGTTTCTGATTACACACCTTTGAGCCTTGCTGCGTCCGGTGGATACGTTAATATAATAAAGCTTCTTCTTAGTCATGGTGCTGAAATTAATTCTCGAACTGGTTCAAAACTAGGTATTTCCCCTCTGATGCTTGCCGCTATGAATGGTCATGTTGGTATGTTTATTATGAACCTGTTATTTTTATTACGATCGATTTTCAGACAATATTCGAAATTTGAAATAATTAATCTTAATTATAGCTGCGGTAAAATTATTGTTGGATATGGGTAGTGATATAAACGCTCAAATAGAAACTAATCGCAATACGGCGCTAACATTGGCGTGTTTTCAAGGAAGACACGAGGTTGTTAGTCTTCTTCTTGATCGTAAAGCTAACGTAGAACATCGAGCAAAGGTATGTTGTTGCGTCTATTCTTTTCTATAGTATTATAAATTTATTTAGATGAATTGTTTCGTTTAATACAAGAGATGTGTTCGATCAAGTGAGTATCGTTATATTCTTGAGATAGAGCAATTTGATGGTAGTACTGTTTATGGTATCGTAAATTAAATTATCTAGTCGTAATATACGTCTGATATGACGCTTTTTGCAAATATAAAACGACTAAATATTATTCGTAGACTGGCTTAACGCCATTAATGGAAGCAGCTAGTGGAGGATACGTTGAAGTTGGACGCGTTTTACTTACTAAGGGAGCAGATGTTAACGCTACTCCCGTTCCATCGTCTCGCGATACTGCCCTTACCATCGCTGCTGATAAAGGACATTGTCGTTTCGTAGAATTGTTGTTGTCAAGGTAAAGATTATTTAACGGTTTGTCTCGTTTCAATTTGTGCTCTTCTGCTTTGTTCTTTTCTTTTTTTCTTTTTCAAGATCGTTTAGTAACGTTGTTAAATACGTTTAAAAACTTTGTAGGGGAACTCAAGTAGAAGTAAAGAACAAAAAGGGAAATAGTCCACTGTGGTTAGCAGCTAATGGTGGACACTTGAATGTTGTTGATTTATTGTACCATGCTGGCGCGGACATAGATTCGCAAGATAATCGAAAGGTATACGAACATTTGCAAATCAAATTTTTGATTTATCATCCTTGTTTACGCTTATATATTTATTTAATTATATATGTATGTTTGCGTGCGTGTGTCATATTGCAGGTTTCTTGTTTAATGGCTGCTTTTCGCAAGGGGCATATTAAAGTCGTTAAATGGATGGTAAATCATGTTACTCAATTTCCAAGCGATCAAGAAATGACAAGGTATATAGCTACCGTCAGCGATAAAGAGTTATTAGAGAAATGTCAAGAGTGTGTGAAAGTGATCCGAGCGGCAAAAGAAACTCAAGCGGCAAAAGCGAACAAAAATGCAACGATATTGTTGGAGGAACTCGATATGGAAAAAACGAGGGAAGAATCGAAAAAGGCAGCAGCTGCCCGTAGACGAGAACGAAAGAAAAAGAAGAAACTCGAGAAAAAAGAAGAGAAACGTAAATTGCACGAAGAATACAAAAAGAGCGAAACAAACTATGAAGACAAGGAGGAGAGTGGAAAGAAATCCGGAGACGAGGAGTGCGATAGAGCCGACGATAGTGAACACGAAACTGGCGACGGTTGTGAAAGATTGGACAGCATGCCATCGCCGGTTAACAGAAGCCCAGAAGATCCTGATAGAGAGGAAGGCGATAGTGGAATCGACGCAAACAGTCAAGGTAGCTGTAGCAGTAACGATGTCAAGGCTAGGGAGAAGAAGAAAGATAAAAAGAAAAAGAAGAGTAGTAGCAGCAGCAGCAGCCCGGCTACCAATGAAAAAGATACATCTCCGCAAAGGTCTCCAAAATCCGTTATCGCGCAAAGTACTAGTTTGCCTCAAAACTCCATCACGCCGACAAAGTCCCAAAATAATTCATCTGACAAGTAAGTTGGAAACTCTAAATTCAATTAAGAATATCGCCATGCTATTAGTTACCTTGATGATTATTCTTTCAGAAGAACTATGATTAATAGTACGGGTGCAGTATCCGTGTCCGTGTCAATGTCCACGTCCACGTCCACGTCCACGTCCGCGTCCGCATCCACGTCCACGTCCACGTCCATGTCCACGTCTACGTCGACGTCGACGTCGACGTCGACAGCTGCCGTTGCGACGAATACTAGATCGTCAACCGTCAATTGTGGCGAACGTAAATTAAAAGGTCAGCTGGTATTCGAATCGTCAAGACATCCTGCCGATAGGGAGGATTTCGAGGCAACCGGCAATGAAACGTACATGCCTGGTAAAGGTAAAAAGGCTTATAATAATCAATACGATGGAGACGCATTGAATACGTCCATGAAGTCAAACAATACAACTAGTCCTAAGCAAGGAGGCAAGCGTGAAGAAGGTTGGAAAGAAGTTGTACGAAAGTAAGAAACATCATTTTATCTTGTTTAATTTTGATTTTTCTCCTATATAATTACAAAACAATTTAATAAATAAATGAAAAGGTAAGAAGAAATAAAAAAAATTTATGAAATAGGGGACAGTCCGATGATTCGGGAAGATTCATGAATTCACCATTCCGTTCGAAAAAAGTTTCCGTTCCACCAAATGCTATCAGCCGAGTTATTGGAAGAGGCGGGAGCAATATAAATGCAATTAGAGGGGCAACAGGAGCTCATATCGAAGTAGAAAAGCAAAGCAAGTGTCAGGGTGAACGAATCATCACTATCAAGTATGTAATTGCTTGTACCTTAAAATTTTAAAGTATCGTTTTTATGTTCTGCCTAATACTGGTTAGCGGGACTGACAAAATATTCGTGCGATATTCTATTATTGCTCTATTTCAGAGGATCATCAGACGCAACAAAGCAAGCTCATACGTTGATAGCTGCTCTCATTAAGGATCCAGACGTTGATATATTACAGATGCTTCCAAAATCGAAACTTACGGTCGTTACAACTTCCTGTTGGGATAAAACCGTTTCTACCATAGCGGTAAGGTCCTAGACAGTAGAATGCCTTATTGTAAGCAATACAAATGTAACGAGGAGAATATTATCTGGCTAACGTTCACGCTTATTTGTTTCAGTCGAGTAAAGCAAAGTTGGGTGCTGTAAGTAAACCATCTAGTCTAATGTCCAATTCGAGTAGTACGCAAATCAATAAATCTAATTACACACCGGGAGTTTCTACCGTGAATCAGTTGATTCCGCTTCGATCTTCGTCCAGCATTAAACTTACCGGAGCGTTTCCAACACCTTTACCACGCGCAACGGCACCGAGACTCGTGGCTGCAGGTAACGTATCATCCTCACGTGCTTATTGCATGCATGCACCGTTTATACACCGGTTGTGCACCGCTCGTATTGGTCGTGCAACAGGAGTATCACTTTGTTAACCGAACAAGATTGTTGGAGAATAATATTTTGATGATTGTGTGGGCGTACAGCTGAAAAACGAGCTCAAGCCGTAGCTGCTCAGATGGCTTCTTCGTCGTCGAACACGAAAACAACAATGTCGTATACGAGTGCAATCATGACCGCAGGACGAGCAACGAAAATCGTGACGACGAGCACCACGCAAACGTTTGCTGCGAAATTATCCGAAATCACTGCCTCGACGCATACATCTACCACCGTGATGCAGTCCACTCATACAACGGTAAACAAGCAAAAATCGTTACAAGCAAATACCGTCACTGTCATGTCAGCTACGGCTGCGGCAATGGCTCAGACTTCGTCTCAACAGTCCATAGTCAGTACATCGCCGAAACACTGCCGACCACTGCCTACTCTGTCTGCCCCGCCAACTATGGTTTCTCATTATTCTGGAAAGTCTACTTATTCTCCTGGATCTAATACCGCCGTGTCGTCGGCAACGAACACCGTGGTTGCATATTGCCCAGAAAATTCCACCGCCTCGACTTGTTCAAACGCGACGATTCGAGTCAGCCCGTCACCACCGGTGGTGCCGCAGTGTCAACAGTTGCAGCAACAGCAACAACATCAGCAACAACATCAGCATCAACATCAGCAACAACAGCATCAACATCACCAACAGCAGCAACAGTCTCAACAACAACAACAATCGCATCAGCAGCAACAACAGCAGCAACCACAACAGCAGCAACAGCAAATTCGTAGTTCTACACCTATCGCGCAAACAATGCAAGAACAACAACAACAGCACCAACATCAGCAGCAGCAGCAGCAACAACAGCAGCAGCAGCAGCAACAACAACAACAACAACAACAGCAGCAGCAGCAGCAGCAACAAACAAATAATACACCACTGGAATATTCATTATTCAATGATACCTTTACAAAAGTGACCCAGCAGTCAATGTGGGGTGGTCGAGAAAACGAGTCTCAGAAGGGTATGAATTTTGCTACCGTAGCCGGTGGCGGCGTATCCGTGAATACATCTGGTTCGTCTTCGTCCAAATTCATTGACAGCGTTCCTCCCCAGGCAAGTATCGAATCGAAATTGTCTTTATTATTGTTTCATCGCGTCAAAATTCGAATCAATGAGATGATTACCATGTCTTTTATTATTTGTTTGTACGTAGGTGGACGCTTCGAAAGCACCTGGATATCGAGGAACAACGATGTGTTCTCCCGTTTCGAGTAAATCAAACAACAATGCGACGAATGCGAACGTGAACGCGAACGCGAATACAAATGCGAACGCTAATGCGAATGCTAACGCGAACGCGTCCAACATGGGAAGCGGTGGGTCCTCTAATGCCGGCCACAATCAGATTCAACCGCCGCAATATCAGTCGTCCGGAAATTACAATGAACATCCTATGTCGAATAAACCTCCTGGTAGTTTGGCCGTAGCACGACCGGTGATTCCGCAACAAAGCATCGAAATGAGTGCAGCAGCTGCGGCAGCGGCAGCGGCTGCGGCGGCTATGGGAACGCAATATAACAGGCCAGTGTTTCAAGGTGATTTAACATCTCGCAACGCCACAACGCATCAAGCGCATGTGATTGCGTCGACGTCTCAAGCCACACTAGACGTAGGCTTGTTCAAAGGAAATAATGTCGGTTACGAACATCCGAATGTAAACTCGAGCCTGTTGAAGATGGTACCGAACGAAGCGGCCCAGGGCCATCCACTTCTGCCTTTCCATCCCCATATGCAGAATTTTACGCAAACAATATCAGCACCATCTGCTTCGGTGAATACCACTGTCAGTATGTCCAGATTAAATCCGAGGGCGCCCGATTTCTCTAGTTCTTTACACTTGAACAATAAACCTCAAGTAACTATGTTCAATGCGGGTTCAGCAGCGGGAATACATCCGAACATGTTTGCCACGGTGCCGCCACCTCCTCCATCCGCGATCCAATCTAATAATTTAGCGATGCTCGGAAACTTTCCCCTAGGAAAGTATCAACCGGCATCCCGTGCCACTCCCAATACAGGAATCTCGACGAATGGACAAACTCGATGGCCGTTCGCTCCGCCTCACAATAATTATCCACCTCATCAAGAACCAATGATCGGGCAAATCGGCTTATCGAATCATTTGGCAAACATGACCGCGCAACCTGGTAGCATCGATTTGATCACCAGTTTAGAAAACGGTGGTTCGCCGGCTATATCACCCTCTTCGCCGGCCCAGGTTGCCCAAGAAATGAATCAATTGAAGATCGAGGATCGTAAAGTACCACGACCAATTGGCACAGAAAGAGCATGGAAGAATTATACGATGGCGGGAATGGGACCCGGCGGAGATGCCGACTCCATCAACTGGATGTTGAATAACGAAAAACTTGTTGGCTCTTGGGCAAGTTTGGCTCCAGGAATAGACAGGCATCAAATGTTTCGATCCAATGCCGCTTACAATCGTATATCCAACGTTGACGCTGAACTTCATCAGATGATGGAATCCTCCTTTCAGGTACGCTCGGTACATCTTTTTTTCTTGCTGCTGTCCTTTATCTTCATAACAATGGTATTAACAATAACGACACGGTTCTTTTTATTCTTTTCTGATGCACTGGAATGCATCGTTGATCTTTTATCGGCACTGATGATGAACGGTTACGTTATTTATACAGGGTCATGTGGATACTCAACAACCGTTTCCAAATGGTAGCGCGGCAGCCCTGTCGATAATGCCTGGACTAACTCTATTACCTGGTCAGTTTGGAACACCTGCTCTAACAGAAATTCCTCCTAATGAAGCAAATAAAATGGATGCGCCAGCATGGGGAATACCAGATGCCGTGCAAGATAAGCAACATCCGGTATGTACTGTGTCGATCAATTCATTAAAAAAAAAAAAAATAGAAGAAAGGAAGGTTACGAAATTAGAAATTCAAGTATATTTCGCCTTTAGTAATCTTCGGTAGATTGATCTGATCGCGATAATTGATGTAACCGTCCTCCTCTTGGTGTTTGATGTTTATATGGTTCGTGAACCATTTGATTGCAGGCATGGAATAAATGGGCTCATTAGAAAGAGAGAAATTTTTGCGAAGACAACTTCGTTTTCTTCCTCGGATGACACGAAATAGAACCTGGAACTTGAATTAGTACATAGATGGAACTGGAAGACGAAGCATTGTTTTTAGGCACTTAAATTACATTATTATCCTAATTATATCCATTACAAACACAGATTCGATTTGTCATGCTAGATGATAAGACGATAAATCCTTACTACAACTTAATACTATTATCTAGTATAATTATGCAATACAAATAATCACCGGATACGACACGAAACAGTAAAAGAAGAAAAATAAGAAAAAGAGGAAGAAGAAAGAAGGAAGAACGCCAGTGGCGGTAACAGCGAAACGGAACAAAGGATTCTTATCGTTTGTGTTCTCTCGTCGTCTTCGATCTATCTTCGGCCATGCTACTTGTATACTCCAGGATCGTTTTCGATCAATTCGATATGCGATACGCGATACGTCGACGGCAGTTTTCGAGACTTCTTCCCCTTTTATTTTCATTTATGCCAGATCGACTTGCCCAATTTATACGGGATTCAAGTCTTAAACGATCGTCGCGATAAATTCGGATACGCGTACCAATCATAATTATGTCTGCTTTGGCTTTCGCGTACCCTTTAATAGTATATCTGAAATTAGAATGCTATCGTCATCTTTTTTCCCATTCCTTTGAATTTCGTGTACCGAATTAAAAAAAAGCTTCGTTTCTGAATTGTCTCTATACGCGTGTCGAAAGTATGCGTTGCGAAAACAAGGGCTTAGATTTGCCACGCGGACAACCGAATGAAATACATCATATTATGTTAACTAAATGATAATAATAACAATAATAACATTATTATTGTCGTATCAAAGAGCGTTATTTCTGTGTTTGGGGATCAAATATTAAAGGAAATTATAAACGTATAAAGGAACAAAATCAGGAAATTGCTTCCAACTTATCACAAAAGAAAAACCCCCGACTATCATTCCTTTTTTCCTTTTCCTATCCTGTATGTACCATAATTCCTTTCAACATCGAACTTTTCCTCCCTTGCCGCGACACGTCGATTTTACTTACCTTGCGTCGTTCGTTCATCCTGGTATTAAACAAAACAAAGGAAGAGAAGAATAATACGCGGTAGTTACTAATACCAATTACGTATTTATGCTATGATTGTAAAGGATTTCGTCGAGCTATGTCTTTATTTGCTCGTACATTATTATTCGCTCTTCGTTCTTGCGTACTCTCGTGTTGCAGTCCGAACAAGGGGGAACGAAAAAAAAGAACAGCAAAGCAAAAAAAAAGAGAAAAAATACATGGAAGTTGATAAAAACGAATTGATAAGCACCGTAAGATATCACGATAAATATTGAATAGAGTATCAAATCCATGTTCATGGATCACCGGATATTTGAGTGTAATTGCGTGTCCCTAAGAACAGTACTATGCCGATACTGTTACTTTTATCGTAGTGGCAACGTTCATTCTCATTATCTTTGTTATCATCATGATCGTCAGTATAATTATTATATGTCATGGTTAATATTACTGGAATCGTAATTATAGAAAACGTCATCCGCTGCTTTTGCTGGAACTATTAGTACGTTGATATATGCTAAATATTCTAGATGAACATCGGATAAATTCAAATATATTATGCATAGGTAAGAAATGTTCATTCCAATTGAACATTTAAAAATGTTTTTTGACGGGGATTTTTACAAGTGTTCGATACGCGTAGTTAGCGACAACAGCGACAAATTACGCTTTAAACGATCCCCTACGCGTGCGCGTTGTTCAAATTAAACAAAAGATTCAGTGTACGCATGCGTGCACATGGACGCGTTAAATGAAGACATATTCAATCTATTATTCTGAGTTTTTCAATTATTCTTTAAAATATACCATTATAATTTAGACTATTTTCAATTTTGATTTATGATAATTGCGATATACGATATGGAACTATTATATAACAACAATAAATTAAGTAAATAAATAAGCGAATGATCGGAAGAATGAACGAACGAATGACCGAATAAAGAAAAGAACAAATACAATCGATCTTTTCAATATCTTTATTACTCTATCTTTAAGTTAATACGCGTTCAGGGTGTGTCTTGGTTAATGTGGTTTGAACGATTAATTTTTCAGAAAGAAAAAGGGATAGAAAATAAAGGGATGGACAGAGTTTTACTGTAATAATTTGTTTTCCACCGAAGGATTGACAAACCATCGTCGTATCATAGAAAAATGTTTAATTTAGAAGATAAGCTTATACATTAATAATACCACGGAAACAAAACTTATAACGTCTGAAATAGAGAACATTTTCATAACATTCATTATATTAAATAACAAATTATAAAAAAAATTTTAGAGTTTTAGTATCTCGTTTCTTCGTGCAGGCTAAACGATGAAAAATTTTGGAGAAAACCGTAACGTGTTTCAGACGATGATACCGCGTAAATAATACAAATATATATACGTACATGTATGTGTTAATCTCGGAAGAACGAAGAATAGAAATACTCGATACAATTTTTCATCGTTCAGCCGAAACGATCGAGACTCTACGACTCGTTATATCATAAAAATAATAATAAATATTTACACGTGACACGTTTATACAAAAAGTCAGTACGTGGAAAAAAAGGAGTAGCATGATTGTCAAACTTTGCAAGTTAACGTTTCCCTCTGGAATCGACCGCGACGGCATGACGCGTAACGCCTACAGCGATCGAAGGTTACACGACAGCGACGGGTTGAATCGCTCTTGCCTCTTTAAGTAGTTGGATTAAATAAGTAAATGCTTAAGTAAAATTGAGTACTGGAATCGATGATCGATCGAGTAGAGTGAATAGATCGGTACGCGCACGTAGATATCCATTTATCGGACGGGAACGTAACGTAA
This sequence comes from Megachile ligniseca, assembly GCA_945859555.1. Classification (NCBI taxonomy): domain Eukaryota; kingdom Metazoa; phylum Arthropoda; class Insecta; order Hymenoptera; family Megachilidae; genus Megachile; species Megachile ligniseca. Next base: position 12,152,938 of record OX243783.1, on the reverse strand, counting down.
TTTGCTGACGCCTCTAGTCGATTAGCAGAGAGAAAGGTAAAGTTTCAAAAATGTAGCGTGAAAAATCTTTAGAGCACTGATTAAAACCAACGTTTTACGCGTATATTCGCACTCGTATACGCATACCGTTGCTACTCTACACAACATATTCCGAGTACGCGTATGCGTATACGCGTGTAACGTACGACACTGATTTCTCTATAATACGCGCATCATATTACCTTCTTACTCGTACGTCTATCTGTCCGCAGGTCCGTCCGTCTGTTTGTCTATCTATCTATTTACCTACCTACTTACTTATCTATCTATCTACCTATTTAACGTATCTATCTATCTATTTATTTAGTAATATAGATCTCAAATAAATAGACAAAGTAGAGGCTTTAAACGTTAGTACGTGATTCGTGCCTCTCGCGAAACAATGATAAATAAAGCTATTTGTACATAGCGGAAGATAAATCTTTTAAACGTTATAAAAACTGACTGTACTTTTCTGACTTGTTTGAGTCCTTAAACGAGTTTCTCCTATTCGTTTCTGTCTAATCCCTCGGGATATTTCAACGGAGCTTAACTTTCAAATTGCTTCTCCAACTTTTTTACGCAACCTACTAATAGAGAAAATAAAGCTTCATGCCACCTGTTACAAGTATATTCAACGAATCTTGAGTTATTTTTGGTGGTTTAATAATCTCATTTACTTCGCGAGAATATATATATATATGTTTATGTATATATATATATATATACATACGTATCCGTGTATGTACGTACGAGTGGTTCTTGCGTCTATACGCTATGCACATGTAACGTACGCGTTTCATACTTTATGTATCGAGTTTAGTGATCGATCGTCTTTCGAATAATTATAATAGATCTTCGCACAACCGTTTCGTTCTTTAGAAATATTTGCAATGATAAACCTTGAGAGAGGATCACGTCCTCGCCCAATAACGGCGATTCGCTTTTGCTAGTCGTTTCTCCAAGATCATCGCGCTACACCGTCCGTATTTTTCTTTCTTCGTCGTTTAATCCTGTACGTTTACTACTCTATCTTTTCTCGTTCATATAAAAATAACACGCAATGCCAAGCTATCCAACATTGCTTTGTACATTCGCCCGTGCTCCAATGAAAATAAATTGAAACCTAACGAATCTAAAAACATTTAGTGCGAAATCATTGCGACTAATTTTCCATTCTCCTATCGAAAGCTATTTCTAAAACTTCAAACTATATCTAACACTGTCCTTGTCTTCCTTGCCGTCGTTACGTTATCCCATACAAATCTCGCAGACATTCGATCATGCACGCGCACAAAAGGTATACGGAGCACCCTTTAACATTTTCGAAATGCGATTATACGATACAGTACGATACGATACTATACTATACTATACTGTTCTAAACTATGCTATACGATACGATGCTATATGATACGATACGATACTATACGATACAATAGAATACGATACGATACGATACAACATACGTATTATATATGCAAATATTCGTTCGTTCGATTTTGCTTCGAACGCTTTAACATACTTTTAACGAGTCTTATGACAGAGTTAATACTTTTTGTTCGTGCTCCTTTGCACGATATTAAAAACTGCTGTACTTAAAAAACGCAACATTTTCAATTGGACACTCTTTAGAACTTTAACTTACATAATAATTTACAAAACATAAATAATTGTTAATGATATAGCTAATTACGTAGCAGTAGATGCAACGGTGCGATACGTAATATTAACGAAAATTATGAAAATGGCAGAGGTAAGTGAAAATGGTATTTATATTAAACCGAATATACATATACATCCTACCTCGAAATATATCTTTTCATATTTAAAAAAAGTTTTATATTTATCATTTACAGTGTACTTTCTCTTAGGACGACTCGGTATTATAATAAATACGTTTTACAAAAATTAACGTTAAGCGTGTACGCGTATACGAAGATTCTAATTGAAGGAAATTTATTTCTTACGAATTTGGAATTTTATTTCGCTGCAAGGTGCGAAATTTTGCCTATCCTTCCGTTACGCGATCTATTAATTAATCGACTATTTTTCTTCTTCGAATACGACATAACGCATTTGATCCTTTATTCTTCTACGATTGCACGATACTCTCAACGATAGCCTAATCTATTTCTTCTGAATATTTACAAGTCACTATCGAATCGACTTTTACTTATTGTGAACAAGTAGTCATGGATTGTTTTAATTTTTCTGGTGTTGAATTTTTGTTTACTATTATGCCAGAATAAGGAAAAAGATCAAAAAAATTTGATCACCGCTTTACCGTTTTCTCTACTGCTTCGTTAACAAATTTTATAAAGATATAACTGAATTCGATTTTTCAGAGCCCATACCTTTTCGCGTGTATGCAAAAGCACACATGTAATGTACATCAGTGAAAATTGCACTCTTTTTCGACCATTTATCCTTCCTCTTATTGAACGTCCAAGTTCAACAAGAGTAACAAGATTCAGATTGTCACTCATTAAATGCTATGTATCCTTGATCATATGTTCACTACTCTGATTTGTTCTTTTCGATTTTGCACCTTTATAATTGCCATTTACTTCGATGTTTATACATATTTACTGGATATTTGTCACCCTGGTCCGAATTGATTTTCACTCACCGATCATGTCGGATTTTGTAATTTTTCTAAAAAGCGTTTCCGCTTTTGAAACTTACTCGCCTTTTGCACTTTATTTTCATTCTTTGCTCCTCTTCGTTCTTTTTTCCTGTCTTCTATTTCCTCCCGTTTCTCTTCTAGTTTTTCCACTATATCTTTCTTCGCTTCTCTTTCATTTACAGTATTCCGTATCTCGTTTATCTTCTCTCTATTATCAGCGTCGTCCTGACCGTCACCTTCGCCACCACTGTCGTCATCATCGTCCGCTTCTTCCTCTTCTTCCCCCACGCCATCATCATCATCATTATCCTCGTCCTCCTCTTCCTCCTCTTCTTCTTCCTCCATAGATGAAGAATCACTATCACTATCAGAACTTTCGGAATTCATGGAAAAAGAACAATGATCGTAATCTTCAGGGTCCAAATATACTTCCGCTCCAGGAAATATATACTTTCCAGGTGCTAACTGATAATACGAATTTTCTGCAAATAAAATGATACACATGATATGTATTCGTGTTTTTACGATTACTTTTATCGTCTATGAAATAGAAAAATGAAAAAGAAATATGTAATAATAAATTCCAAAAATAATGTACCTGGTAATCTTACAGCAAGACTCTTTTGAATTTTAGGTTGCCAATAATTCCGACTTAACCTTCCATTGCTTAAGTCTTCCTTGTCAGTTTTTCCATCACGACTGTCAACGCTGTTACAGCTGTCACCTATTCCAGAATCCAAAGCAGAATCGATGGATGCCTGTCTTGGTTTAAAATTAATTTTTTCAACTTCGATGGTGTTCACTGCTATACGATCTTCATTCGTGCTGAAGGACACGTTATCTTCTATACAGTTATCGGATTTTAACTTAGAATCGAATGCCGTATTTTCCGAACAAGTTTCTATAACTCTTGGAAATACTTGACATTCTTCTAAATTGTAAACTTTCCCATTATCCCTTGATTCGGATTCTACCGAGACGACGCGAAGTTTATAATCCATTGAACTATTAGGAATTTCTGACACTGACGAGGATGAGCTAAAATTCAATACGGAACTACTACCGAAGTTCATTCTTTTTGGACTACTCTCCGCACTTGATTCGCCTAATCTTCTTTTCGGACTGTCCGCTAAGGGACTAAATTTCTCCTCCGTATTATTTGCGTGGCCATTATAAAATGGCGAAACATGTGAGCTCTCTGCGCGTTGTACAACGCTGTCGTGTGTCATATGATTATAACCACTTTCAATGGAGCATAAGTCGTGTGGTTTAAAATCTGTTTCCATACTATCTCGCGACAATACGGTATTTGACGTTGTGTCTTGACTTTGTTCCCAAGCATCGTCTGATAAATAAGATGCCGGTAAAAGTTGTGTCGCTTCCTTAAGAATTGTATTATTCCAACAAACTTCCTTGTAACAATCCTCCATTCTACAAAATTGGAGATCAACATAAATGCACGATCGCAAAGATACAGATGAATGTAAAGAAAATTTAACGTTAAATACGTATAATTAATATCAACTATTACTTACAAATGACACAATTGATTTATAATAACGTCACCGTCTCCTAACAATTCGACGTCGAACTTTAGATGTGGCAATGATTCACGATTAATCAGAATTTGTGGAACATGAGATGGAATAGAGGAAGGAATTAACGCTACCGGGCGAACCTTCAGCGATGATCCTATTACAATCAAAAGATCACAATCATCTTTGTCTTTGGCCATCGCATCGTGAAAAGCATCAGGAAGTCCTTCGCCAAAGAAAACAATGTCTGGTTTCATTATGCCTTGTGTTACTAAATCTGCAAATTACAAACATTTTTCATGAAAACCGATCTTTTTCTACCACCTTCCTATCAATCGTGACGAGCCGTATATTTACGATCATATTATATTTATAATTACCTTTATAACTTTCATTACAATTGATCTCTGATATTGGGGGCAAAACGTTAACTTTGCATTTTGGACAGAAAGGTATTCTCTGAGCAAAAATATCTTCCCTAATATCGTCCGCTCTTACTTGATATTTACATCTGGTACACGACGCAGTCGCGAAGGAGCCTAAACACGAAATTCAATACGGACGTGAAAAATAAATTAATTAAATGCAAAGGCCATTTTTAAGTTTATACGCATAAAAACACGATGCTCACCATGACATTCAATTACATTTTCAATTCCAGCCACTTGCTCCAGTGTATCAATATTTTGGGAGTAATTTCGTAAAAGTTTCTTTTGTTTATCAAGCATTTTTATAAACCTATGACAAGGACTAGGTTTAAATTGTCCAGGATAAATTTCTCGTGCGAATTTATAAAATGGTCTCGGATCTTGTCCGAAGTAGTTAATATCGAACATAGCCTGCAAAAGAAAGAGAAATGGATCGTGCTGTAAAATAACATTTTAAAATAAGAAGTTCCAGTTGGAAAATTTATCACATACCTGTGGATCTGGCAAATCAGGAAAATCTTGCGCTAATCTGGAATAAATACCATCCCTGCTTCTAAAATCAGGAATACCACAACTAACACTTACACCTGCTCCAGTTAAGACAATGATTTTGTTACTGTGACATATTAGCCTAACCACGTCCGCTAAAGTATTTACGTGTCTTAACTTTTGTCGGCGCGGTGGTTCAGACATTACGTTTATTATAATCTGAAAAAAGAAATAGAAAGTAGAAAATAGAAATTAGAAAAAAATATAAAACAATCAAAGTGATTATTCAAGTACTAGTAATAAATCAAAATTGACGACATTGCTAATATAATACCTTCCAGAGAGTCAGGTCATCGACCTGCTCTGGAATTTGAGTAGAATCCATCAGAAGATGATGTAAAAGATCGCGGGGATCAGCACCGGTTAACATTTGTTTCTGAACCCACGAAGATGCATTTTTCCACTGATGAGCGATGTCTCCTTCTCCGGAAAAATCAGACAAGCCCGACAATTCAGATAAATTTGAAACTGTCGAGGATACTTCATCTTTTTCGTCCGCCGTGTCGATTCTGAAGTAAATAATTTTGTTTTAAATATACCAAAATATATCAACGACGCCAAAAAATATAATATATCCATACATCAACGATCGTGAGTAATATTAACGAAAATATGAAACTTACTGACAACCCGTATCATCGCTAGTCGAATCAATTTGGGATGGAGTAGTTATCAAGTTTGTAACATCTGGAGAAATAGAAATGGATTTAGATTCATCGCTTAATTCGTTGAATCCACTATCTCCTCCGTATGTTTCTGTAATAATATTTAATATTTACTTTACCTGTTAGCCGCGCAAATAATAAGAAGTTAAATATTATTTAACGCTATTAAATATTAACACTAAATTAATATTTTTTAAACAGAATTTTATGAACAATTACATTTCGATGAAATCATTTAAAATCGAATTACTTTTAAAACTTTGAAAAATGGCGGGATACCGACGAAGAACAGAATTAAACCTGTACCGTTTGCGCAAAATGAAAATCGTGCCATCTGTGAACTTTTATCGAACGTACCATATATCGATACTAGTTTTTCTAGTTTCACTATGTACCATTGTCCATTTCGATAATTATTCTTACGACAAAAACACAAAACTAAATAAAAAAATGAAAAAAATAGAAAAAGGAATTTAAAATACATGAATTAAGGAATAACTTTATTGCATAAAATCAATAAAAATCCAATAACATTGCAACGATATATTCGATAAAATGAAAAATGATTTGCGATGCGACGTTTGCGACAGGCATAGGAACTGTCATGGCGGCTTTGATCTTCTATCGACTACGAACAAATGATGGTCACGCAAGACGAGTGGACGCCTTTTTAACCGCCATCTTGTAATCTTGCAAATTTCAGTAATTAATTGACCATATTTTTCTCAAAATACCTTCTATATCTTCATTTGGAGTAGTATGCGATGTCTCGTAACCTTGGAAATCAGGTTTTGCACTGCTGGCACCGACGTAACCGATGCCATCGACTTTTCGTCGTTTTTCTGGCGACGAATATTCTGGCAGCTCCGAGCCTGACGCCATTTTCAACGGCAATGCACTACATAGTTCGATACGTAGCCGTTACCACGATAGAGGTCGCCTTTGTTCTAAATGCATTTCCCCTCCGCTGCTCTTTGTGTTTGCTTCGCTGCACTACGCTGGCTGGTAACATCGGCGATACCAAAGTTTCAAAAACAAGGGAGATCGATACCTATCTTTTTGATGTAATGTTTTAGGTAACAAATGATAGATATAATAAAAATGACTGTGATTGATAGAATTGCCTACTACTGCAACTTTTATTTAACCTGTCATCAATTATCAAATATCAAATATCATGTTATGAAGAAACTATACCGCGTAGAGATAAATATGCATGATCATATAGATATCGTATTTGCTAAACTGAATAAATGGATCTCGATTTACAATGTTTACAAAGTCAAGAGTACGTTTTAAATTTAGTATACCCTCCTGTATTCTTCGTCACGTCATCGGTTGTTTCTGTTCTTTCCGTTTTTCATATCCGTTCATATTATTTATGTTCACCGTGTATATAACCACGAAACTAGAAGCGGTCGATAGATAAACATTACACTGATAGTAAAGAGCCTTCTGAATCGATACGCGAAAGAAGTGCACCCCCTTGTGACAAATAACCTCAATTCGCGTAGATTTACAGTCTGGGGAGATTTTTAACTACGAGTGTGATGACCCTGTAAGACTGCTCTTATCATCGTGGTCATATACATGGTGGGATAAAGTAAAAGAATAACTGAAGCCAATGATATTGTAAAAATGGATATGATAAAAGAAATTCGCTAGGTACATAGTACGGGCATCACGATCCTTTTAAAAGCGCACGCGCTTTGCCATAAAGTACGGAGTATGTAGAATCAAACTCAGTTGTAATACGGAGACTGGTCGTGTAAGAGATACTCAACGATATATGAAATCGATTATCGATAATATGAAAGAATAAATTTCAGAAATATATTTCTAATGATCATACATATATATAAAGTTAATTTAATACTTCGGAGTACTACTAGTTGAGTCTGTAGTTTTGGAGCATTTCTGAACAACGATTCGATTTTATATAGTGTAAGTTTTAACTAATTTTCAATGTATAGAAAAAATGAACAGAAGAAATTAACCTCAACTATTCTCGACATGTTCAGAGTACTCAGAGTCAGAGACCTAGATCGATTTGTGGAAACGTGCGAACCCGGTATCTGTTTGCTCACAAGCGTGCACTAGGACATAATTAAATAAATTAAAATTTTACCAGTTATATATTAAAAATGATAGATTTCCGAAACGACAACACAACGAACAACACAAAGTATGGTAATTTAAATATACCAGGTAAGTTGTAATAGAGCGATTTGTAATATACTTAAATTAACGTGTTTATAACTTAACAAATAATAGAATGATTGTCGTTTTGCGATTCCTGAAATTGTTTGAAAATTACGGTATCTCCCCAACATTCGCCGTTAAAGATTAACAATAACGTAATTAGTTATGTACTTGATTAATTTGTTACTCGAACATAACCCTATTTCATGTTAGCATGGATTAACACCGTAACTCGAAGATATTTTTTTTAAATAACATAATTTTACAACGATGTAAGCTTCTAGTCAGAAAACTATTAATTTGAGCAATAATACTTTGATGACGCATTTTCCATCACCGGTAACATGAATGCAAATGATCGCAATACTTTGTTTATATCGATTGCGAAACAACTTTAAATTTATTTAATACATGTATTCCTATAGCGATTATGCAAAAGTAACGATAGTATAAATAAATGCTTTAAAATATTATCGAAATTGCAATTGACAATTGATTTCAGTTGAAGGAAATGACTAGGTAATATCATATATCACTTTTTCAGTTACATCCCAACAAGGATTGGCACCACTTAGTCCTTACTTAAATTTTGATCCTGCGTACCTACCTCCGAGCCAGCCAGAATACATATTTCCAGAAGGTGCCGCAAAACAGAGAGGTCGTTTTGAGTTGGCTTTTAGTCAGATCGGTGCAGCATGCATAATAGGAGCTGGTCTTGGTGGTGCAAGTGGTTTATACAGAGGGGTGAAAGCGACAGCTTTAGCCGGTCAAACTGGCAAACTCAGAAGGACTCAGTACGTAGTTTGATTTATTTTTAAGGTAAATAAGAAAAGTTATACCAACAGAGCAGATCAGCATGAAAGTAAGTGATTCTTTTTTGGCAGATTAATTAATCATGTTATGAAAAGTGGTTCTGCATTAGCAAATACATTCGGAATAGTATCCGTAATGTATAGTGGGTTTGGTGTACTTTTATCTTGGGCCAGAGGAACAGATGATTCTGTGAATACTCTAATAGCAGCAACAGGAACAGGCATATTGTTTAAATCCACAAGTACGTTTCATTTAACTAATACAAGTATACATGTGGTCATGTTAGAACAATAGAAAAGATAATCATTTAATGTTTTTAGCTGGTCTAAGAAAGTGCGCATTAGGTGGTTGCGTAGGACTAGGAATAGCATCACTGTACTGTTTATGGAATAATCGTGATGCCTTATTTGAAATGAAACGTCGTAACATTAATGCAGCATAGGAATATGTATGTACATTAACATTGTGATGAATTATTCGAATCGGTGTATATTTCTATTTTAATCGTTATCGTTCATCTAACGACTAACCATTAAACTTTCAACGCTGCTAAACATTTCCGAACTGTAACATATTACGACGTGTAAAACATATTTACTTATATTTATTACTAATTTCTCTTTGTTTCTCTTATTTTAATATTATTAATTGGCAATAGTAATCAGAGCTGGGTAAAATTTGTTGGACACGCATCGGTATAATGTTTTGAATTTTAAAGAAAATTATAACAAATTAATAATGTAAATAGTTTGACGAAGAAAATAAAAATGTTTAATTGTCATTTATATTTATAAGCTGCAAAATAAAATATATTGTTTATATCTTTTGTTTGTTCGATGGTGTTCGCGTATATTGGTATTATAAATATAAATACTAATTCGACAACGTAAGTTTCAACAATGTACTACATTTAATACATATCGGTAACTGAATGCAACGATAAACATATTGCGCGGTACGAAAGAAGAGTGACATCTATACGTACGTACGTGAATACATTTAAATCGTTTTCACTTATATCCGACAGGTCCTATTTCTTATTTCTTATATTTTTATCCAGCTCTGGATACATGATATGAGCATCTTCGTGTATCTATATATGATTTTCTTGGCTTATTTACAGATGAAAATGAAATCTATAGGAAATTTCAAGGTACTAGCAATTTACAACGACCCCGACATGTTTTTGTTATACAAAAAATCTCGTTAGAAAATTGTTTAGAATAAAGGATTTATCGAAATAAGCAGTCAGTTCGCGATGTAAATAAAAATAATCATAACACGTCAGTAACAAAAGTTGAAAAAGCGATTATGTTATCTTGGATTCTAGAGAAGTCTAATGTTAGTTTTATTCATGTCAAGAACGATATAAGCGGGATGTACAGTTCGTAATACCTGGATTATTATCGCCTCGGTAACGGTCGATAATCTTATCAAAGTTTATCTCTTCGCTGTTGATTATTCTTGATTTTCGCGTTGATCGTACAGGTTTCGGTTCGTAATATCGTGGTGAAAAAGAGGAAGAAAAAGGTACAAAGAAAGGGTGCGGACAATAAAATACTTTGCGTAATTAGCAAAGAAAGTTGAAAGTGATTGCCATCGTAGTTATTGCAGTGTAGGTTCAAAAAATATATATACACGCATATGTATGTGTGCATGCGTATGTGTTTGTAAAATATAAATATTTAATGGAAAACATAACAAGATGAATACGTATCGAGTAAATATTTCTTTTTTGCTGTGTATAAGATTTTTGGCGTTCGTAGATATTGCATCGACGAGCATCGACAAAAATCTACGGCTTATTTGAACAAGAAACACGCAGTGTTCACAGAGACGCGTAAACGTTCTTACGTGCCAAGGTTTCTGGAGTCAGTGGGAAAGTAATATTTCGACGGAAAAATACATTTAGGAGTTTCGGAAACCAGTTACCGATCAAAGAACCTGTTGTTCGTGAATCAATACACCCTAAAATATTATCGAGCTGGTAAGGGGTATTCTTTATATCGTTAGACGATTTTTTTTTAGATACGACGATAAAACGCGTAGCTTTAATTATGAGCGACGAGTGAATTTATTCGTGGACTATGATCCATCTCGCATCGTTAGTTTCGGTCGGACTTTTTCAAACAAACAAAAGAAGAATTGAAAAGTATTTTTGTGATTGATTAACGGTCGATCGGTCGTTCGTTCGTTTTCGCACGTCTTAATTCAATTGACACAGCGTGAAAACGAGAATTGATACGTTTGTTCAGTTCACATAAAGTTTACCGCTAGAAGCATTGATACGAGTAACCGACCGATAGTAAATTAATTATTTCGTAATAAAAACGTAAGAATTCAGGGAGAAATAGAAAAAGGACAAAAATAGTAGCTACGTCGAGAAAACGGTAGTTACGAGGAATGTTTATGTGGACGGCGGATGGTTTGACGCGCGAACGATCGATCCTTTTATATACGCGATGTTTTACACGTATCGTATCTTCCGACAATAGATTTCAGATGTTTGTTCGATTAATAAAATAAAATAAGTATTTGGACGATCAGGTAGGAATTGGCGCGCGTTAGGATCGCGACAGAAGGATAAACGAAGAAGCGAGTTTGGTAAGAGGTAACGTTATCGGTAGTAATTGGTGTTCGTTCTCAGGTACAATCGTCTGGTCAAAAATTGGAACAGAAACGCGATGAACGAAAGACGAGCAGAATGCGTACTCAGCATGCTATACGTATCTTCCGCGATCTTTTCCACGATCTCGTTGGTCTGTTTGGCGACCGTTTGGCAGTACTGGGCATGGATCTTGAACGTTTGCATCAGCATCGATTGCGGTTGTATATTGTACGGTATTAATACCTTTCGAACGTTCATGGGAGGAGACGCGAAGCTTTGCCACTTTGGAGTATACGGCTTGATTCCGACACTTTTGATCGGTCTGTGCCTCGGCGGATATCACGGATATCGATGCTGCGTCGATAGAAGTTTAGAGGAACCAATACGAATGTACGACCAAGTTGCCAGGTACGGATACGTTCGCGGATCGCGAAAGACCCGCGATCTTTAACCGTTCGCAATTTATATCTACCGCTCGTACGCATACGTATCCGTGTATTTGCGTCATCGGGTAATGTAACAAGGTGGATGAATAAGTTAGAAAAGTGGATGCAGGTAGAATAAGAACGCGTTACTTTCGGAATAGCGTGAATCGGTTAAGACGCCAGATGACGAGTGTTTTTGTACAGAAACTTGAACAAGAACGGAGAAGCGACGCCGACGGTAGTGGTCAGATCGAAAAGGAGAAGTCCGTACAAGCAATGGATACCCAGCGTGTTTCTCGCGGTTTTACTCTGCTGTTTATCGTTGGCTCACGCGATCGTAACGACCGACGGTTACTACAAAACTTGCGAGAATTACAGGAGAAGGCTGATACAAGTTTTAGATTCGAGAGGTCGCGAAGCCGAGGTAGGCTATACCTCCGTTAACAAACTACCTCCGTACGATTTATCGACCGCAAACGCATTCTCTTTTCCTTATCTTTCTCTACAGGTGATACACAACAGACTTTCATGCGGAGCAATTTTCGACTTTATGGATTATTTACAGTATGATCCGAACGGTAACTGGGAACGAAGCAAGGAAGCTGACACCGGTTTGGCTCTTCGATTTGCGATCGTTTCCGCGTGGTTCAACTTTGTCGCCTGGATGCTCGTACTGCTAATCAATATCTTTATGACACGTAAAAAGTTTCGCTGCTGTTCAGAGTAAATCTCTGCAAAGAGCGGTAGCGGGAGATCGCTAGGTCGCTAAACGAACAAAACATTTTAGGCATTACGGGCACGTATGCGCGCGAACCTGTTAAACTTTTATGCGTTTTACGTAGAATTTATGTATATACGCGCGCACTGATAGGCACGCTGGCCGTTAGCGTCGTGAGCTTTATTCGTCGTCGGTTAAAAGGAAGACGAGGAAAAGGAGGGACTACAGAGAGTAGAGCGGCAGCATTTTGCTGTCACGCTATGTATCAAATATCCGAGACAATTTCTGTTTCTCTTTTTACACGAAATTCTATTTATTAAATCAATGAATCTCGAATCGTACGATCAAACGTTCCGTACGACGAATTGGTTCTCGTAACATCCGACACCTTGATCGATAATCGACGGAATTGGCTTGGTTCGCCGATGCGTTCTTCTCGGTCGAACAGTAATTATCGCGACGTACCGATCGACGCGTTCCTCTCGGTCTCGGAACGAAACGGAAACGTGCTTTTTCCGATTACGAAACATCCATGACTGTTATTCCAAACAATTTCAAACAACGCTTCCTTTTATTTTGTTTCCTGCGCTAATATTCTAAATGGACGAGTTTTTTCGAGCTTCCGAACAACAACGAATACCAACTGTTTGTACCTAACACCGGTTAACAAAAGTAATGCAATATCTGGTGTCGAGGCAGTAACAACGTTTAAGTAAGATTCGAAACTAATATGTAAACGGAAACGATGACGATGATGATGAAGATAATAATAACGAGTATAACGACATATATGTATAAAATAAGTAATCGGTACGGAATGTGTACCGGAATGTGCACCTAACTGTGACAAATAGCGCTTAACGCATTTTTTTCTGAAACGATAAAACGTTATCTTCTTAGCGATACACGGATAAAGTTTGCCGAAACAGCACCTGTTTTTTATCCTAAAAATACTGCAAACATTTTGTCAGAATATATTTGTAATCGTTAAACCATTTTTTATACGTAGATCGTCGCAAGAAGATTGCGTTACGTTCGCCCCTTCAAAGATTTATCGTCGTAACTTGCTAAGAGCTGTCCGATGACTACGCATAAAGTCGATTTCTTCTTTTTCTTTCCCGTCATATTCTCTTTTTACTTTTTTTTCATTCGACCTTTGTGTTTCCGTTCGTCTCGCTCGATACGGTTCACGCGATCGAAACTTTCAACTTTTCCAGCTACGCATAGGAACCAAATCGAAGAAAATCGTTGACCGTTTCTCTCGTAATACCGTTGTTCGCGCGTTAAAAGATAAAAAAGAGTGCGAGCCCGAAATATACTCAGCTCAACGAAAACAAGGCACCTAAATGCTTATCGACTAACATCTACGTTTTTCGTTAACGTAAACGCGCATCCCTACACCTCGGTATACGCGCCCGTACACCAAGTACCTGAATTTGTACGCGTATCAGAATATTTATATATAATATTTAGATATATGCAAATATATTAATCGCATAGATATTTATATAATATTGTCGCAATCGTTTTTTCTATTTTCCTGCTCTTCCCCTGTACAAGAGCGGATACGGTGCCGGTAACAAGCTTAAAAACTAAAACGAGAAAAGAAGCGCGGATCGTCGAAAGATCCGTTTCGAGCGAGTAATCGTCGTATACGTTTTACGACACAACACGATATCACGCGTCGATCCATTTCAGAATTCGATCGAGTTTACCAGCAACGGCTATCGTTATTTAACGAAATTATTAACGACGGATCGATCAATATCATTTACTCTGCGTCGATGTTTCTCCGTGAAATTCGGAGAAGGTTCATCTAATGTAAGTCTATAGCTTAGCTGATGCGTTATTTTCTCTTAGAAAAAATTGTTCCGCATACAAGAACCGACGAATCATAGCGACATATGGTAGAAATCTACAAATTTCAAAGTATAAACGCGGCGGAAACGTCTATAGCTGCAAAAATAGATGCGCGAGTTTTTTTCGCGAACGCCCACTCTTCGCTCTTTCGCTTTTGTTTAATTCTCCTTTTTACGTTCGATTCGTTTCGCTTCTTTTTCTTATTTTCTCGCGTATCGGTGTCTCAAATTTCGCCAGCTTGGATCGGTATTCTAAAACGTTATTCAACGTTCGTACACGCAAGTACATTAAACGCCTACTTGCTGGACAAACAGCGACGATGATCGCAGCTTTTATCAAAATGACCAGTAGCAATTAAAACCAGCGTGTTTCAAAAAAATACTTAAATAAAAAAAACAAAACGAAAATAGAAGACAATTTTGATTTTTGAAATACCTTTTACGGTTTCGATTTTTGAAAAGTAAGAGAAAGGTGGATCGAGCGTACCGTTACTTGGATCGAAAGGTAACGTCAGAGAAAGAAAGAGAATTGAAAGGAGAAGAAAGGTAAAAGCATAGGGTGCAGTGGCGTAGGCGTAGGGCGTGAGGAAAAACATAGAGAAAGGCAAGCAAAGGATGGTCGCGCGATCGCGAATATTTCATCGTTCGTTTTAGCGCGCATTATTCTCAAGTGAACGGGTTGCTCCTTCTTTTCAACGATCCGAATCGTTTTTCCGACTCCCTGATCACTTCGAACGGCGCGACCCCGGTATTTCCGAGCCGTTTCTCCTCGTTCTCGTCGCTTGGAAAATCTTCGAAACTCATATTGCTAAATCCCGCCGCGGTAACCACCGAACACTTTTTCGTTCTCGGTGTTCGTTTGTAACAAGCGGACTTATGTTTGTGAGACAGTTTCGAGGCGAGTACGGCAGCGTCGAGGCCAATGTCGCCACCGGACGAGCACTCGTCGATCAAACGATACTTCGATTTGTTCGACTTATTCAATTTGTCCGATTTGAATTTGTCCTTCTTGAATCTCGGAGCGTCGTCCGCGACCAGAGGTTCCGGCGAGGCGGGCGACGCTACCAACGCCGGCGAAACGACGTCCGATACGACGTCCGTCCTCGACACGTTGTTGAGCGGTTCAACTGCTGTTCGAGTAGCACGTCGAATCGGTTGCATCGAGTACGCCGCTCGCCTCATCGAACCGGCCTCGGACGCCGATCCGACGATGAACGTGTTCGGGGAACGCGCCGTGTTCGAGGAGGTCGCGCGGACACCGTCCTCGAGGAAATCTGGCGAGGATCGGGAGTAAAACGGCACGGAAGTCGGTCTCTTTTGCTCGTTCGGTCGGAAAGACGCGAATTCGTCGAAAGGAACGGAACCGAACAGATCCTTCGAACTTTGCGCGCTTTCCATGCGCTCCGCGGTCTCCGTACCGGACGCTCGACCACGATTTACAGCCACACCGAGAAACATCGAGTTCGACGTCGTTCCACCGATCGACCAGTCGTTTTCCTTCGATCTGCGCGGCTCGGTACATCGCAAACGGACGGACGAACAATCGGCGGAAGCTTCGGAGAGATCCTCGTCGCGCGATGCTTCTCGACTTCTCAATTCTGTCGTTGTAGTCGTTGGTGTGGTCGTGGTCGTTGTCACCGTCGTCGCGTCCGCGGTCGTTGTCGTTGTCGTCGGCCATCGGTTCGAAACCATATTGAAAGGATTTACAAATGCGTTTAGACCGAACGGAGAAGAACCAAATAAATCTTTCTCTCTATTCTCGTTCCCTTTCTCTACTTTTTCTTTCTCCCTTCCTTCTTTCTTTTCTGCTGCTTTCTCTACTCGCTTCTCTTCTGCTATCTCTAATTTCTCTACTTTCTCTACTTTCTCTTTTATCTCCGGTATACCTTGTTCCACGGTCGCAATCTTTTGTGTACCAACGACTCGATAAACGTTCGGGATCGGTTCAGTCTCTCCGGTCGAATAATCGATGTTCTCGCGGGATTCCTCGATCGCGATATTTCCGCTTCTCACGGATCTCGGAGAAAAGTTACGTTTAGACGAGGACGACTTAGAGTCGACGCGTAACGGCGCAACGGGGATCGTGGACGAACCGCAAGCGGAAGCAAGCGACGAGCGCGAGGTACTCTTCGAATTCGAGCGTTGTCCGATAGGTTTCCTCGATTGACCGGATCTCGGAAACGGGGCCAGAGCAAACACGTCCTCTTCGAGTTTCCAGGACGCGGATTTTACAAATTTCGTTCTGCAATCGCCGGCGCCGTTGTTGTTCGAGAGGCAGTTGTCGTTCGGCAAAGCGAATCTAGAATCATACCGGCAACCAACAAACGGATCGACGGCCGATCGTTCGATTTTCGATTCCGGATCCAGTTCGTCGTCCAGCAAGAGGGGTTTCTCTCCATAGCCGTGTCCAACCACGGGATCCGTGTCCGTTTGCGGCGTTGATTTCTGCGATCGATAACGGTTCTTTGACCTTTTCACTCTATCGTGTTCTCGTGAACCGACGAAATCGCAACCCACGCGACGAATTGGACTTCCGTCACAGATTTCTCGCCCGCTTATCGACCGTTCGCGTGTCGCATCGCCGCGGTCATCGTCGTCATCGTCGTCATCGTCATCGTTGTCACCGTCTTCTTCCTCGTCCTCGTTATCGTCGATGCCGTTCGCTCGAACGATATTGTCCCGAGCATCGTCGTCATCGTCGCACTCGCTGTCGTTGAACGTTCTCAAATCACTGGCGGAACCTATCGAGTCGTTCGATTCGTCGTCCTCGATCGAAGCGTTTCTCGCATCTTGCGTCTTCTTCTTTCTACGCAACGCGTTCTTCGCCCTCCTCCTCTTTTGTTTGATTCGTTTTTCCGACGCGTCCTTGTCGCTGTCGCTGTCGCTCGAGTCGACCTCGCCAACGTCGAACGACAATTTCTCGTACTTGGATCTATCCTCGATGGGAGCTCGAACGAACCGCGGAGAAACGGAAGCGTTCCCCGTCAACGGGATTTCTACGACGTCCGCTTCGACGCGTTCGATGCTCGTATTCCATTGCTTTGAAGCTACTCTCGATCTACCGTTTACGGGCTTGCCTGAAAAAATGTAATACGATCGTTAACGAGATAACAGCTTTTACGTTACGCGTTTTACGATATCTCGCGCTCGATGACGGCGCGACGACGCGATGACCCGTCGCTATCGCTTCTCTCGGACGCGTTCGACGCGCGACGATACCACTTCACCTTTCGACCCTGATCTCGATGCGCGACCGGACGTAAGCCGTATGTACAGTCAAGAGCAAATCTGACAATGGAAAATGTGCTAACCACGAGAGTACATACATGACTCGCAGTAAAAATAACTGGAAACACCGACTCGCGTAGATAGGATCTATACGCGTCTGTTGGGCGATATGAAACGATGGATTTACTGGTACTCCGATATACAAAGATAGAACCGGTACGTACTTACGAACGAAACGGACGTTCGATCGATCCAACGGAACATTTTGAGAACCGAGAGTTCACGTCGCCACAACTTTGACCCTCTCGCATGTACGTATGTATTCGGAAACGAAACTCGTTTAAAAGGAGGCTAAAAGAGTCGACGATCGATCGTCTCCTAATCGTAGACGCTCGCGTACTTTTCGAAAGCGTCTCGTACTTACCCAAGCAACGCGCGGTACTCGCCGGAACGGCACTCGTTATTTAACTGCATCCTAAACTATTCTCGACTCTGGCGCGACGATTCGTAAAACGGTTCGTTACCCGTTTCTCCGTTCTCTACAAATTTTATCGGTACTTATAATTTCTCGTTGGACCAGGAACTTTGTAACGACGATCATCGTTTCCCAAGGCAGTTACGGAAAGCAGATCGGTTATTAATTCGAAGCGATTTCTTCGCAGAAAAGAAATCGGGAGATGAAGGAACCGTCTGATTAGGTCTGTTACGGTCGATTGCCTCCGCGACGACGTTATCACCCTCTACGATTTTTCCAGAAAACACGCAATAGGGAGATATCGTTTCCTTTCGCCAGTCTCTTTTTTTTTCTTCCACCCCTCCCATTCCTCGCGCTTTTCCCACCCGTGTTTCTCCACTTTTCGTTGTTCGCATCGAACGACGTTAGTTAGCGCCACCACCGTTACGCACCGTCACCGTACATGGTCTGGAACAGTCCTAATCAGATTTAGGGAGCAAGGGGTAATAAGCGAAAAAACGCAGTAATGATCTTTGTATCGAAGCAGCGCGTTACCCGCACGCGACGACCATTCTTTCTTCGTGCGTGCGCGCGTATGCCTGCGAAAGGAACAGAAGAAAGGAAAAAAAAGAAAAAAAATCGCGAAACTCCTTAAGAAACAAAGAATTGCTGCGTTTTCGATGAATTCGATAGAATAAAAAAAAACAATATCCCATATATACCATAAAGTAATATACACGTTTATTGCCGTAACATTATTATTTTAATACAGCGAATACGTCCAAGATTGTCAGCCTCCTACGATACTCTTTCGATTCGGACGACCGTTCGGTGTCCCCGATCTGAACGCGTCGTAATCGTTCCACGGCTTACCGCGTTTGCGTTTCCGTTTAAATTTACGGCTGCAAAAGGGTTGCTACCCTAACACTTAACGATCGCGGATCGTACCAACTCTTGTGTATCGTATCGTATCGTCGTAAGTTGTACGAGGATCGAATCTTGCACGAAACGGAGACACGATGGGAGGCGAACGATGCGAGGCGATCGTGAAAACTCGTTTTCTCGCGTCACGTAGGTTCGAACGAACGAACAGCGCTTACGAAATAAGGAAAAACTAATCGCTCGCGCTTCCCAAACTCATTAGGGTGTTCCAGACGGTAGAAACGAATAAGCACGCAAGTTTAGAGAAACAGCGATGATCGGCAGAGAAAAACACCGAATCGAAGTAAATGTTCGTTGTCCTGTTCGATCGTCGATCGTGCGATAACGAAATACTTTTTGCAGTGCGTACGCGAGTTTACGGACGCGCGTTACGCGCTTTCCTCGTTATTATCGTTGTTTGCGTTTTACGTCTTACTAGTTCCTCGGTTCGTCGATGATTTACGAGCGTTTCGTTGCCGATGAAAAAGCAAACGTGAATTACGAAGCCAACGCGATAAAACGAGATCGTTTTATTCGCACTCTCGCCTCGTGCGAGAGCGAATCGGTCATGATCGGAACTCGTCGCGATCGTAAATCGCGTTCGAAAGATCCATCGGGACGAATTTTCTTATCTCGTGATAAATCTAAAAACGAAGCGGGACATATTATGGCGATGTACTCGTGTTGACTACGAGGAGAAACATGAAACGAAAGGAATAAAAAAGAATTAAAAGTCTAGACGAGAAGAGGAACAGTGTACGCGTAGGAGAAGACAGTGAAAAATGAACGGTGCACGTATGTAAAGAACAACATAACAGTTAAAAAGGAACGAAATAAACAAAAGTGTACATGTGCATGCGCGCGTGCGTATGTCCAACGTTCGTCCAGCGACCAGTCCAGCGTCTGTACGCGTCGAAAACGCGATTTTATTTACGAAATTATATACTCTGCTTTAGATCGTAGTTTCGATCCGTCGTCATACGGTATTCGAAAACGTATTTTGTCACGGAAACGATCGACGAGTTTCCTCTTTCGCCTTTCGCGCCTTCACGCGTTAACGCTTCAATGCGACGAACATCGAGGGGGAGGGAACTTCGTTTCCGTAAAAGCCGCTTAACCCATCAATCGCTCTCTTTCGATGCTCGATGTCGTACAAACGGTAGATACATATTACGGTTTAATCGATAGATCATTGATTTTATCTTGAGTCGTATTCGCTCTTCGACACGTTTACTAATCTGGAACCCCACCCCCTCCGTCGTCGCTGTCGCCGTCGTCGCCATCACCGCCATCACCAACACCACCATCATCATCATCGTCATCACCACCACCATCACCACTACCGTCACCATCACCACCACCGTCACCATCATCATTGTGAATTTCTTGTTCGTCGTTCGATTTTTATAAAATATCCATTCGCAACGATGAAAATGCGTTTTTACGCGTAACGCGTTGAATAAAATTATACCTTATTTATAATTTATCTCTATTATATAGGAGCGCAACTCGTTACATTACCCGGACAGTGCATCGTACGCAACTCGCGCGCATCGACGCAGGCAACGCGACGACGATACGCCGTGTTACGTTTTCCTTCTTCGTCGACTTTCTTTCAACGTTCCCGTCGAAGAAGAAAGAAAACGTTTCTTTCGGAATACGAGAAAAAAAGGCGAGATAACGGGTTCGAGTCCCTGGTATTCGATCGAACGAACAACGAACCGTACGCATCGTTTCGATTTCCTATCCGATGAAAAATCTACTTTTATTTAAGATCGTTTCTCGAAACAACCTGGCTGAATAAAGACATTACGTACGATATATCGTTCGTGGAACTTGGACCGACAAAAGATCCGGTTTTAAACGGTGTACCAGTAACGCGTACTACGTCCACGCGATTTACGAACGACCATTAATCGAAAAACTTTATCTAACGCGTGGAAGAATATCTTAATATTGACGTATTACTATTACCACGCTCTAGCAAATTTTTTTTTATATCGTTTCGTTTTTCCTTTTTCTTCGATTTTCTTCTTTCAACTTGTGATTCATCTACAAACGTACGTACAACGGACATAAGAAACGCTGTTACTCGATTCCTCAAGAATTCGTAGATCTCGCGAAACCGTTCACCTTTCAACTTTTCTTCCTTTGCTCTTAACGCTCGAATCACCGTTGCCTATCCGATTTTAAACGTTTGCCATTCATTGACCACGATATTGTTCGTTATTCGTTCTCCTGCTACATTTTTGTTCATGTAAACGTAAATATGTACAAGTTATGTAAAATGAAACGCGCGCAACCGCCTACAAATATCTATCTACATCTTTGGTAACTGACGTTATACAAAAAAATGTACTAAAGGAATTTGAAAAAAAAAAAAAAAGAAAGAAAATGACCACAAGGTCCTTGAAAATCATTCGCTATTCACCGAGCTTTCGAACTGTAAATTATCTCGTTTTACCTAACTTAATCGGACGTTATCCGATATCTTAAACGTTATTTCGATCAACAGCCTTCGAGCGCGTTAACGTGTACGTGCATATCTCCCTACACCCTACACCTTTCTCTCTCCGTACGTTAAATCATTTTTATTCCATGTATGGAATAAACGAATAACTAGGAAAATAATCGTGCGCAACGGCATCGAGGTAAACGTTATCCGTAATAATCGATCCTAATGATCGTTCTTTGAGCGAACGCGAAGAATAACCAAACTAGCCTGTATATGTTCGGTTTTGAATAACTTTTTTTGAAATATTCGCGTGTCGCGCCAATTACAGAAACGACTCACGGTACATATACCGTGTTGTCGATTCACCTAACGCTAACTCGGCGACGCGATTTATCTTAACTTAACCCGACGCCACGTCGTCAACGTCTAACGAACACCAATATTCTTAATATTTTTCTAACTTCTGACTTTCCTCTTTTTTTCTCCTTTTTTTACTTTTCTTTCTCGATGTATCGATACATCGTTTCACGAATCACATATTTATATCACATTCGGCAACGCTCGAATAAACGTAATCTGCGCGAAACGAAAACGAGTAGAAACTAACCAGTAGAAAATTATACAGCCCTGAGAATTTCTTAACTACGGATTATTTGGTGGAAAATTAAAAAGATAAAATAACATCGATTATGCGTATGCTTAGGTGGTTACTTGGGAAATATCATATACACGGACTCGTAAACGAGATAAAACTAAGAATTGGAAAAAAAATGGAATAAGACAGTATACGAAGCAATCTATGCATTACCTCCAGCAAGTGCCGCCGTCTTCGATCCAATTTTGTTCTTCTTTTCTGTTAAAAAATAATTCAACTATTAGTCATGCAAGTTCATCGACGTATGTGCGTGCACGTAAGCAAGTATAGATACGAAAATTTACAGATAACAAATATCGACAATTCGATAAATTAAACTCGATGAAACTTACTTGGCAAACTGAAAGGCGCAGACTCAAACGGATCTTCTGGTAATTCTGTACATGTCATAACGAGACTTTCACGGCTCTTTACGCCACTCGTACTCGCGTTGCTTCCCCTTCTAATTTTATCAAATTCTGCACCGAAAATATGATCTTCAGTTAACTGATTAAAAGGTTGAACGTCCTCGAACGGGTTCCAAGCGGCAACATCCGCACTCAACGATCTTCCTTCGGTTGTGGTTACGCTCGACAGTTCGCCCTAATTCAAAGTATCGTTATTTCATCTTTCTTCACTCTTTTTACACAGCTCAAAGTTACAATAAATATTGTATACTTTTACGTGCGTATCTCTAAAGAAAGTATTGTAAAGCGAAAACGAAAAAGCAACAAAAATGTTACGACAACGATAATATTGACGATGTGTATTCAAATATACGATCAAACAAATTCAACTAAATAAATATATATGTGTAAGGGCGGATATGTCACTCGATAGGAAACAAAATAATACATAGCACGAAATTAAAATGATAAAAAAATAAAAGATAAATCTTTGCGCTTCGTGTACTTACAATACGTACATGTGAGGCGCTAGATCCTAGACAAGGTCTTACATCAGTAACAACTTCGGGAGACGTAACATCGTCCGATCGTGATTTCACAGAAGCTTCGTACGGTGCTAGAAACTGAGTCGTTTCGCTTGCAAATGCTCTGTACAAACGAAACGTTTACATATTTACATTCGTAAGACTGAATTTCTGATAGATAGATATAAAAATAGATGAATTGTCACTGGTTCAACTTACTTGTTGAAAGCACTCGTATCGCTCACGTTTCTTCTGTGTCGTGCGGAGATCAATGTTGGGCTATCTGGAGGAGATGCACTCGAACTGATATTCTGACTCAAGCTTTCTGTTTTATTCACCGGTTTAGGTAAAGTTGGCGGCGTGATACAAGTTCCCTTGTTAGCTCCCGGTGTAGTATTTAATTTTAAAGTTAGCGGAGTAACGGCTGTCAACTTTGGTGGGGGACAATTAACGGCAATATTGGACGCCTTCGGTAAGATCTTAGATGGTTTCGGAGCTACAGGGGGTGGTATTTTTGCAGGTGGTGGCATTGCTCGACTATCATCTTCTTTGAACGGATCTGGATAACCTGCAATTACGTCGAAATATCGATCACATTTGCCATTCCAATGGATTTTCCCTAATTACACTCTTCAACATATAAATTTTTTACCCGATGGTGGGAACAATGCTTCCAGATTTTCTTCATCCACTTTCTTGCCTGACTTGGAGTCAAAGTAATACGAAGTTTTTTTATCCTGTACCGTGACGGGAGATTGCTGTCTAACCACGGAACCCGGGGACGGCTGACCGAACTGTGCCTGATGCGGTTGAGAAGGTTGTACCAGCGAAACAGTTTGACCATTTGCTGGAATTTGCGGCGAAACCTGAACCAATGACGGCGGCGTCGCTTGCGCGGTCGCTGCTATCGCCGATTGCTGTATGTTTTGCTGCATGTTTTGCCCTAAATACGGCTGAGACGG
This sequence comes from Megachile ligniseca, assembly GCA_945859555.1. Lineage (NCBI taxonomy): Eukaryota > Metazoa > Arthropoda > Insecta > Hymenoptera > Megachilidae > Megachile > Megachile ligniseca. The sequence goes on along the minus strand of OX243783.1, from coordinate 12,128,904 downwards.
TACGTTCAATGCACCAACTTGTTGACTCATTTGGACATACGCTATCGAATTTCCCGCGCAAGCTTGTGACTGCAAACATTGACTACCCTGACCAGATATTTGGCTGACTATCTGACCGCTTAAACTTATAGGGCCTGCGCTTACGACCTGCCCTTTCGGTCGTTGTCTCGGTGTAACCGATGTACCCTCTACTGTCGTCACCGGTGTCGGAGTTGGCTTTGGTGTTTTCACTAACGACGATCTTTTTAGGTTCTCAGACTCCAATGGTGGACAAACCAACGATTCCAATACAGGTATCGAAGCTTTCTACGAATTTAATCAAATGTTAATCGATGAAAATTTCTGTGAAATCGCGTTGCATACACGTTTATTCGTTGTATTTTATCGATGACTTGCGGTCACAGTCGTCTACGATTAAACGTGTTTTCACCAACACCCACTATTATCCGTTCACCATTACGTGAACAAACGAGCGCATACGTACATGTAAATTTTGTACAGGGCATTCTTTGCCCTGGATTTGGAAAGCGATCACGCAAACTTGGTAAATATCCGGACGAATATCAGGATCCGGCTCGAGCATATAACGTATCAAACAATGAAGATTTCTACTGTACCTATACAAAATGAAACGTTACTCAAAATAATTGTCTTTATCATCTTACTTGCATGGCGCGCAAACAATACGTAATTCGAGCGATACGTCTAATCAATGAATGTACCAGCACAAACCTCGAATTATCCGGTATCGTAAAATTTCCTGATTGAATAGCGAGTATACTCTCTCCGAATGGCAATGTAAAAAAGCAAAGTTTGTACAATAAACACCCTAATGCCTAAAATCACGAAAATTCTAACTAATCTGTTTCATCGATCATTCTTCTTTATCGTAAACGTAAACGTAAACGTAAACGTAAAGGTACTCCAAATTTATCATACCCATATATCAGCTTTTGTCGTAATAGATTTTCCACAGTACATATCCACCATTTCAGGCGCTCTGTAACTAAGGGTTGTATATTTCTTTATTTCTTCTTCAACCATTGCCACACCATGTATGCTAGGATTAAGAATCTTTGCTGTTGTAGAGCCAAAATCGCACAGCACATAATGGCCAGTATCGGAATACAATATATTTTCAACCTAAAAAGCAATTTATATAAACCGATAAGAATCATTACACTTTGCATTCCTTAGGATAATAACTGAGGATAATGTTTGACAAACTTTTAAATCTCTGTGTATTATTGGTGTCTGACAATGATGCAATCTGGACACAGCTTCGCAAACATCACAAAATATTTGTAAAATTTCAGATTCGTTGAAACCACTTTGTAACCTAGAAATGTTCAAATTTGTGTGAGTTTTTTTGTATCATCTATACTTCCTATCTCCATAATTTAATTATCGGTGGTCTCAACATTAATTTCAACCTGTTATTCATCATTTGAAGAACTTGAGATTTACAATAAGGCATCAAAAGCAACAGTTCATGTACTCCTCCTCCTATGTGAGTGATACTGCTGTCCACGTATCCTATTATATTTTTGTGACCATTTAAATTACTCTGTGAATAAAAACACCAATGCAAGTGACCATAGAAAAGTAATGTAGAAGAAACAATTTCCCATTAGAAAACTTACCGCAATCTGTATCTCTCTTTTACATACATTGAGGTCATGTTCATTATTAACATACATGCGTTTAAGTGCATAACGTCCGCTCGAAGATTTAACCAGGAATACGATAGCGAATCCTCCTACCAATCGTACGTATTATCAAAACATAATTATAGTAATTGCATGATCGCGGCGAACTAATCACACATCGAAAATATATTCGAGTCGAAATTTACTACCGTGGATTAAATCTAAAGCTCGTAAATTTGTTATTGCTTCGAGTCCATGCAGTCTTTAAAACATTCCACCGTTTTAAATGTTATTTCAAATACGAAACGGCAAACATTTCTACGTTTAACCTTCCGATCTTGGATCGAGCCTAAATAATCTATTGATATCATTGTCGATATCGTTGTCTAATTTACTACCTTATTATTTTTTTAAATGTGTATCAAAAGCAAAAAAAAGTAATCAAGTGTTAAAGTAAGGCTGTAGGAGGGGTGATGAATATTCAAGGTTGAAGATAACACGCACCTTCGGCTAAAACTTCTTCGACGGTGACAGTGTAACGTCCAACCACAAAAACCTTCCCTACGTAACTGTTGGGTTCCTTCGACGTGTTTTCGATTTTTGAAAATAACTTCTTCATATTGGCACACGTCGTCGGCCCTCCCAATACCGAACCGACTTGACATAAGGCCTCCTTTATTCGATCTTTTCACGTACAATATGGCCAATTCAATTTCTTCGATCAGTTATATTCATGTTATCCGTACCTTCAAACTTTTTAATTACAACCGTTTTTTACGATAACTCAACGATGATAAACTTAACCAAAGGAAATCGTTTTGCTCATGATAACAGTTAACGTATTTTATCCAGCCGACATATTCAGACCGTACAAACTGCGCATGCACCGTTTTGCAGGAGCTACGTCGGAAACATATGTGCACAACTTCCGGCCCAATGTCAAAACCAGTCAAAACTTTTCATAATTTTTTTATCTTTCATTCAAACGAAAGTGATATATTTACCTTCTGAATGATATATTTCACAACTTCTCCTAGTAAAAAAAAAAGTAAACCACGATTTAAACAATCTCTACTTTTTATTTGGTACACTTTCTCTTCGAAAAGTCTTTAAATCGATCGACGTTATCGCGTTCGAATCACTCATTGTGTATATACATATACTTGCATACATATACCGTATATTGATGACATGTGCTACACGATAGAACGATAAAAAGAAAGAATGAGCAGAAAAATCTTAATCAGTGAAACTACTGTACAAATATTTCAACGTTTTTTCACAGTTGTATCGACGAGTACGTACTTTGATTTTTAACATTAAATACATTTCAATGATTCTTCGAATTCCGATTTCAGTTGTATGTACACTTAGTGCTTTTTACAATTTTGTGCGACGACGAAACATATTTTGTTTCAGCTTACGTACCTGTACTCGTACTCGCAATACATCCTCTTAATAAACAGGATGTTTTTTCATTGACGTTCCATACGCATTTAACATAACGTTTATACAGATACTATTCGTATCTGGATATATTGATCGAAGTGAAAAGCGTACGTTCAAATAATTGACCGAAAATAACAATAAGAGAATCTTTTTTCATTCTTCATGAACGAATTAACAAATTTTGATGATTTCTTCGAATCACTATCGGTGGAAGATATCTCACCTAAACATGAAAATACAATTGATTTTAAAATTGCCCGTGAAATAAATAAACTCGAAGAATGTAACCTCTCTGAAGAATCCATTCAAGATTATCCATCACAAGAAAAATACGAAAATGCAACAGACGTTACGGAATACGACGTCGAGGAATGTAACGATGCATTGAATTTGAATAAACAACTAATCTCTTCTCTGTTGGATTTAAAAAGACACATAAACTTTGCTCTTCAGAAATGTGAAAAAAAATTAGCAGTAATAGAAACAAGTTTACATAAACACGCAGTTGGAGATGCAAAAGTTTTAATTTGCAATGCTGGTATACCTTACTTCAAAGATAGAAATTATTTTTTTGCACCCAATAATGAAGATGAAATAATGAAGGAAAGCCAGAAAGAACTTCAACTCAGAAATCTGCCTAAAGTTTGTCCATGGACGATGAAAGAAAGAAATACGCTTCTGGATGCAATCAAAGAAGAAGCTTATGCAGATGTACTGTGCCCTCAAAAGGAAGATGATGAAATAGTCGATGATGTATCGGTTGATTCCACCCTCAATATTAAAGACAAAAAGAAGGCTAATGAAACATTCCCTACAGATTTTTCAGCTTTGATCGGTCCATTGAAAGAAAAAGAATTCGATTGGTTTAAAATATCATCTATTCATTTTGATGATATACATTCTCCGCTAGATTGTCGTGTTATGTGGAATGTATTTCTTCATCCTGACATCAATAAAAATGTTTGGACAAAGTTGGAAGATGTTAAATTAAAAGAAATAGCAAAGAAACATAAATTTCAAAACTGGGACAGAATTGCAGAGGAATTGGATACAAATCGTACTGCATATCAGTGTTTTATCAGGTATAATACGACTAAAAAACTACCTAAAGTTCAAAATTACACATGGAAACCAGAAGAGGATGAAAGACTTTTAAAACTGGTGGAAATATTTAAAATTGGTGATTTTATTCCTTGGGGTGAGGTAGCCAATTGGATACAAAATAGAACTAAACAGCAAGCTTATTTCAGATGGACATACAGTGTAGCACCTTATTTAACTAAGGGTAGATTCACTAAAAACGAAGACAGACTTTTGAAAGATGCAGTCAGCAAGTATGGTACAAATTTTCGTAAAATATCTGCAGCATTGATGCCCAACAGATCAACTGTTCAACTTCATGATCGTTATGAAACGTTAACCAACAATCAGATTGAAAATTGGAGGGTATGGACGTTTGCGGAAGATTCTAAATTGATGGATCTCTATGCACGTTTTGGTCCGAATTGGTCGAGAATAGCTAAAGCATTTTCGCATAAAACGAGAACCCAGCTAAGACATCGGCACACAGCTCTGCAGAAGTACATTAAAAGAGGCAAAATTTCCTTGGTTGACTTACGTAGAAAGCAGTATTTGAATGCAAATGAGACAAAAAAGGCACAAACAGAAACGGTACCTTGCAACGATACGTATGATCATAGAATCGGTTCGTTCAATAAACACGATGACACTGACTATGATGTCGATGATGACAATGACAATGACAATGACGATGAAGATGACAATGACAATGATAATAACGACGACGTTGATGATGTCGATGATAATAACGTAGACATAGAATTGATCAAATACTTTCATGAAAAACAACAAACCAGACCTACTCGGAAGAGTAAGTTTTATACTAGCAAGGAGTTAATGCGCGATACAAAAAATTTATACGATATTTTACAACAATTAAATGCTAAACTTTTCATACCTGACAATGTCACTGATATTGATTTAAACGACAGAGATCAACAACTTTTATGTTCGTTGAAAGAATACGCTATGCTGAAGTCTGATCAAGAAAAACGCTGTGAACTTATAGATAAATACAGTTTACGTATGTTCGGAGAAAATCATAATAAACAAGGAGGTTCTTATTTTATACCGCCTCCTCCTTTTGATTCGCGAGTAAAGTTAAAGAAATCTGTGGCAAATAACTGCATCGATTACAATTTAAATATAAATAATAAGTTTTTGCTCGAAAAACCAATAGAAATGGATACTCCAGATTTCGTTATTTCTCAAATTGGTGGTCACGAGCAACAATTACAATTTCAAAAGATTAGTCTGTGCTTTCGAGTTACTAATGCCAGCGATAAATGGTGTTATCTTCGAAATATTCCAATACGTCAACATCAGCGCAATAATGATAATAGTATCAGTAGAAACGAATCGAACGGCAATAAATTGAATAAGAGTGGACCAAAATATTTGGATTACGAACACATTACCATGTTTAATACATTATCCGAAAGAAAGGACCTCGATACTCGTAGGTGCGCCAAGCTACAGAACAAACATCATAAAAAATCGCGCGTGCAAATTGTTCAGAAGAATTACACGTTATTTAATATGCCTGAAGAAACGTTGTATTCGTCGCCTACCTCCGAAACGGAAATAACTACGGACAAAGATGTGCACGCGATACAAGCAACCCATGCGACTGTATCTAGTTTGAAGAATTTAATATTTTCAAGACGATCGACTGAAAAATATATGAGATTAAACAAGTGTATAGCACAACGCTCGTACGGATGTCAAGAAGCCCTTAAATTATTAGAGACGCGTTTAGAACAATTATTTCGGTATCCGATAGGTTTGTCAAAAACAGCGTTGCCAGAAGTGTATGTGATAGATACGATCGATGACATAAACTCAGATCATGGAAAGAGAAAATCGTCCGAGGTGTCAGATATATTAGAAGAACTATCAAATAAAAAAGTTACGAACGTTAGATGAAATTAATAAAAATCTAAACCAATAACAAGGTCATTTCGCCTTCTATAGTTGTTTCGTTCATCCTTTATCAAATACGATACTGATACGAAACTGAAGTATCCCTTCTCTGTAATAACGGTACAACAATTTTATACCTGAAAATGAGAATAAATCTATCATTACTTCTATCGATTAAGTATATCATCAATTTCGAAACGTATCGTTTATTTATTACTGTTTTAATAATCAATTAAAAGTAAATACGCACAACAAAAATTTATAAACAATCATAATTTCATTTCTGTAAACAGTTAAGAGTATTAGTTACACTTGTTACTTTTTCTTTCAATTCGTATGCAACAGTACAACATTACAGAGTAGGTATATATAACTTTGTTCTTTCTTTTTTTTTTTTTAGCGAAAAACTAATGAACCGTTTGATTGTACGGTTTATTATGTATAGTTAGAGATAGTTTTTTTTTTTAAAATACCATACTCGTCTTGTTTCTACTGCATTTCTGCATTTTCGCAGAAAAACTTAAACTAGGTAAAAAGAAACTGTTTTACACAGTTTCAAACGGTGAAAGTTAATATAAAAACATCGTTGCGGTGAGACGTATTGTTTATATGCAAGGAAAAAATGAGGAAGAAAACACATACGTATAGATGTAAATATTAAAAAAAATTTAAATACGTAGAAGCAACAAAACAAGTTTTCCTAAACTTAGTTTCTGAAAAACAAATAACAGAAATAAATCTTGTGGTTTTCCATATATCGAATGATTCTTTCGCGATATTCGATACACGATGCAAGTAGCAATTATTTGTTAACGTTTTTAATTTTGTACCGTTCAATTAAACTGCCAATAGATACATATACGTATATACTCCATGGAATTGGCATAGGGTAATCGTAATAGTCTCCTGTTAAAATTAACGTATTTTTCGGCATTGATCCGACAATAATACATACGAGGGGACAAAAGAACCCAAGCTTTCTTATCGTTAAATTGACGGAACTGTCTGAACCCTGATGACCGTTTCCGTTATACGTATACGTATTTCGTTACAGATTTATTCGGCTGAAAATTATTTTCCGTCAAACTCAGTCAAATAGTTACTTTTTCTTTGAAACAGAACTACTATAGTTAGTTATGATGATTGCATAACCTGCTGTAAAAACTCCCCACAACAGAAGACTAGCTTCAACTTTGTGGATCACAGATCTCACGCTGTCCAGGAACAGTTTCAATGGTTCGTTCGTAACTTTATAAGTTGGTTTATCCTGAATAATTTTCTTTTTTGATAAATATTCGATGAGTGGCGGGTGATCGTGACTTAATATTGGAAAATATTCCGCGATCTTTTCTCTTGTCCACCAGGCTTGCTTGCCTCGCCTGCGTAACAAACATGAACAATAGAAGGTAATGTTAGCGAATATAAAAGCTAATAAATAAGGAGTATTGACTGGAAAAATACTTACGACTGACTCCATGGGGTGTAATGGTAACGATAGAGACTAGCTTTGATATATTTTGGTGGTTTTACACGGAAAGGGTTTTCCACGTTATTCATTAAGTTCAGAACCTCGGATTGACCACTCAAAAGGCGATAGGCTAACGACATTAACCATGGATTTTGATGATAAGTACCTAATGCAGCGAACCACATTTGCCAGTCGAGTCGTGGTTGATGAGGAGCTGGAAACAATAAACGTCAAATCGATTATGATTAGAATTGGAACGATCATCTCAAATGCGTTAGAATTCAATGGAGGTTTTGTTTATCGCGTAGAAATTGTCTAATGTGACCTACCAACAAATGGTAACGAATTATTAACATTTCCTGGCTTATATAAAAATTCGTATTCTTTCCACGGCCCGTCAATGTTATCGCTTCCTTCGATGATCACTTCTGGTCTACCTTCCACGCCTGACATACGTCTAAATAGTCCGTAACTGTTTACCAAGTGAAAAGGTTCCACTTTCTTATGCACCTGTTTTAATTGAGTCGGTACCGTCGAATTAGGAGCTTGATGAAGCGTGGAATATGGTACCTGATCAGAAAGAAGCAAAGAGAAAAAGTAATTTCTACCTTCGTTATAGACAACTTGAAGTTTTAAATTTTTGATCACTGTATATCCATTTACTTACAATACTTATAGCAAAGATAAAACAAACTGCTACCGTATACAAAACCGTAACAAAGGTCGTAAAAATTTTATTTTTCAGTCCTTTTACCGCTAATAAAGAAGCGACTATTGCATTAGCTACCGTAATACCAAGAGATATTACGCCGATATAAATAGAAATCGGGATTATTCGTCCCAATATATGATCAAATTGTTCCTGTGTGAATGCTGAAAACAATTATCACAGTTTTAACAAGGAAAGTACTAATTACTCATCAAACGTTCGTATAACTTATGAGTTGTGCTACTACCGCATACATACCGATATCGCTTTGGATTGTCCAGTTATCTGAGATTCGAAGATTATAATAAACATACGTCCCATAAAAGATTCCTGCATAAACTAATATACACAATATCGTAGAAAGATATTTTGTAAAATTGAAAGAAGTGCTTTTAGATTTTCTTTTGTAAAAGAATTGATCGTCGAGTAGAGAAGTGCACAAACAAATAGTTAAGAAATTGAAGAAGTTATAGTTTCCTGTTACTAGAATGTGTACTTGCAAAAATACCTATAATCAAAATAAGAAAAATCACCTTCGATTGTTGTATAATGAGGTGGATACACACAGGTATCCGTATCGATCGATCGATATTTACCTGGGTATAAAATGTTGCGATTCTCACTTTTCTATTTGGGAAAAAGAATAAAAATGGAACGACAAGTTCAAGAACATTGACGATCACCGTAGTGAATCGTAAAAACCACGCTGGCAAATGATGCGCATACCATGCTAGTGGAGTGGGTATACATTGTGACTGGAAGTGGATGTTTAGAGCTAAAACGACAATATAAAGTTATAAAGATGATGATACTTCTTCTCATTTAGGCAATGTTAGCCTATTACACTTCAATACTCTACCATCCAATTTCCACCATACAGGACAACCGGAAGTAAGTTTAACCACTCCACTGGAAAACATTAAGCGGAAGAGTAACCAACGTACGGTCCAGAATGTCACAGCATCGCTTGGTGTACTTATTTTTCCATGTTGAGAATACCAAAATGGGGCAACAAGTGTGCATAAAAATCCTGCTTCTAATAAAAGTACATCCCTGTTGAGATACATATAATGCATGAGATGCAGTTGAAAAATAATGAAACATTCTAACAGATTGTTTGTCTATTGTTTTTACTACAAATTTATATATGTACTATTTTTAGAATATATGATCAATGGCCCATTTTATGAACCATAATATAGCAAATAAGTATTTGATACTTGCCACTGATACCACATGAATGTCTGGCCAATTTGGTACAAGGAATAATACAATGCCCACAGTAATGCAAATACCATTGCAATGCAAAACTTCTGCGAAATAAATCTATAAAAAATAATTGGTTAACATTATCTGTATATTATTTAAAGTAACAAAAAAGAAGAAAGAAAATATAAACTTTTACCCTGCAAAGGATAGAGCAATTCCAATAAGCGAAACTACATCCAACATGTATTCTACATTTAGTCCAATGTAAGGAGCAAACCATAATAATGTTGGTTTCTGCTGTAACTTGTGAACCAAAGGTGCACAATTTTTTAAATCCAATTGAGTTCTAGCTGGTAAAATTCCATTATCCCCATACAATCCTTTTTGTGAACAACAAATGCAAGTATTTTAAAAAGTGTAGTTAATAGAAAGACACAATACAAAATGCATCATAAAAATTTAATTTGTTATTATAGGGCATTATTTATGCTATAACATAAATAAAAACTGAAAATTTTTGTATTATTATATCTATTTAACAAATATATTTTTGATAATTATAAGTAATTCTTCTTTCTTTCTATTACATGTTAAGTAAGCCATTAAATAAAATTAAAATCTAAATATATATCTGTACGTGGTATGAAGAAAAAAAGAGGGGAGAAAAGGGAAAGTACAAATAGAAAATATTAGAATGAACATTTAATCTATAAGATATTTACCTGGAATTTGTATGTAAAAGCTAAGAAATGCAAAGAGGTATATGATACACATTCCTCGTAAGAATAAATTACGAGTATATCGCACTTGAACCATTGTGTAGCTTTGGTAGTTTCTTTATTTTATCCGATTTGACTCAAAAGATTAATATCCATTCGAATAGAAAAAAGAAGGGAACTAAAAGTTCACCATAATACAATGCAGACAATTATTTTATGTGCACCCGATTTATGAAAAGTCTATAATCAACAGCTGGAAATATTTTCGATCACGCCGCTATTGCCGGGTACCGTATGAAGGAGAAACAACAATCTGCAACAATCCTATAGTCATAAAATAATATAAGTAAGTTAGTATTCTCTTTGACAGGGACAGTGCGGAGGTACAAGAAATTTTATTGTTTTCCGTGCTGATTGGTTGATTACATCAATCTTCAATAATGTGCCGATCGTACTAAAATTACCCGAGTATCTTGAAAGCGAAACAGTTGGCAGTACTGCTCAGAATGATAACGCGAGCGCGAGAAAGTTGATTCAATATTATATGAGAAACTTTTGTAGATATTAATAATGGCAGTTAAAGAAAAACAAACAGAAACTTCTGCTGATGAGATAGAATGGAATGTTGAAAATGAAATTCAATTATTCTTTGCTATGAACGGACATAAACCTGTTGGTAAGATTTGATAGGAAATGCACAGGTTATGTTTACATCGGTTTTACATTAAAATAATAGATATCAGTAATTGTATACAAAATATATGTCATTATTTAACGAGATTTCATTGAATATTTATTTTCCAAGGAATTAATAAATACTTCCACATGGTCTGTATATGGGAAAAATTTCGTGCTGCTATTCATAAAGATGTGTCACTGAAAACTATTTGGGAACATTTGGAATCAATGTATGATTTGATGGCTCTGGTACTTACTGCAATTTTAAAAACTTTGGCATATTTATTTGACATAAATTTGGAAGTGCATTTAAATCATTTTAGGATGATATGGAAGATTTACCCTTTCCGAGTCAAGAAATAGACTTTGCTTTGCCGGAACAAGATTTTTTGGGACCACTTAAATCTAGAAAGAGAGAAGAGCCAGAATTGAAATTAAAAGAACAGAGGGACAAATACAAAGAAATTAAGAAAGAAAAAGATATCAAAGATCTTATGAAAAAGGATATTGTCCTTCGTGATCTTAAAGGAAGCAAAGATATTGACAAAAAAAAAGAAGAGTTTAAAAAATATGTGAAGGATATAGAAATGAAGAAAGATAAACTTAGGGATATTAAGGATGTTAGAAAAGATTATAAATCTTCTAAAGGAAGGTCAAAAGGAAAAGATGATCTTGAGGAATCAGGTACATGCAATGTCTATAAACATTATAAAAGATATTCTTAATATTTAATAATTCCTCATCTTAGGATCAAATGGGAAAAAGGAACGTAAGGATTCTGACTCTGGTCGTGAAAGCTTAAAGAGGGTTCCAAAACGACCAACTAGACAGAGCATGGATAGCTCATCCAAGGCATCTTCCAGTCCACGCGATACACCTCCACCAAAACGAAGAAGAATATAACAATTTCTTTAAAGTTCAAGTTACTTGTACCTTATACTATGAACAAACGTAATTTACATTTCAAAGTATAAACAAAACGCAAGTTGTGTACTTCTTTACATATCGCGTGAAATCACGTGAAAGTATATGAAAGACTATATGTTCATTTCGTAACAAAATTCTGCATTAAATCATTGTAAATATCACACTCTGTAATTACGTTACAAGGTAAACACATAATACTTTAGAATAACACATTATTAGACACCATAGTTATAAATTACAATATTCAACGGATAAAAACGAAATATGAAAACAGGATAAAATAAAAAAATATTTTGTTAGATGTTAGTTAGTGTTTATTACACAAGTCGCAAACATCGTCATTTACATGGATATTTTGAACGTGCTCGTTGTATCGGAACAGTTGCTCGGTTCTCAGTTTAATTAATGGAATGAATTGCATTTGTAGAATCCATACAGTGTTGATGATTTCAATGCTTTAGCGATAAATCCTTTTATCGCAACCTTCTTGCTTCACGTTCAGATTCCAACAAGGTTAGGAGATCACCTTCTCGTACCGGTCCTTTGACATTGCGAATAATTTGTCGGTTTTGTTCACCCAGGAATTCGACCTTTACTTGTGTACATTGTCCTTGTGAACCAGTTCGGCCTAGGACCTTTATAACACGAGCTAAAACAACTGGCTTATCCATGTTTGCCTCACGTGGCTTTGATGCGACTTGCAAGAGACGTTTTAAGGAAGTGAAAGAATGCTTTACACTTCGATATTCGATAATGAAAAATGGCGACTTCCGGTAAGTTCTTTCTCATATGGATTAATTACATAGATTACTACTTTAGAATAAAAATAGTAAATACAAGTTGATTACATAGCTTATTAGAGAAAGTATATATTTTTTGGTGAGGAGCATTTAATTATTGTAAATACATGTTCTGCAAGAAAACATAACCAGTGAAGGAAGAATTGATATTTTACTGCGCATGTCAGCTATGATTGGTTCAAGCATCAGTTGTAACTAAGAGCAACACGCATAAGCACTTGATGATTCTGGCGCCGAACATGGTACATGTTTTTTTAAATTTTCTATAAGACTTTATATCCATCTTGAAATCTCTATTGATAAAGATTATTCTTTATTATATTTATGGACGTTTAAGCATAATTCAATATGGTATATTCGATTTTATTATTATAACGTTATGAATCTCTCAGTCGATAATTTTATAAACTTTTCTTTACATTTTGACAACATGTATTTGTACTTACATCAGTTTTACAATATGTTAAACTCTCACTGCAACAGTAAGTTACAAGGCCTAATTGTTCACAGTTACTATCATGTAGATTGCTATGATGTAAATGAAAGAAATGTTTTAATACGTCTATACCGTGCACATTATATTCAGTATTATTTTATAAGAGAAAAATTGAATATAATAAAACATGAAAGTGAAATATATTCAAAACTTATTGTCACGTTTCAATACTCATTGTGTTATATGGCAATAAGTTATAAATTTTATAATAGAGAAATACATGTCTCTGCTTTACACAGGATACTAACTAAATACTGATAATTAATCAATAATAACTAAAATTATTTTTTGACATAAGCAGCTTTCTAACAAGTTTTTTGATATTTCATACATGTAATAAGAATCAAAGTGTCGGTAACATGTTTGGTTCATTAAGTCTCTGCCATTAGATATTAATAAAAGAAAATCAAATGCATTTAATTTTATAATATTTGCAGTCAACATCGTGTGGTTACCGTTTTTAAACAATACGCTTACAAGTACAAAAACAATATTCGAAACAAGAGATTCTCATTACAATTTTTTACATAAATGAATATAAAATTAAAAACCAAACATTTAGAAGTTCTAGTACATTTTGATTGCATACAATTATTATAACGCTACGCTTGGAAACGAGTTCTTTTTTAAAATTATTGAAGTCACTTTTTAAGTAAAGTGGCCTTTAATGTACAACTCTTTCGGGAACTTTAGTAGTTCGTGAACTATTACATATTCTGTTTACAGGTTCGTATTTTAAGGGAAAATGAATAGTGTCGCAAAATACGCTTATTATAATAATCATACTTATACCTTTCATGGTATAATAAAATTTTTGTATCATCATGAAAGTGGACCCTGACGTATATTCATCGTGATTATAAAAGCACCCATTTTAGCAAATAATACGGTTACGTTGTTGAATACATATGTAGCGTACGTCACGAATAACTCTTTATAATCAGTCGAAAATTCGTTTTTATTCGTAGTTTCCACCTTTCCAACAATAACGTTGAAAGCTAGCAAAGCCGTAGAAGAAAAATATTTTCTGACTCGAAATACCGTATACACTCACGAATTGCTTTCCGGAAATGGCAGTATTCGAGTACCTTTCGTTTTTCTCAATTGCGTTGTGTCCCAGAGCAGTTTCCAAACTAGGATGGAAATGTAATCATAGTGGGTAACGAACGTTTGACACTAGTGTATAACACTGAATGGAATAATCAATCAACTAACAATATCCATAAGACTTTTACTGCCACAAATTGGTGGAAAGCGTTTGTCCAGGGAGTGCAGTAGCAGTAGATTTTCCTGGCGTGTTCGAAAAATTTGTACCACCTAAAGATAGTTGTGACATCTGTTGTGGTAACTGAAATATAAAAATAATCATAAGTATTATGTATCAAAAAAAAATTGAGAAAATCTCATGTAGTTTTCATACCTGAGCACCAAAAGGAACAGACTGTGGCTGTTTTTGGGTTGTTAAATTGAAAAAAGGATTACTACCAGGAGCTGGTTGAAGATTTTGTGTTAATACCCCACTCCATCCATTGTTGCTACTAATATTAGATTGTCCTATTTGCATCATCTAATCATATAGAAAACAACTAATTTATTGAGGAATAGATCTGACATCATTCGTATGATATAGTACATAAATTTATATACCATTTGGGATTGCATTGCAATGGCAGAATTAGGGACACCATTCATCTGATTTACTTGTCCTACGTGTAAGCAATTTCCTAAAGAATTCGGTGCCACTGAACCTAATGAAGGATTTACTGCAATCTGATTTTGATTGACAGGTATCTGATTAGTTGCAACAGGCATTTGAGCAGGAAGGTGATTAAGTTGAGTCAAGGAACTTTGTTGGCCAAATGTTACCATATTTGGTACTTGATTGTACTGGACAGTAGACTGCTGAGGATATACTCCACCTAACATATAACATAGTGAAAAGTGCATAAATATTTTAAACATAGAAATATATTTGTAATAATATATGTACCAGGAACTCCAAACATTGTCGATTGTTGATGACTTGGTGTACCATATAAAGCCAAAATACTGTCTTTGGACATTTTACTCTTTTCCTGCAGAGAAGATGCTGATTGCTCGAAGAAACTTTCTTCTTCACTTTTACTCACTGTTGTTGATGTATTTGTAGTTGTATTGGAAGTACTACTACCAGATGTAGATGCTGAAGCTGGAGGTGCGGATAAAAATGAAGAAAATATATCGTCCCCGCTACCATTTACATTTGATTGATTTGTTGTTGGAGCATCTGTTGATTATTAGTGCAATTTAATAATTTTGTTTTTATCTGATATTATAGAAATATATTTAACCAAAGTATACCTAAGCCTAACAAGTCTAAAGTTGCAGAATTGTTTGCTCTATTAGGTTTTGGACTAACAGAGCTTTTAGGTTTTGGCAACTGAGGCACAACTTCTGGTTTTTTAACAGGTGGAAGTATAGTTTGATTATTGGAGGTTTTAGAACTCTCCTTTTTTCGTCTACGTTGTCTTTCAGCCTCTTCGTCCAGTTCTTTGTCCCAATTTACCTTTGGTAAAGGAGGTGGCACCCATTCTCTAGCTATATATTTTTTATGTTCATATTTTGCACGAATAAAACTTTCAAGACTACAATCAGTTTGAGGTCTTCGAAAACTGTCTGGAAGGTTTGCTTCATATACTGCCCTAGCTCGTGAATTACCCATTTGCTGTAAACTCTGTAAATGATTAAAACATGCTAAGACTAACCATCAACATAAAAAATTACAGGAACAAGTAATATGCATACCACTACTTGTTCAGGTGTCCAAGTATCTAAGTTAACAGATTTGACTTTACTTATATGAACTCCCAGATTTCTATGTATTCCGGCGCAACGAATGCATAGGAATATGCCTAGATTCCAACTAGCCCATCTTGGTCCTATGAAACGACAAAATATAAAATTAGGATTAACGATGAAAAATCATGACTGCTTTAATGTTGAGTTATGTATGTTAATAGATAATTCAAAGAAAGGCAGCATGGTAAAAAGTTCAGGTTATACATAAATTTGTTGCTGTCTAAAATCTGTTTTACATGAAAATCAATAAAAGAAAGAAAACGTACACATAAACAGATACGGATGACTGTGAAACGTTGATGACGTTCACCCGTAATCGCTGTCATCTAAGGTTTGTCATGAAGGAATTAAAAATCTATAACGTGTTTCACTGGGCGAAACTAGGTCGTTTTGAGATCGATATCGATGACTTACATGCATTGTAGTTTTTAAAATTGCAAATTTGCAATGTTCGCAGGGAGTGGACAGACTAAAGGGGCTTCATCGCTCGAACAGAGACAAGACATCGCTAGATAATTCACAATTGACGCACGAACCTTTCGCATCGCAGTCGACACAATACTTGTTGTCTTCGTCGCGTAGCATTAGTGTCAAAAGATTCTGACATTTCTCTTGTATCTGCTTGGAACGTTCTTTTTCCAGCCGAGACGTCATCTCTGCACAGTGATGGGATCTTACGAGGCACAGCTACAAAACAATGTTTTCTTCTTGCAATGCTGGAAAGACACGAGCCGTCAAGTAGCATGCAGCAATGGTTAGCGAACGCCCCCAATAGTTCGACTTTTCACTTACTGAAACGTCATGTAGTTGGAAGAATTCTATTGGATTGTATGCTTTAATATCTTAAATAAAATAATAAGTATAGATTGTCATCCAGTTTTTCTTGATATTTTTTGTGCTTCTACCTATCGAACAGATAACGAAATTTGTACTTGTTAATCAAATACAAAGTATACCAAAAACCAGTAGATATTGCAAAGCTAATGCACGTCTAGAAAGAGTTCAGGGTGAGTGCTAGGGAAAACATGGAGAAATTCTAGAGAAGAGCTTGGAAGAGACGACATGAGAGGAATTTGGAAGCGAGAATATGTATATCAAAATTTAAAAACGAATGCAGATGTCAATCACCGTATTAGATCATGAATCATTAGTGTTTTTTTTCACTGCCAGATGGCTAATCAGTGTAAGCAGAAACTATAAAAGAGACCGCTTATGGCATCATGAAATATTGAAATTGTCAAAGAGGACATTAATTTCATAACTAGTACAGCTTTAAAAATGTTCATAAAATTCTTCAGAACGCCTAATCCAAATAGGTCTTTTAAAATTCATATTTTTGCGCTCTTTCTCACAAAACAGTATTACTGGCGCCATCTAGCGGCAGTACGGGGGAACTAACGAAACTGCAGTTTCAAAAACGTGTAGTTCACCCTGTTCGCCGGGGAGATGGCGCTACTAGTTCCATTTTCATGAAAATGCAATTAATATTGATTTTATCGATTAATTGCTATATATATAACATTCCAAAGTTAATTAGCTTTACACTTCGATGTAATTTGATGCATATTATAGTAAATTAATCGATAAAATCAATATTAATCGAATTTTTAAAAAAATGGAACAAGTGGCGCCATCTCTCCGGCGAACAGGGTGAACTACACACTTTTGAAACTGCAGTTTCATTAGTTCCCGCACTCTGCCGCTAGATGGCGCCACGCGTATCGTTTCGGTACAATTCAATCAATATAGCTGATTTTATAAGCTTAATTGACTATAATATTAATCGAATTACATCGTAGTGTAAGATTAATTAACTTGGGAATGTTTTCACTTTACCAAACTATCAATTTTTAACCATTCTTAGGCTAATCCTATTTACCCTAAGGGTTTTTGGCTTATGTGCCGCCATCTAGCGGTAGAAGATGGGAACTAATCAAAGGGCAGTTTCAAAAGTGTGTAGTTCACCCTGTTCGCCGGAGAGATGGCGCCACGCGTACCATTTTCGAAACCCTCATTGATAAAAAATTAAAAAAACATAAAAGAAACTGTATTGAACATTTTATTTACCAATGTAAACTTTTATAGATAAGATTATTTCACCGACGAAGTTGTCCAATTATAAAAGAACGCAGTTGATTTGTGCTATCAATTGAACTTTTCTTCCCGTATCGGAAAATGTATTCATTACTACTTCCTTAGCTTCGGGATACTGCGATTTTATTTGAGCCAGTTTATTTCTCAAGCAAACAACCATCTGCCAAAGATGCATATATTTATTTATAAAATGCACCGAGTATCGTTCGGTTGAAATCGTTTCCTGTGCTACGGTTGATCGTTCGCTATTTTCGTCCCTCGCATCGCACAAACGCGAATCTTGTGCACTTTACGAATCTCTCCATTTCATTCGGAGTTTTGCTTATTATTACTAGCGTTGGTTTCTCGTGAACTTGCATGTCTGTTCGATCGAGACAATAATTTGCACGAAATCTGCGCGCGAAAAGAGAAAATCTGTTTGATAAATAAGCAACACCACGGAAACATCAGTTTTAACGACAACAATATTTCCTAGACAGTTTAATCGAACATTAAATTTATACTTACGAATGTGAACATACGAAACTAAATCGATGAATCGCGTTCATGAATCTTTAATTCTTTTGCTTCTACCGAAAACACGTTTTTATATAAAGACAGATATCAACAGGTACGAGCAATCGTTGTTCAAATATTTTAAGACTCGGGAAAAGAACACCCTCATTCTGGGTACAGAATCAGTTAATACAGGAGCAGTCACGTTCTCGTAACCTTTTCCACTTATAGTCATTATTGCCTTTTCCCGTCATGCCTCTTTGTATCGTTCGAAAATTAATTGCTTTAAATCAATCGCGCCCACCCTGTTTCACAGACCGTACCCTTAATGAAGCGATACTCTCCCTTTTCGTTCATTGTCTGTCCTTGCTTTGCTCATCGATTCCTAATGACAGGAAAACCTGAAAGCACTGACACACTTTCAGCTTTGGACGATGCGTTACCTATGGCGTCGGTCTTTCAATTTCGATAAAATTCTACGACCGAAATTGTTCATCAATTGATGCGTACTCTATAAAAAGGGAAGAGGAATGATGCGGGCCGAGTGGGCTGCTGATTAATATCTGTAAAAGCATCTCCAGCTAGTGACCTGGATAATCGTCATCAATTTCTTCGCAAATAACGCCTCTAATCGCGTTAAGACTTAAATTATTTCGAAAGGCTTCGAAAATTTCACGAAGAAAAAAGAATAAGGCAAAGGAGAATGCGATTTATATCCGTGGGAGGATTACTTGATCGGTGAACCGAATAATTATATAACTAATCTGTTTACAGATATTTTCCAGCTTTAATCACGTCCAGGTAATTACAACTTCGAAGGATAATTTCAAGAACTTCCGATCTTTTAAAAAAGAAAATAATGTGGGCAGAACGGGTCGGTGATTAATGTCTCGGCTATTGACCTACATAGCATCGAAGAACTCGTAGGCACTATTTGAGGACTTAAGAATTTAAAAACGTGAAAATTTTGGAAACTTGGAGAGCCATCGTTCACTGCATACCACTTGCACGGTGTCCGCTTGTATATCTCTGACCTAGATAATTGTCATTACGTTAACAGATGTTTCTCATCGCTGATTACGACGATATAATTCTTGCTTCGAAAGATCATGATAGAGTAGTGAATTTACCTTTGTCATTTCCTTTTACAGTTTCCACCACAAAAAATTGAATGAGTATCGAATAAAGGAGGAAGGGAAGCAAGTGCGGGTGAAAGAACTGCATCATTGGGTTAATTTTGTGAGTTACATCGATTCATCTTCGTCATCGAAGGACAAGTCTGTCGAGAAGCGATCTGCTTATCGTAACAAAATACGCATGAAATTAGTTACACACTGCGGAGGTATATTCACTGCCCTGTAATCCTGTGGTCCCTCGTAGCTGATGGCGTTCGACCCCTCTTCCTTGATACAGGAGTAGAAAGCCTAGATAAAAGCAGAACGATACAAGATGAACTAGTCATTTGTAATCTATTTAGGGCTACCGTAGCACCTCGGGATTTTCGGTAAATCACATTTGTCACTTACAGGAACCAGGAGCGGTCAAAGCGAGAAAGGTCTGTAACAAGTAGAGGGCTACGAAATATATAGCACGTCTTTTCGGAGAAATGGCCGAATTCTATGAGACTGTTTTTAGCAATTCAATTGTGCGTGACAAATGCGTGAAATATTGGATTGTCTTCTCCTTTTTATTTATGTCTGGTCAACTGGTAGATATCGCTTTTTATCAAGATTCCAACTCGTCAAATTTTGTAGGCTGTAAATTTACAGATTTAGAAATCTAGCAAGTTTTCGAATTCTCAAAATAATGAGCTACGAAAAAGATATCACTAACGTATCAGTGAAATGGCAATTAACGATTATTAAAATATTGTCACAAAATAGCTGAGATCATTGACCTGCCATGTACGATTCGAACGATGAATCAAAAGGTGTGGTGCACTAATTGCGAGGGTAGAAAAAGAGAAAAGACCATTTCGCGGTGTTTCAGGTCCTCGAGCGGCGATAACGTCCGTCAGGCGTTATGGATGGAGGGATCAAGTCGGATCGACGGTTTTTCAAATACGTACGACATAGGTGGTGAATAATACGGCATACAGGAAGGAAGAGGGTACAGAGAGGAAGACAAGAGGACGCAGGCGCGATTGAAGGAACGTGCGCGAGCGGTGTCCACGTCTATGATGCTTTCAAGAGCTCCGGCGGGATTCTTCTTTTCAGTTTACCGTGGTCCCGCTTCCGAAACTTCTCGCGTGTATCATCCTCGTCGAGATCGGTTCAACCGCGAGTTTCGATCGTGCTTCGCCGAGAATCGTCACGGAACCGGATGGCTAAATGCAAGTTAGACCAAAGAAAAGCCGCCTAACTCGATAACACCGAAAGAAGATTATAATGAAAAGAAGCTTCCAGTTTGTTAAGAGATGTGAGCGCTTAAGATGAAACAGAGGATGGAGAATAAAAAACACGTAATTATTTTTTATGTCGATGAACAGCGTGTAATTGGATGAAAATGGTCGGTGATGGATAGTCGATCCTATGGACACGAGTGTATGCGTTGTGACAAAATGTCAGAGAGGATGTCAAATTCGTTTCATTATTTTTCGTAAATAGAATGTTGCATTTACATTTTCGAATTTTTCAACTGATGAAGTTTCAAGTTTTCTTGAAGTTTCACGTCTCTCGCACGTCCATCGTAGATGCAGTTCCATCGTTGACCTTAATCATTTACGTCTGATGAATCTGAAAGAGTGATTTTTTATATAAAAGGAAAGAATTAATGTAGACCAGAAGTCTAGATGACTTTAATGCAAATTACTCGTGTGTAATCGCGTGTCCATGCGAGAGGACATCTACTTCCGTCGATAAATTCTTATGCAGCATTTTTGTTTGCGCGTCATGTCCGAATACAGCAATTTCATTTCTTTCCGTTTCAGTAAAATTCAACAGGGTTTCATATAAAAACGACTACCTCGAATTCCATCGTGACATTTTCATTCATGAAATGCATTGATTCACCGCTCCGAATTGCGAACAAAGTTTCTGTCGGATCGAATGATGCAAAATTATTGGAATGTCGGGGACATAATGAATTCGCGGTACAAATAGACACGGTGTAGCCGTATTCGAGCTGGCGTTCAAACAATCCTGTTACTGACAGCTTGAACTGCACGGAAAAGGGGGAAAAGCATGAAACGAGGAGCGATGCGGATGAAAATAAAAATAGTAAACGACATCTCGAAAATTCATCCGCTCTCGTTAACGCGATACTGACCGGATCGATGATCATTCGATGGTTATCAACGGCTCTCTCGACGCGATTCAAGATTTCACGGATTCAATTAGCCTGAAACGATTAAAGCGAAGCGTCGATAGCCTCATTGGATCTCCCTGATTGATAAGCCGGTAATGGGATCGATCGATGAGAATACTTTCATGAAAATGTCGGGTTCAACGATAAATTGGACAGTGTCGTTTGCAATCGCCTCGACTATTTCCATATCGGAAATTAACGGAGGAAGTGTTTTCAAATTGACTTTATAAATATTTGCATACCTCACGGTGATCCAGTGCAACGATCAGCAATCGAAGGAGATCGATTGCTCTTAAATTACGAAAAATTAAACATACGAACTTCATTAAAATACTGTGAACCATATGTGCGTGTTATATCGAGAGGTATGTATATCGATGCACTTCTACGTATTCCGTAGATCCTTAGACCTTTTTAATCCGTAGATCTCTAGAGATCTGTATCTCCAAATTCCTACATTTTTATAGTTATAGACATCTAGGGATTGTCCTAATATTTCCCAGTAGCTATTCCCAGAATTCCTTGCTCCAAATATCTATAGATCTCTACTCATTCCCGACGTGAATCGCGTATTTTTTGATTCGACAGAGAAAGAGCAATTTAGCAATTGCACAACTTGCTCGACCGATTCGCGAAATAGCGGGAAGCTGATATTTCCTGTACTCGTTCGTTACCCCACGAAGCTCTGCTACAAATTGAAACAGAGGATCGCATAAAGAAGGAAAATTCCGTAAAGTAGGTTAATATCGTCAAAGGGAAGGAAAACGTTCGGTTAAACGAACGTAAACGAGACTCGAAAGAATGATATCGACAACATCTTCGTCAAGCTTCAATGACTTGTACAACGATACAACGATGTCGAACAAAAGCAACCAGGTGGATATCATCGAAGAGATTCTTCGGTACCACTATAGCGGATTTAACAAGACCGATTACTTGTTGATCATCTTGTACGTGCCCGTGATAGCACTCGCCCTGACGGCCAATGTCCTCGTCATCGCAGTTGTTATCAAATACCACTACATGCGAAGGTACGTATACAGAGCTTTACAATTTATATCAACATCTGAAACTTTGTTCCAAGCTTATTACGAATTATGAGCATGCACGAATTTACAGTCCAGTAGCTATTCCCAAGGGTCCAAAACTCACGGTTTCTCTTAATCGCTTTATTTCAGCGAGACATATTTTGTGTTGCAATTAATTATATTCTACCGCTTATTAAGTCAACCACAGAACACATAAAATAATGATAAAATGTTTTCTACGCTTTAGAAATCGTATGAAAGCGAACGAAGCGTATGAATAAATTCACACTCGTTATTTGTGAAGTAAACGTTGCTTCAGTCAATTAATGCTTTACCTGTTTTGGTCGAAAATCACACGCTCGATGATCGTTATTAAACAAGTTATTGAATATTTAACGACAGCCCTGTCTAGTCGGTGTATTGACATTCGTGATATAAAAAGAATTCGAGTCGTCGTACTTGAAAATTAGCATGGAACCTTGGAGACACGAGCGCATTAAAATCTACACGTGACTTTGAAATACCGAATACTTTAAACTTGGTAGCAACAGTATGATTAAAACGATCCGGTATAGGTCACTGATTAGGGAGGTCTTCATGGGTGTCGGTTAACCATCAGGATATTGCTTTTAGCATAACAAGATCGTGATACGGTTAATAGTTTGGGCAGGGCTACTTTTTAAAATTGAGGAAGTTAGAAGATCAAGGTTAAACACCGTCGTGAACGCTGATATTAATTTCATTGATTACAGAATTATTGCCCGGTGATAATATTAATCAAGTTGTACTAAATTTTTGCTGCGAGTCATCAATAATTCCCACAGCGTTCATCGAGTTAATGATAGAGCAGCATATTGCTGGTTTCATAGTATTAAAACCGTCCTAAGAGAATTAGCGAAATTAACGTCTCGATCAAAAGATGAGCCCCGACGGGAGGGTTTTTATTAGGTTCCCTGCAATTCATTTACATTCTCGACTACTTAGCACCTCGTTGGCAACTCTTGTATATCTTGCTCTGCCCCTGGCTGAGCGCATTTCCTCGACCTAGTTCCGTTATAAAGAACTTAGGCACATTACTCGGAGAAAGAAAGACGGAGAGGTGTTTAATTAACATTCATAGATTATTGATAAACTGCAGATGTATCAGCGATAAGCGGCCAGGACACGTAATAGCTGTTAAAAGCGTGTAAAAGCGTCAGGAAGATAAGAATAATGTGGGTGCATCGAGCTAGTAAACATGCTGAAGCACAAATTGTATTGTCCCATAAAAATTAGTGGGCTATATGGTAGATGGTGGATCATTAGGATGTATTTATTGGACAATATACAAGGTTTACAGAGGTCCGGAATTTAATTCAGGGAGTAAATGGTCATTAGCAGAAAGCTCCTATGTTTAAGCTATATAGTGTAATATTATCGATTCGATATCGAGTACCAATATGTAGCTTTGCTCCTCGATAAAGCTGATTGTAGGGGATGATTGTTTAAGCAGTATCAATATTGTATTAATCACGCCAAGTAGCTGGTTAACTTTTAACCGAGAAGTAGGAATATTCTGTACATCTATAGACATTATTGAGTTATAAATCGCTTTGGAGTAGTCTACTTGATGGTATCAAGAGAAGAGAGCAACTTTTTTAATACTCTTTGTTCGTAAATAAAATGAAAGTTGAAAGACGGATTACGCAATGAGCAGATCATAAAAGAAGTTTCGTCGAATTTGATAAGATCGCACGTTCGACTGCATCGCGAAAGTGCTGGCAGGAAGAAGAATGCACCTTGAACATTCTCAGACATCGGTTGAAACGGCTAGGTGTGCGCTTATTTCCAACAAGCAGCGAAACGTCGTGAAAATAAGCGACCGGTTCGTTCTCGCGGTACATGTGTTGCATGTTTATTTGGATAGTAAAAATTATTGCTCTACATCTCTTTCTTATCCATCGAATGCCAGTTCTGTTCGTAGGCGAACGTCAATTTTGACGTTGAACAATGTTATTACGTGAACGTGGATTTCGTGGATCACCCTATGGAATCATCCTCGACGAATCGTTTATGTAATCAATAAACGAACGATATTTTACGGCTGCCAACGTGCAATTTTTAATAATCGAATTATTTTAGACAACTTCGAATTCTCTGCTCGAACGAACCGTTCTTTCGATCCACCACGAGCGATGTTGATTCTACGATTAACGGTATATCTATATTCCAGATGTGGTGAAGTCGTGAATTAGGCGATCGGTGATGTTTGACAACGAGTAACCCTTTTGTTCACAGTGTCACTAATTACTTCGTGGTCAACCTGTCCGTGGCGGATCTGTTGGTCACTACTATTTGCATGCCAGTGGCTGTCAGTCAAGCCATCTCGGTGGTGTGGACCTACGGGGAAGTTATGTGCAAACTTTCATCCTACCTTCAGGGTAATTCAGCAACGATTACTTTTATTATCAGTTATTCAAAACTATATTGATCAAGATAAACCATGGTATCCCAACAATTGCCGGTGTCAAAGTGATTTTGAAATTAATAACAGTAATTGAACCTCATATTTATTCTACATGTCATATTTTGCTACGCAATCTCAAGAATCCGAAATTGCTTTCTCTTTAAATAAGAATAATGTTATTTTCTTGCGACGTTTACTTTATTTTCCTATGAAAATGTGACAAGCGAAGAAGAAATATCGCCGTCACGAATTGCCACGACATCACGCATGGCCGGTGAGCATCGTGGGCGAGAGTCAGTTTGGTTCATACATAAAAGATTTGCACGGTTGTATGCGTCGGTGCATGCACATGTATATACATGTCCCTTTTCCTGAACGACCCTGGTGTCGATCCGATGTTAATTTTTCCTTTTTTTTCTTATTTGGTGCGACCTTCCCTCCCACGTCCAACTCTTCGAGTACGTGTGAATGAGACGACAATGATCCGTATAAGTGTTAACGAGATTTATTTAATGACCATGTTCTGTATCGCCACGTGCTACTTCGCCTCGCGCTAGTTAGCCACGCGTTGTACCTTCAATAGTTCTTTACATGTAATGCACGTACAGTTCTTTACATTATTACGAGCTGTAATATCAAAGCGTTATATTTCTAATTAGATTGCCTAGTTCTGCAGCCCCATACGGTGATATGACTAAAGTTTACGGTAACCATACATAAATATGTCCATCACGGATTTTTTATGTATCAAAATTCTCATTTCAAGGGTGTATTTGAAACATGTTGAAAGGCACGGGACGAGAATAGGAAAAAACTTTCTGCCTCGAAGTCAAAAAAAGGAGGTTTTATTGTTTTACGACCCTCGAGAGTTCGAGGTACAACGTGTACGTGTTGCAAATTACTCGCTCGTGAATTTTTCTGTTCGCATCTTTTTCGAGTGAAAGAGTCCGAATAATCGATTAGATGTGGTCGATACTGCGATACGAGTTTAAGACTGTTTCTCCGTAGGTGTGGCCGTGGCTGCTTCAGTTTTCACCATCACGGCGATGAGCATCGACAGATACTTGGCGATTAGGAGTCCCATGGCATTTCGTCGAGTGTTCAATCGGAAAAGTACTGTCTTCGTTATCGTGGCCCTTTGGCTGGTCGCTTTGATTATATTTGCGCCCGTTTTAAAAGCGGTTAGTATAAAATCCGTCGCTAACGCAATATAGTGCGTGAATTCACTTTTTTTTGGTGGATGCTTTTATTCCGAAGTTGCCTTTGAAGATACGGTCATTTTGACGATGGGTTACCATTACCATGTGTTCAATGGCTACACGTTGCTATGGTATAACGCTGCGTTATTAATGAGCTACTCGTTGAAATTACGCTTTGCAATACTATCGTATTACCAAGCGTCGACAACTTGTATCGTAAAAGAAATAAATGTCCCAAAGTAAACGTGACACATAAATCTGATCACGTTTCCTTTTCCGAAGACGGATCGACGAATGTTTTCCAATCTCCCTTCTAGAAGACCCTGCGGGACCCGTCCCAAGATCTTAGCAACATTACTTTGCACGGTTCGTGGATAATGTCACAGCGGCTATCTCCGTTCTACGTATGCTATGAGGACTACACACTTTTGGGCGTTCGAAAGCACCTTTTCGGCACCGTCTGTTTCGTGTTGGTTTATGCCATTCCCGGTAAGCCTGCTTATGACTAATAGCTCATCTAACTTTAACGCGTACGTATTTTTGCTTATCGCCTCTTTGTATCCCTAAAGAAAGAAACCGAAGATGTTCGCGTTTATCCGTAACCTTGGGCTGGCAAACGCACAATTTATTTGCACGTTCTTTTCCGCGAAGGATCAATCACTTTATCTCGATCTGTGTTCTTCTCCGTTTTCGGTGTATAGGTTTCGTCGTGATACTGTCTTACTCCATGATGGGTCGAACACTGTGCTCCAGAAAACCGCCTTTCGATTGTGACAGTGTCGAAGGAAGCGCCAGTTCGCAACAGGTTAGTTACTGCTGGACTGAAGTGATAAAACCTATTATGAAAAGCCAATTACACTGCTATCAATTACACTGCTAAAGATTCATACGCGTTGATTCTCGAACTTCGGTTCGTTAAAACCTATTCAACCCTAACCACGTGGTTTACAAGTACATAAACTTTGACGAAGGGACCTCCATGCGGATTCTGTATAATTCTCCATTGACGAACTTCTCCTTTCGTTTTTACCCGTCGATAATGATCTACTATCGTAGCCCTTTAGATGGAGATCTAAATCTAGCCACGTTTATAATACCTCATCTGTACTGTGTTCGCAGAGTTTCAGGCTGGTGCGTGAGAGACGTCGAATCGCTTGGATATTGCTTCTTCTGGCAGTGCTTTTCGCTTTGTGTTGGCTACCGTACAACGTTCTGATGCTTTTGTTCGACCTGAGCGTAATAGGTGAGTCAATTACTGCGTGTCATCTTAACTGGACATCGTTATACCGTCCGAACGTGTAAAACATATATGAACTCGTACCACCGTTGTTTCTTCTCTGGCGAAGAAATAAAAGTAGCCAAACGAAGTTAACTCCGACGGACAGTCGAAAGTTCTTCATTGAATTACCAGTGGAGAGACATGATTGCCCGTGTTATGTACTCAGTCCGATGGAACGTCGACGAAGTAAAGCCATGAAATTGTTCGCAGGACAAGAGACAGTTACAACGGACGTTCTCTCATATTGCCTGTTTCTGGGACACGCGAACAGCGCGTTGAATCCTGTAGTGTATTGCTTCATGACTCGCAATTTTCGACGAAGCGTCGCCGAGATACTTCGTCGAGGACCTCGTGCGTTGGCGCGACGAAGACCTCGCCGGAAAGTAAGCCTACTTCTTTATTAACCCGCGTTGCAAGTATTTTACACGGAATAATAAAAGATGAAAATGTTTTTTAAAAGAGAAAAGTGTATTCGGGAGTAATGAGCCTTCCTTTGCTTGGGAACAAAAGGGAGGGTGTATCCCATTGTTTATCTTCAATTTCGGGAGGTTAGGACTCGAAGGATTCCAAGTTCCCTAATCCTCAAATCTTCAAACATTTACACTCCCAAATTTTGATACTCTCAAACCCTTAAATTCCTAACTTCTACATTTCCTGACCAACGAATGGTTACATTGTATCAATTAGCAAATGTCAATACATATACAAGTGCATCGGTTACGACAATTTGTATGTAACGAAATTTCTATTTATCGCGGTAAACGGTAAATCGAGAGTTCGAAGTTTCCATTGATCGAACGATACGTGATTCGTTGAAAGGCACACGCATGAGGTTTCGTTCCCACACGGGCGTAATTCAATATCCGCCACGACTATTAACGAAAACCGACGATGCTTTGAACAAATACCGTGACGAACGAAAATCGAAACCTGCTGTATCATGTGCTGCTTCCTTTTTTTTTTCTTTTCATTTTTAGCATTTGATTTTTCTGCCCGTGCCAATAAAACGCGTGAAAAGTTGACTCGTCGAAAAAATATTTCCCACTGCGTTCGAGGGTCGATGGCGCCCAGCGATCTTTCGTATCCCAGACGCTTTAGCCAAAAATTATATAAAATTCACGATACAACGATGAACACCGGCTTTGTTATCGCAATTATCTGGGACATCAGGAATCCTTCTATTCTCTGCCTTATTCGTGGAATTTATATGACACAATGCGAGCCACAATTTACGAGCAGACGTCGGTCGGTGAGTATCGCGATTTCATCAAACTCCCTTATGAATTCCCCGCGTTAGATCGTAAAATTATAGCTGGAGCGTGACATACACTTACTATTTATCTCGGCTTTTATGGGCCGAGTTAGTAATAATAAAATCGTGATATCTTTGCTAAAAAAACATCGGAGTCGCATTATGATATAAAAAGATTTTATATAAAATTGTTACTTTTTATTGAACCTCTGAGATTCACATCAATGTGTTACTTTGATAAATAATTTGTCTTATATGGTACTTTGTTAGAGTTGTAAAATTTTTCAAATAATCTTGCTGAAGATTTAGAGTAGAGTATTGCGGAGCGTCTAAAAGGTGTTAAGAATGTAGGGGAATAATAGCTTTAGGTACCAAATTCTTAGATCTCCAAATCCCAACTTTCTAAACGTTCAAATTTCCTTAGATTCCTATACTCCTATATTCCCAGATTTCTAGGTCCCTCTATTTGCAAAATTTTGTAAAAGATGTTTGATATCCTCCAGCGATCTTCGCGTATTGTTGCAGAGTGTTCAAGGAACCGCCGTGATAGATGACATGTGTGCAGGGTGTAGTGCTGGTGGCACCATGAGACGAGGATTGCTACGAAAACGGCGAATGTTGCCCGGCTGCGGATGTGGACTACCGATCGGTGGACATCACGCAGTTTTGACCGTCAAACGTACCGCCACATCGAGCAGCGGATACGATAGTTTTTACAGCAGACATAGTCCTCACAGACGTTGCTATATGCTGCAAAGTATTCGTAAAAAACCGCACGTACCGGTGGACCAGGCGCAGAATGCTAACAAACGGCAAGAAACCAGTTACCAAAAGAACGTGACTACCAGTCAGCCTCGCGTTAACACTCTTGTTACCACGGACGAGCAACGTTGAATACATAAATATGTAATATAGGAAGTAGTGGTCCAATTATTATAAATGTTGCGAAGAATTTTAAAGTTGCTACTCGATTGAAAGTAATTTATGTACATAGAGGGGGGAGATACGAAGTCAGATGACGCAGGGTTGGTCTACGTGAATAAATTTTATTCTAATTCAAGTAGTTTTCGTCTTTTATTCGTACGGTGGTTTGCTAACGTGAAGGTCTATGAAATTCTTACCAGGTTGAACTTTAAATGGCATTCCGAGTTTCTAAATTTTCAAATTTCCGCATTCCTAAATTTCTCAGGCTCTTCCTAATACCATCGGGACTCATCTCTTCGGTGGACCAATCAAGAGGTATATCACGTCCAGCTTTAAATATATGTCATACATATTACTTGTATGTAAAATCAAATATAGTTTCTGCAAAGTATCACGATGAACAAAGGGAGAAAGATACAGGCTATTGTTAACGAGGATCTGGAACGCAAGGGTAAGTTTGTTAACCAAAGAAAAACCGAGAGACAAGTAGCGCTACTGTTGTAAAGATGAGTGTTGATACAGCAACTAGCAGTTATATTCGCGACACTGTTTACCGCTCGACGTTTGCGCCCGGTTCCTTTTAACTCTGTTTGGAATAACTTTTAGCTCAATAATGTAACAACTCACAAGTGGTCTGCAATTGCAGCGAGAACGAACGTCAATCGCTCGTAAATATTTGTTCCCGCTCGGCAAATTTACTCGCCCCCACAAGTTGTTGTCGATCGCGTTATCCGATTCAATTAAATTCGGATCGAATTAGTCTCGATAAAAATAATTCGCCGGTGAATAGATTCTTTTGACAGGTCGGCAAATTTAATGCATCTATTCGAGGTTTGACTAAACTTCCGAGTAAGCTTTGTACCTTTCGAGATGGACGAGAAATGATACCTGCGTTCAATTCTTTTTTTCTCGAAATCTGACAGATCTGAGAAACTTTCTAGAAGGGTACTTGATCAAATTCAGAAGGGTGTGTTAAGGTGACAGGGGCGGGCCTTGTTACTCTCGTCCTGAATATTTGCACGACCCTCGAAATAGATTGCTTACGATACGCTCTGAAACGAAAAGTCTCGAGGAATTTGTACGAAGGCACTTATATCGATCCAGGTACTTCATGGAGAAGCCTGTTGCGAAGTACGATGAGTTATGGCTATTTAGGAACAATCATTGGCGTAACTAAGATTTTTGTCTCGAATGACTCGAGTACACGAACTTTGTTACTTTCCGTTAACCATTCGTGTCGGGAATGATTAAATAACTTTTGGAACTTGAGAATTTAGGAGTCTGAGGATTTAGTAATTCGGGAATTCGAAAATTTAGAAATGCGGAGGTTTAAAAATTGGAGAATTTGGAAATGTGGAAAAATGTGACATTTCTACATGGTACATTTTTCACGTTACTTCCTAGGACGGAGCTCCGTCGTTACGCCAATGGGGACAAGTTAAAACGCCTGAAGCGAGTCTTGAAATTTCTTTTTGAAAAATGCAAGTTCGCAATATGCTTTCTTACACGAATCTCATCAGGGAAATAGTTGAAATGGCGTTTCTGTCGATGCAATGAGCAAAAGGCATGACATCGACCGGGAAGAAATCGTTACACGGAATGAAAAATGAAAATGCGGTTGTCTCGTTTTCCGACTCAAAGGATGAACTCTCGCAGCGATACGAGGCAATCTCTTTACGGGTCTTTTGATCGAGAGTTGACAGGAAAACGAAACGCGTGGTGCTCCTTTAGTAAAAATTTATTCCACGACGACAAGTTATACATACGAATTGGACAGATCACATAGCCGCATAAAGGTATCACAAAAAAAGTATATTACAAAGAGAAATTTACGCGCTACAGTTGTCGACGAGTATACGATTAACGCGAAGAAGAGAGTTGCAACTTTGCTTCTCGCCTAGGGGACAGGTGTACGCGTTATCGAGAGAAAAAACTGATAACCCTACACCATTTTTGGCCCCGTGTATCGATTGGCTTCGTGTTACGTAATTTATACACCTGTTCTAATCGATTTCAACTCGCTATTATTGATAAGTGACTATTCTTTTTGTACAATTTCTTTTGGTACAACGCACATCACGTTTCAGTGACGTTCCAAGGAACATGAAGATACAAGAAACTAGTTCTTTTGTTTCGTCACTCTTATATTCTATAAAACTAGAAGAAATTCGCGAGCTTCTTCTTACCTAACAGTTTAAAGTTAGTCACTTGTGTCGAGATCGTCTGCAATTCGCTACTTACGCTTACGTTTACGAAGCTTACGTTCGTAACGGGACTCAGGCAGTTTCTGTTTCTTTGCTTCTTGAGAATTCGCACGTATTTATTTTTTCTTTTCTTGTTAAATTAATTTAGGAACCTTGATTCACTCAGAGAGATAGCTTCCGAGGAAAAGAAACGACTTAGGGCTAATCGCACCTTCGTGGTTCGTTTATGTATATCGTTTCACCTATAAAGATGTAGACTCGTTGTATTGCCATGCACGTGATTATAGCACTAGAAAATTTGTGTAACTGGTTATATATTGTGTTGGCCAAAAAATGGTCATATGAGGAAAGTATACCCTACATGTTTCTATTCTGTATTTGTGATTATAGCAAAACGGTGATAACTTCTCGTGCATTTAATACTGATATTGAAAATTGACGATGACTTTAATCGCCCGTACAAATTTGATGTTTCAAGATCTACATTTCCGATTTTTATATTTCGCACCGTACATAGGTGTTTAGAAGTTTTGCGGTGAGTACTTTCACTCATCGTTCGAAAAGTAGCGTATAAAAATATTTGTCCCTATAATAGTCATAAATCCTAGCAGTCTGCCACTGTTTGTCGTTTCTTTTTTTCGGAAGCTTGACCCACCGATATTTTACCATCTTATAGTCCCATTTCGCAGCTCTTTGTACTCGGACGCAGTTATAACACCATGACTCTGGCTATAATTGTCTACGAAAGTCGAGTCACGCGTGGATTTCGACTTCTTCTCACCAGCTCCATCGATAATATGTTTCTGCCCCCTCGTGACATGGTCGCGATTGACAGCGGTGCTTTTCAGCCGATTATTTCCGACCAAAGGGGAATTAGCTGTTTGTTGGGATTTCTTGATACCGCTAGTGTCACATTGCGAGATCGTCCTGTAATTCGTGTTCTTCGTTCGACAGGGGTTGGACTGTTCTTTGACGCGGGATGGCATGATTTGGTTCAGATAATTCTGGACAACTTGATTCTTCGAGACCGAATGACACTGCGAATCACCGTTGACGGCGTTACACCTGTTCGTGTGTTTGCCGTTGCTGCTATTGCAGGATTTCAGACAGTCGTAGGACGCGTTGTCCACCGTCCTCGTAAAATATTTCGTGTGAAAACTCCTGGGTCTGTCGTGAGCGAAGGAGATGGTCCTCTGTTGATCTTCTTCCCGCCAGTTCGCGTTCGATGCAAAAGGCGTCGGTACACGGACTTGCTTGCAATTCCTCCGCAATTTTGTTCGGCCAGCTTGTGCCAGCTGACACGATTTTCCGCCGGATGCGCACTGAAATTGCGAACATTCAATTTCTATAGGTTGGTCAGAAAATACGCGATTCGGAGGAAAATGGACACACGCCACTTTTTTATCAACTTTCAATTTTTTGTGCCATCCACAAATTCAATTTAACGAACAAAAACAGATATCGCGTCAATTGATAATATCGTGGCATACTGTCCTTTTCTATCGAGTATAAAAACATTGACGGAACGAATGATTTTATGCGTGAAAAAAAAATACATTTCTGTGCGAGATACAGTGAGTCGTGACGTATAAATCACGTATAAATGATTACAGTACCTAAATGAATCCCACGCGACATGTAGCCTGTAACGAATAGAATCGTTCGTTTACTCTTATGCGAAGAGCAGTTGGAATGGTTTGTGATCTCACTTACCACGGTCACTTGATCCGATTGTATAGAACGTTGAGATTTGGATAGTTGTCGTTGTTGATTTATATACAAACAGCTCTTGGTTGCGCTTGGTGCCAGGTTGTTCGAGTTGCCGTTCATTAAATTATAGGTGTATTGAGTTGCCACGCTTTTGGCTGTTGGCAATATAAAGATACATTAATGCCGATAGCTATAAATATCATTCTATAACT
The DNA here is from genome assembly GCA_945859555.1 of Megachile ligniseca. Classification (NCBI taxonomy): domain Eukaryota; kingdom Metazoa; phylum Arthropoda; class Insecta; order Hymenoptera; family Megachilidae; genus Megachile; species Megachile ligniseca. The sequence goes on along the minus strand of OX243783.1, from coordinate 12,094,810 downwards.
GTTACTACTATTCGTAAAAGTATCGAATCAAATGATTTCACCGGTTGGTCTCAGGCTTCTAGCGTTCGGAATCTGCGACTCCATACAGGTGCTTATCGATCTGGTCTTCGTGGTTCTTTCACCGCTGTCAATTTGTGCATTCCGTGAAGTCTTTCTGCTCGGTAGCTGCGTACGGACTGAGAGAAAGAAAAAAAGAGAGAAGACCAGAACAATTTATCGTCAACATCATCATCGGCCTCATCATCATCATCATTAATGTATCGGTTCTCTCTCGTAAAATAAACGTTGTTAATTTTACCCTCTGAACAGGAAGGTTCGTACGAATCAGTTCTACTTCTCTCTTTACGTAAATCCTGGTACGAGTGTGCAAGATTTTTACCGACAGTCATGTCACCTTGACCGATGACTGGGCTACTGTTACTAATGGCGGTTTCCTTCCTGATGTGCTCCGAAAGTCGTCTGACTCTAGACTTAGACCTGCTTTTACAGTCAGTTAATAGATTAATTTTAGATCACAGAAATAATCATTGGTACGAAGCGCGTAAACGAATCGACCCACATATTTTTATGCTTGCGGTGCTTCTCATCCATCATTGAATAAAGCTTATTTCTGTACTCTTCCACGGAAAGCTGGACATCGTCTCTGAGTAACGGAACTACGCTCGAACCTCGTTCCGGTTCGTTGCTTCTTCTATGAAAACTGTCGAATAAACGAATCATTGAGGCCATTAATCTCTCATTAATTTTTGTTCTTCTTCGTTATCTACCGAACTGTACTCACTTGGCCACATAAGGATGCTCCAGAGCTTCGACGGCTGTTAGTCTATGGTTCGGATTGAAGACTATCAAATTGCCGATAAGATCCAACGCTTCTTTCGGTACATCTGGCAATAAATCCTTTAATGAACGTCTCGGTCCGCTCGGAGTCTTCTCCAATAAATTGGTACCGTAGCCGGCGCAGACCGCACTTAAATCTGGAAAGTGTACCAACAGAAAGTCGACCATTTGATACCTTTCCGTGATCACGAAGATATCTCGTAAAGAATTACCTTCTCTGCTAGGAGGTGGTAGAGTGGCCATTATTCTTTCGACCTGATTAATCGTCGAGGAACCGGGAAACAGTGGCTTCCCCAGAAGCATTTCTCCGAGTATGCATCCTAATGACCACATATCGATGCCTTTCGTGTACCTAAACAGTATGGATACTCAGAGAATCGTGTAAATAATTATGCGGTTTAACGCGTTGACTGTTGCAGCGAAGATGAACGTACGAGACTATGATTACTATCCCTTCAAACTGTTATTTCATTTTACTACTATCTATTGACATTGTAAGAGGAAACATGTATATTCCTAAATCTTTACATCTCTAATATCAGTAATTATGTTCTTCTCTTTCTTCTTTTCAATTATTCGATTAGATGGCGTAGGCCATGAACGATCGCTACAGAAGTCAACGCGTCGAATGAAGATTTAAACGTTCATTAGGAACGACTCGACGGATTACCTCCTCGAAGCAACGAGTATTTCTGGAGCACGATACCAGCGAGTTGCCACGTAATCTGTTAGGGTAGGATCACTAGCGGTTTCACCGTCACCTTCGCCTATCTGAGTAACAGATCGCGCTAATCCGAAATCGGCGATTTTGCAGTGGCACTGTGCATTCAGCAGAACGTTTGACGGCTAAAAAGAATATCGACATGGTCAATCTAGTCGAGCAGAGAATGATTAACGCACACTTGAACGCAACGTAAGCTACTCACCTTGAGGTCCCGATGTATCACGTTCCCCGAATGAATGTATTTGATCGCCTTAAACAGCTGATACATGATGTACACCTTGTGGACGTCCTTCAGGATGTTGCCCTTCTTGATGACGTTGTGAAGATCGGTTTCTGGGGAAACGGGCCGAAACGTGTTTCAGGCCAAATGTCTGAGAATCGTCGCGGCACATGACCTTTCGTGAATTCTTCTTCGAACCGGGTAAAACTCACCCATGTACTCGAATATGAGATATATGTCCCGGTCGTTGTTCGCCTTGTGCAGACCGATTAGTCGTATGATGTTCTCATGATTGGAGAACGACAATAGGAACATTATCTCGCGAAACGTCCGCTGCGCATCCGTTTGGTTCCCGAAGGCGTCAAAGATCTTCTTCATCGCTACTGTCTCCTTATTTTTCTTGTCTATCGCCTTCCATACGATACCGTAGGCCTATGAAACAATCATAATACTGAGCTCCACGTTTAAAAAGATCTTACATATAAGGGTGGTCTGGCGCATAGAGAGCCCTGTAATTAAGGAGACATCTTCCTGATATCGACTCTAACCCCGGACATCGTAAATTTGTCTTCGAACTTTTTTAGCCATGACCGGCAAAGTTCTGTATTACGTCGTTACGTGGGAGTCCGTACACGTGGTTGTCGTTGCTGTTGTTATATCCAGAATTCGTTGTCATGATTATGACTGCTAAGCGGTCAAGTATCGATTGCTTTCTAGTTAGACTTTTCCGCGACACAGGTACCAAGACGATTGTCATCGATAATTTGATGTACATATATATAACAATCGTTTTCTAGAGTGTTCATTGCAGTTCATCACGCGAATATCGCGTTTTCTATAGAATTTTTTGGTCGTGCCATTGACCTTTTTTACAAATGAAACTGCATTAATTATGTACCCCTTGAAATTGTTTAACTTTGATATTAAATATTTTTCAATATTATCAAGCTTTGTACGTCGATATTTTAGGGGAATAATTTAAATGGATTATTCTGTATATGTTACAGTACATGTATGTATTAATTTAATAAATACACAATTAACGTGTAATGAAATTTAAGCGTCCACTGATAGAAGCAAACATTGACGTTGAAATAAATGTATGCATTTGTTCATTAGCGTACACGTCCACTAAATATATCACTCTGTTACGGTGACATACACAATTATCATGTAATGTATAACATTTTTAAAAGCCATGGAAAAGAATATAATTAGTTTCGTAAATGGATAGAATGAAAAATAAATAAATTATAAAATTGTGAGAAATTAACAAATTACCCCTTTGCCAAGACGTCGAACGATGTCATAATGTTTGCTGACGTGTGCGTCGATTTCCAAGATCTTTTCAGTGGTATTTTTCGACATCGTGGCGGCAAAAATTCGCGAACCGATACGGCTATTTGATTGATTCGAGCTGTACGAAAATTTTCAAACGGAAACGACGTGTAAGGGCCGTAACGTATTCACATCTTTACACATCAGGAAGGAAGCTCCACTCGAACAGTTTTCTCATTCAAACTTTGACACATCAATGTGGCTATGTTTGTACAATTCGTGCAAGTTACTATGACGACAATGTTCCATGACACTGAACGGCATCGCGTGATTACTTGACCGCCGTACATGTAAACGGGGCAAGCGCAAGGAAAAAGGTGGTGATTAAAAAACATTTCTTCTTTACGTATAGGAACGTTTATTTCTTTGTTTCTTTCCCTTTCCCTTGGGTGTTATACAAACTATGGCTAACGTTACGAATCTCGTTCGACATTTACACTCGCAAAGTATTATGATACATTTTCACTGTGAAAAATCGCTGATTACATTAGAATTTGTGGAAGTTCTACGATGTATGTAGATTAAACTAATAAGGGTAACACTCGATACGTGATACACCGATTTGGTTCAAGCTTAGACCAAATCAATGTTCCGAAAATCATACATTTTCTTTACAAATGCAGCATGAAAACAAAAAAAAAAAATTAAAATCTCAAATTTGAAATGCATACTGGTCCCGAAGACGGTTACAAATATTTTGCTGTACTAACATGCTCACTAAAAGAGTTATTAAATTACAAAATCAAAACGGAAGCGTGCTATAAATACAAACATCTAATAGTAGTGTTTGAACGCATAGGACTTCGAGAAAAATCGGAGCAAGTCGTTCATTTAAATGCCGATACTGAAATCACGCGACGCAGTATTAAAAATAAATCCTTTTGTTTCTCTTAACAGTAATAAACTCTTGCGAGGTACTTTGTTTCATCTAACATGAAACTGTTAGCTTCTTAGGAAACTGATCATAAGTTTACACGACTGAAAATACACAAAATCATTGATCAGTCTATCCCATAGAAACTTCCAAGTACACCCACATATAGATATTTATTTTTATTTTTTTGGTTTTTATTGATTTTTATTTAAGTAAGAAGTGTTGGGGCTAATACGTTTGTTAGCCCTTGGTTGGAGAATGCACGTATTGTTCACTTCCTGGGTTGTTGAATATGGATGGGACGTGAACAATGAATTGGACGAATATCATGAGTTGGCGTAGGTTTCTCATGGAAAACTTGTACAGCTTCTGGAGGAAAATCTGCATTTCCCTTTGCAGGATATCCACTGATCATCAAGGCCTTAGGTGGACTGGAATATGATATACATTTATAAACATTTTGTTTATATGTACGATAAAAAATTAGTATTTTTTTTTCTTATTATTTTTACATAAATGTCACTAATGCAAAACAGTCATTTCTCTTATCATACGCGTCCATTTTGTTTATAACGTCTTTCTTTAATTCCGTTCGTAATTGTACAGCGTCGCATTTATCAACAGTATGGCAGCTGTTTCAAATCGGACTACGTAGTAAACTGTTCAAACGCAGTTACTGTATCCTAAGAGCTACTGTCATTTTTTTCAACATATTTTCTATACCATACGAACAAATAAACCATACTTCTTTTTGTACATGCATAGATTTCAATTCAAGCGTGAATTTAACCTTGATGCAAATAAAAAAAAAACATTTCATTACCTCATTGATGGTTTACTTTCATCTGCATCCTTAAGAGGTTTTATTTCGCGTTCCTCCTTTGGCGTTTTATGTTGGGTTATTCTCATTCCTCCCGCTTTTACTAAATAACAAATAAAAAGATTATATTTTTAACGATGAAAAATTAAAAAGATCCGATGGCCTTGAGATATCTGGACAGGTGGATAAAATACGACGTCACATGACAAATGGTGTAAACATATTAACCTTTACCCGATTTTAAAACATAAATTTCTTTCGTTACCTGCTGGAGGATGTCCGCCCTTGAGTTTACTGTCTTCGGGACTTGACATGGTAAAATCTATCAAGACCCAAAAATATAATTGCAGTTCCAGAAAATTTGTGCGTTACTGCTTGTTGCACCACGGCACCAATCACACTGATTCGATGGCGCTCGACGCTGTACTAAGTGGGGAGAGTGGGGGTTCGATTTCCAGTCGCAATAAAATGGCACATATACTAATCTTCAAATCTTCAACTTTTTATTATGTGTTATTAATAAATTTTGTTCAGAAAATTAAATAACGGAAAAAGTCTAGCATAAATGTTTAGCGTGAAATCTTAACATTGGGCTTATAGCAATAAACGACATTGTAGGTGGTAACGAACGCAATTTTTAATATTAGAAATCAATTTTATTATAGAAAACATTGAATAAAATGCAGTAAATCATAAATGCTACTAATTAGTTCCTTTTGTTTTCTGTTCTTGATACATGTAATGGAGGTCTTTGCAATCTTCATCCGAAATGTGGACCCAACCAGTTGATTTCATGTGATAAACTGTGACAAAAATTTATTTCATGTAATGTATTGCATAAATTATATTTTTAATATTACATACCTCTTACAATACCACCAGAGTAAGCATCTCTATGGGTAGCATGGTAAATAGACCTTCTGCCAAGTTCATAAGCTTCTTCATCAGATAAATCCCAACTGTAGCCAGAATCTAGTGCACCAAATGCATAGATTGATCCTGATCCTACACTGAAAACTTTCCCTGGAGTACGAGCACCCTCTGAATCAACATAGTACAGACCAGGTCCTCTTTTGTCCCACCCAGCAAGCATCATTCCTGTGTATAAACATTGTATTGAATATTTCAGTTGGAAAGATTCTTTTAAATACCATAACAGAAATTTACCCATGCTTAATCCCATTCCTTTGTAATTGTATACCATATTCGATAACAGCTTACTAGCTGCAGCAATAGAAATGCGTTCTCTATTTCTTAATTCATATGTACGACATTGTTTAGCTAGAACACGGTCCCAATAGACACAATCAGCTGCACCTCCAGCTAAAGTTCCAAGAAGATAATCATTGATTTCTACTATCTTCTTCATGGTGGATGAACCTATAAAAGAAAGAAACTTGTATAAAATTTATTTCATAGGCAAAAAATCATTGTGAACTTACCAATAAATTGACCACCAGTCGCACGTGAGTCGACAGCAAGAATAATTCCACCTTGGTATTGGAAACCCAACGTGGTAGTTCCATGATCAAACTTAATTTTCAAGTGTTTTCCAGTTTCGTCAGTTCCTTGCGCAAATTGATCCAACGTTTCTGCAGGCTAAACGAGAACAGAAGCATATTAAAATAATATGTGTATGGAGAAATGATGACTTGAAGATTTCGGGGTTCCTCAACATTTCCTAACCTGTACAAAAATCTTTCACATAATCATTTCATGTAACTAGAGAATGAAACTCAGTTTATGGAAGAACGATAAAGAAAAATTAATCTTCCAATTGTACAGATTTGGATGTAATTTACAGAGAATAATCAGATGATATAGCAAATTTAGATGTAAAGTGGTTATAGAAATGGTTGACATAAATCACTTACATTTAAATAAGGTGGTACAGCCAGTTGTACATTGTTAACGAAATTTTTACTGTACGCTTCGATTTCTTGCGGAAAATGATCTTTTTCGCGCACAGCATTAAAATCAACAAACGAATTGAGACCGCAAACTTCAGCAAGCGCCATTTTTCTGATAGTTAGTATCGAATGCTTGTCATCTGGTTAATTCAATCAAATGATTATAGTGGGCGCATCTAGCGCAATAGTACCACAATTTACCGCGCAGGTTTGATTCGTTGCGCACTATGTATAATTGTATGTTTACGTTGCAAGTTTTACAAGAAAGTTAGTGATTGACATTGATAAAAGTTGCAGAATTTTATAATAAGTTATAAAAGAGGGAGTTCAGAGTTCACGGGAAAAAAAAGAACGTGATCGATCAGTAAAAAATTGTAAGTATCAAATCTCGTTTGATAGCGAACGCAGTAGAACTAGTACGTATAGGTTATAAACGGTAAAAATAATAGTTTTACATAATACATATGTTAGAAACTATTCATTATTTTTGCGCAGAATTTTACAAAACATATTATCGACATCATTTTGTAAATAAAGTAGGAAATTCACTTTCCCGATGTCGTTGCAGCCTAGTTCGCACGGTGGCGCTGTGAGTACAAGCGCGCAGGGTCGAACACTGGATCGCACTGATTACGTACGGACACTTTTTCTTCAGGAGAATTATCCCAGGAAGGGGGTAAGTCAATAGCAGAAAAATATTTTATAGACGAACACGTAATTCGCGTGTAATTTATGTATACTTCATGGTTAATATATCATGTAATTTACTTCATAAATCGATCGTTATAAATTGCGAAGTTATTCCGCGGATAGCACGATGTTCGTTCAAGTTTAGAAATATCAGGGAAATTGTACGATACAAAATTGACTTATTAGTATAAAACGATTATTCGTATCGGATGCGATAAGTGGTTTCCGAGGAAAAAAGAGAGGAAACCTACGATCTTAACGTTTCCGTGGAGGAGAGCTGGTCCTAGCGTCGAGTTGACATATCGTTCCACGTGGAGGCGTACTCCATGGTCCATGTATCGCGTGATTTATAACGTTAAGATAATCAAAAGCGAGGGCACGTCATATTTCGATACCACGGAGTAGAAAATATGTTGGTGTTTCGTTGAAACGTTGTTGAATATCGCGTATTATTTTGCTCATGGGGTCACCGATATGACGTAGAAGAAGAGGTCACGTGTAAGGGGGTAAGGCACGTTACCGTGCTTACTGATTGGTCTGCCTTTTGATCGCACCACCCATAAACAGCCGGACGTGTTATCCCGAAACACGATAATTTATAATTGCATATTTTCCTTTGCGATTCTTTCGGAGTAAAGCGGTCGATGTTTGCCTGCCAGGGAACATCGATAACGATAACATTCTTTCACTCTTCTCTATCCTCGTTATCGTAGTTACATGGTCCCTTTTCCAAACGCGCCGATGCATCTGGGAGAGACGTGTATCGGTTCTTCACAGTACAGGTTGCATTTATTTTTAAACTAATTGTTCCGCATCAAGTATGGACCATTATTCTATGTTGAGTCTTCTACTATTTTCTTTATCACATCACTTTGAGCAAATCTTCGAATATCACGTACATCATGGTGCACCATAAACTTGAAAGCAAGTAGTGCAAGACTTATTCTTACTTGTAGCCAAAAGTATCGCAAGTATCGATATAATAAATATGTTAATAAAATATCGGTGAGTATGCAATAATTAACAGAGATACATGAAGAACATTAATCGTAATAAATGAAAAAGAAACCAAAGGAAACGCACGGTCAATGATTTCTAAAGGCGGTAGAGGATTTAATAAGTATAATTTGCCTCGTCAAAATCTCGAGCCATTATACTTTTTTCCCCGTCGTATCTGTTTTGAGTTCGTCTTGACGTGTTCGCAGCCTCGAAGTTCAAAGAACCGAGCAGCCTTAACAAAAAATGTACGAATCACAAAATAACGACAGCAAGATTCGACAATGTTGGAAAGTTTTCATCCGATAATCGTGCCAATTAGACAGGGGCTATCTTCGACCGTATAAGCTATGTACATTCAAACGATTCGATCTCGATTATCTTATACACAGATTTGCTAGACAGACGAAGTATGGATTGATGCCGAAAAAAAGGGACAAAAAAGATAGTGATATGCGAAAGTGGTTGATTCGTAAGATACAGGCTCGTCTGAATTATGGATGTATCGCTGAACCGATTAGAATTTGGTGGTCTTCCGTTGTATAATGCGAGATTATTATCGTATCGTGTATAAAATTCATGTATATACACCAGTCCTCATTTTGATACATGTAACGCATTAAATGACAATTGTTATTAACCCTTGACCAGGCAACCCTGCAGACAAAACAAAGAATTTGTTAGTTAATAATGGAATATCTGGTAAAAATAAATTAAAATAATAAGTAGGATTGTACAGGTACTTACAGGGTTCGGAGGATGTAGGAATGTGGGGTCTAGAGATTTGGGGGTTTAGAGATCTAGGAGTGTGTCGAGAGGTCTAGGAATGTGGGTATGTAAGGTACTAGGGGCTAAATTAATTGGAGGTTTAGAGATGTAGAAGTCTAGAGATCCGGAGCCGTAGAAATCTGGGGTTGTTTCGAATTCGATGGCGCGAAGACTGAAGTAATTCCGTAGATATCATAAATTCCTACAGATCGTTTCGATTTTGTTCGAGAGAGTCGGCTAGAGCGTTCGATAACACGCGAGCGCATTCGAATGGAGGAGCTGGTGGTATTATCGGGTTTTGAGGGTCGACGAGGTCGACGGTGCGACGCAAGATTCGATAAGTTCTCGTAGTTGATCGTTTCCATTGCTGTCCCTTGATCCTTCGATCGAGAGTTTCCTCGACGTTTTCTCGTCGTTTTCTCGCTGCACGATTCATCGTTGATCGATCTCAAAGTTCACATCGCGATTCATAGAAAAATGTCGGACATAAAATTGCGAACGTAAAGGGACGACGACGCTCGTGACGGAAGCGGCACGATTATATCAGCGGCAAATAAACAAAATAATCGATCACGTTGATTCATTCGTACAAACTTGAACGGCGAACAAAACATGTTTTCCCCGTTACATTGATCTATTACGTACGAAACCTTTTTTCAATTTTCCATGCTTGATGCATCGATGGTGTCGGTTAATTCATGATTTTGTTATTGTGCCGCACGATTTCCTGTCACGTTATCTGTATGTATGGTTCCATACGATCATATGTATTCCATTTAAAAAATTAGTAGCTACGCAGTTAATGATTAGCATCATGTTATTGGTGTCAATCATTGTTCATCCGAGGCAATATAGCGAAGGGTCTACGGTAAACGGACTGTCTCAATTTTTCTTCAGATTCCATTAGTTCGGTAACATCAATTAACCGACTATCCGCGTTCGATGACAGTCCACAGTCGTTATCAAGGTTCGCGAATGCGGGTTTCCTCGTCGATCGGTACCTACATAGATACGCACATACATTTTTGAACTTTTGCATCGATAAAATTTGCGCCGACACGTAGTATCGAACTCGTTGACCTGGTTCGATGATTCACGACGATCAACAGACGAAAAAGATGCTGCCTGGTTTGTGTCAGTGTCGGAGTTCAACGTTCAATCCGCGCAAGGACGCGAGCTTTGCCTCGAGACGCCGAAGCACGCGTGTGGAAAAGTCACAATGATACTGGTAACTCGCTCCTCTTATCGGCACGCGAAAAAACTTTGCGGTCCTTGGCACCTACACGCGCGGCGTATTACGACTGCTTCCATTTCCTCTGCTCGTGGCAATTGTTGTCATTTACCCGCAAAAAACTCTAAATTTAAACGCGTATCTTCGCGACCGGCTAATCTACTCGGACGCAGAGCTATCTGAGGTTACCCTCCAAAAAGTTCGGATCGTTTGAAACGTTTGCATCCATGGCATTTTCAGTTATTTTTAGTTATTAAGCTGTTTCTACTATTGCTGGTATCTTCATTAGTTACAAGCATAATTTTCCAAGTTATAAATTCATTAATTTCTGAGTTCCTAAATATCCAAGTTCTTAACTCCATAAATCTCCACGAAGTGGATAAATTATTCGGATGAATTTTGAACGAGGTCTGCGTACAAAGGAACGAATAAACGATCGAGAATCGCAAACGCGGTCGTTGGTCCTGTTTCCTCCATTTCCCACCCACGGTAGCGAGCGATCAGCTGCAGCCAGCGACCGCTACTTACTCTCGCTGCTAACTGCTCACCTTCACCTCGTCTCTTACTCAACGATCGTGCCGAGTTCTACCCCCATTGCGTAATTACCGGCGAGCGATCATTACCGAGTCAAATCGTCACTCGAGCGGAATAAGTGCGTATGCCGATCAACGTAAAAATCGTGTTTATTGCTTTATGCATACGCCGATCACGGTGAACCTCGTACGCATCGTATTGTGAGGGAATACGTTCAAACGTGTTGTCTGGCTAGGAAAAATGAATAGAACCACCTCTCTGTATACTTACTCAGCCTACGTAATGACGCATTAACGAACAAATAATAGCCAACGATCTGTTTATTATTTACCGTTAATAATACCATCGATTTATAGGCGATATCTTTGTCGGACATTATCGTTTCATAGTTTTGTTATGAATTCTCGGTGCAGGCGTTTATCGTTTTGTGTTCACACGCGTAAATATCGTTTTCCTTATTTTTGTTGGCGTGCAGAAAAACGCGACACACGGTTTACATGTTACAAATTTCTGATCGCGATACTGTGCTGATGCAATAACGATTCAGAGTTGTATCTCCTAACATATTTTCTTCCATATTAAAAATAGCGCTTACCGAGTATAAACTGTTTGTAATTAATGTCAGAGTAGATGTGGCAAGAAATCGGATATTTTGGACACAGTTTGACCTATAGAGCAAAAATTTGATTTTGGATAATTGCAAGTCTAGAGTAGAAATTTTGGATAGTTGCAAGGATCGATGAATACGTTCGTCGAAGGTAGCTACATCAGGGAATACTTGGAGATCCATGTCGAAATCTCAGTTACTGCTGACTCGTCACACCGGACTCGTATACAAGCATGCCCACTCGATGGAACGTGTAGGCACGAGTGGGCCTGATAAAAGTAGGTGTGCGAGTATGCACGTAGGGGGTTTTTACGAGGAAACGACGAGAACCGTAACCTACTTTTATACGGGAGCCGCGAGCGGGTAAATCGAGGCGGGAAGCGGGGTGTTTCTTGGAATTTGTGTAGTCATCAGATATCGAAAGGTAATCCAGCCTTACTGTTCGATTAGACTACGTTTTCTTTCGAACCTCTTGAAGACTGTTTTAAACATCTCTTTATCTCCGCAGCATATCATTCAACGTTACCTCCATTTCTTGGAACATTATGCAAGTAAATCATTTATATAAATCATCACGTTTTTGGTAAAATACAATTTTCTTGTATATTCTCTCGAACACTTTATGTACCTAGAGATAATTGGGGACATCTGAGGATGATTAACACAAATCTTAAATCGCCAACTCTGTAACTTTCAAACTCGTGTAAAGTTACACGTTCAGCAATCGCATAAAGTCACGTTAGATGAGGATAAAACGTGGATACGAGAAAAGAAACGATACAAAGGCAGCAGAATATCAAGCGGAGGATTAAATTCATTATTCCGACTCGGTTTTTATCGGTCGACCGAGAAAAGGGTTATCGGAGTTATAGGGCTATCGGGTCATTTTCGTTCATGGTCCAAGCTTATCGCGTATTACCACGGTGCACCTTTGAACAATCCACAAAAACGATCGGCTCGTTGTAAAACCCGTCGTTCATCGATATCGTCTGCATTTCAGCTTTCGTAACCTCGAACGGTTTTGCAGCAGCCCCGTTCGATAACGATAAGTCCGAATCGCGGAAACGTCGAAATACTTGAAATTGCTACAAGATTCTCTGCCCGGACAGAAGAGTAATTAGACAACGAGATTTCATCATTTGAGCTGTCAGCAGATCCAGCACGCGTCCCGTTGATAATTCGTGTAACGGTTTAAATATATGTCGGCCTCCACAATAAAAATCGAGAACGGGTGAAAGAGAGAGAGATAGAGAAGGAAAGAGTATTCGGAGCAACGAGCGAATCGTTTCCAAGTGGAAAACAATAACAATGATCTCGAGACCCCCTGCGAGTCACATCGCGATACAATTGCGTCAGTAGCTCAGTAATAACGTGACCCTATCACACACAAAGGTTATCGATTATTTTTTTCATTTATTTGAACCCTTACTGCTCTTCCTCTCGCCATTTCGTCGCCGCGATGTTTCTCCGTCGCGTCGTTTCTGTCCGCTGAATTGATAAGTCTCGATATCATTCTTCTTCGTTCGTTGCTGAAGATCTTTCATCGCTAAACGACAGGAACGATTTTGCTCGACCTTCGACTTTTGAACTCGCTTTTGGAGATTTTTCCATGTATCCATAACTCCATCGCATATAAATCGAAAATGAATATCTTTGATTGTATATCTTCTTTCCTTCGATCGTTTAAAAGTCTTGGTTAGATAATGCCGGACTACGTCTACTTTCAGATAATCAACGCGTATTAAAATGTCTAACATACCTCTTCCATATGTATATCTTTGTTGTATCCTATTCAGCAAATAATAGTACAATATCCAAAGATCTAAATATATCTGCCCACTCTCGACAGTTAGATAATCAGAAAACATTGCCCGCAGGCTACCGTGTTTGCCCACGAGCGTTACATCACCGATCCAAACGATTAGCATCCGATTCAACTTGAACTTGGATAAACGAAATGAGCCCAGTTCGCGCGACTTCGAATACAATCTTTCATTGGTTAATACCGCTCGGTTCATCATCTCGTGTATCATTATCTTCGCGAAAAAAAGAATGATTGATAAGACTCGTTAGATCGTAAAACGAATCGAGAAGTCCCGAAAAATTTAATTTCTACGATTATAGAAAAGTCTTATCGTGTTTATACGAGGAGAGTGCGATAGTTTGGGGAATACCGAAATACGTGTAACAGATACAATCGAGTAGCTTTTGTTCCTTTAAACGTCGAACTAGTCAGTCGTAGCTGAGTACGAAAGAATATAATTAGCAGATTTAATCTTCTATATGCTAGCATACCCTTTGACCCGCGGAATAATTCCACTGATCAGAGTTATACGTCGTACGCTCGTACCATTCGGCATATTCCACACTCGCGTTTGCGAGTGGCTCTGCTAGTTCTTTCGCGAAGAGGGATTAGGAAGATGCGAATTTCACGCAGGTAAATCATCGCGGACGTCTACCGGGAGACTGAGCGAACAACTATTCTTAGTTTAAGGACGTGTGGAGACACATAAATCTGCCACTCCATTAGCTTCCCTCAATTCCAAACGTTTTCATCACAAAACAAAGGTTCTTCGTTACCTTGAACGATTCTTAGTAGAACCTCAAGAACATATTGCTTAGCTTTTCGCGTGTGGACATCTCGATCTGGTAGCTATCTAAGGACCTAAAGAACGATCAGTTCGAATGGGGTACATCCTCCACAAGCGTGATAAGGGGTTCGAGTCTGTGTCTTTTATTATCGGCACAGGGAAGTGAGCGATGAAACGGATGCACCAGGAACACGTCGGTCACTCGGTCACTCGTGGTGCACGCGGCTGTGTACGCTAATATTAGCGTGGTAACATGGTAACCGCGCATCGAGCTTATTCCTGGCCGAGCAGCCAGCTGCTTGGCTAGCCAGAGTCAAGGTCACGGCATTACTAGCTGCTACTTGTCGTCAGAGAAACAGTTGCGGATATCACGCGTATAAAACACGTATAGAGTCTGCATCGGCTTCGCGTCGAACCCTTTTCCGGCTCGAAAGCACGCGGAAAGGAGGAGCATCGGTTCGGTCAAGATCCGTGAACGCTTCTTGACCAATCGTGGTCAAACGCGTAACTTTTACGATGTCTCCTCTTCGGCGAGCATGTTTCCCGAGAGAATCACATTGGAACAGATAAAAATAAGCCGAGACGAAATTACTGTCCGGTCTTGTGACCACTCGTTATCGCCTGCTACGCTTATATCGAACGAACGGCGTCGTCTCAGGCTTTGTCGCGCGAAGATACAAGTTTCATTGCCATTACTTGACCGGATCATAGAGATTATTTTTTGAAAAGTAGATAAGAACTGGATGGTTGCTGTTCGATCTGCTTTAGAATATTCACAGATCAGAAAGATGCAATGCTCCTATAACTGTTTGAAACTTTCGGGAATAAGTTCATAAGGGTAGTAATGAAGGAAGTTTTTAATAGTACTTTGTCATTATATCGCCTATACATGGAGCAGCCTCGTTGCGAGACATGATCTGTGGAGATCGCAAGATTAAAGGATACATTTTCTGATCCATGTGATTGCAATTACTCCGTTGAACGATGGGCAATAGATCACCGCGCGTTATATAGCCACATGTATCGCCATGTGTTAAATTACTATACTTTGTGTCGCCATATCTTGGAATACCACGTGTTTTGTCATTATGCATATTAAGTTTCTATATGTTGAATTGCCATGCGTTGAATCCACTGTGCGTTGGTTCGCCATGTTTTGAATCTCTGTGCGTTGAATCCCTACGCGTGAAATTTTTATATGTGGAAATTCTACGCGTCGAATCCTTACGTCGTCCCCCACACACTAAATTGCCACGTGCCGAAGTCCAACTCACCGAATCCCACAGCAAGGTATTGTCCTCGCGTTATATGACCAAGTACCTACCAAGAACCCCTATCATAGTAGACAGTAACGGTCGACGTATGTGATCAAAGAGGAAATGTCAGGATGAAAAATGTGACGCTGCATGTTCGAGAGGGTGTTAGCGAGGATGAGGACGGTGATTACCGACCTTGGCCTTCGTTTTGAGCCTGCACGAGAGAGCGTGGTGCTGTCGCTCGGGGCGAATCGCAATGTACGAGAACGTCTCGTTGCGCGAGTCAGCCCACTTTGGTCGCGAGAGCTCGTATGTGGAGCACGGTAAAAGCGACAAGGCGTTAAGCGACCCGTACACGAAGCGATCTAAGTTACGTGGCCCGTTATGGAGTACGGCTCGCGATCCTTCTCTATACTTCATTTATCCTAAGCGCGAGTCGTAACCTAAGGCCAAGGTAGTGGATACGTACTTTCACCGATTATGTCAATTCCTGGCAGCTACCACGGAGTTTCTTCGTTCGCATTATGAAATACCGTCCTTCTCTTTCTCTCATTATCTCTCTCTGTTATACACTGGCGGATCTCTAGGGTTCTCTGTTCTTGGTCACACGGCCAAATTCAAAGTTAATTTCGATGCTATGCTAGTAATGAGAACGTGTCGATCAGAATGCACAGATGTGAATCGATCGAGAGTAATCTTCAAGTTCGTCTACGTCAATTTGCTTCTACGTGTGGATGCTGTGGACGGTGAAATTTCGGACTTTTGACTTCGAAAAACGGGACTGCAGCCCTGTTTCATGTAATTCAATTTGCCGTTTATCCAGCTCGATTCTGTTCCGTATAATTCAATTCGGCGCATTCCAGTTCCACGCAAATCAGTTCGATGCAGTCTGACTCGACCAAATTCTGTCCGACGCAATCCAATTCGCGGCAGTTCGATTCGACACCCAATTCGATTCGACGAGTATCAATTTGACACGAGATTGGGGAAACTGTGTCTTAGAAATTTGTTCATTGACTCACCTAGGACTTGTCTGTAGAGTCGGCGACGCGCGGGTACTTCAGACCGTGAAACCATGATTTACCTGTTCGATTCGAATTTGTCGATCGTGTTGCCGATGTAAAGTTTAGAATACCAATCGTAGTTCAACATTTGTTAAACTTCCGTTCGTGCAAGACGATATTTATGATCCAGTCGATCATAAAAGTTGCAGTTCGGAAATAGAGAAAGTTGTTGAAATTGTAATGCCTTGCCAGTTGAAAATTAGTGATGGTATAGAAATCTGATAAGCAAATAGGAATATCGAAGTTTCTCCGCAGAGTTTAAAAGTGCAAATTAAGTGAAAACATTCTGCGTTTGAGAATTATTGTACGTTGATATTAATTGGGAATTCCAATATAATTTCTGTTCAACGATTTCCCGGTTTTAACTTCGTTATCTTGTAATTGTACGTGTGCCATTGAATCTACATAACTGGAGCAGCATTATCGTAAGTTTAAACGGACACAAATAAAGAATTAAGCTGCGATGCCTTTATTTATTCTGGGTAATCGAGCACGGACGATTTCCTAATTCCGCGTTTACGGGGGAAACACGAGTTCACTTGGAACAGTTGCCTAATCCTAAAATCATCCTCTCGAGCCGTAACGAGTAGGTAATTCGTGTTCTCCTCGCTAAAACAGATTACACGGCGACGGTTTTCAATGATAATTTAAGCATCGTGGAGCGTAGTAATTGCTTTTTATCTCGAAACGATAAAACGAAGATTGAAACAGCCGTTACACAAAAAATGGCAAAACTAATTGCGGCGTGGTTTCGTGAAAACATCGCCGTTCAAATTGAAAAGGCTCGATGTTTTTTGTTAATTTCCATTTATTTATTTCCCTGTCGTTTCATCCACGTGCGACAGTTTATTACGATAAAAAAGGAAACTAATTCTTCGATATTCTCGAAGTTTCAAAGGCGTTCCAGGCGATTGGACAACGTACATTTTTGGTGACGTTTAATATTCTTAATTATCTTTTAATGGTACACCGCGCTAGGTAATTTATGTATCGGGTTAAACGTTCACTGCAAACTTGTCATTCCCTTGTAATTTACCTTAATTGCAAAGTTTCTTCGTTACTGTTCGGAACACCTCTCCTTCCGCTCACATTACGTCGAGCACGCGACTGTTCGCCACTTCTAATACATGTACATGCAACCAAATTTCAGTACTTTTAAAAACTTACCACTACAATTTTCACTTGTTCAATTAGTACAACCTCGTTTGATTTATGTAACCTCTTCGGGGACTTTCTTTAAAAATTTTTCGTAAAAACATGAATGATATGCAAGGGAAATATATGTCCACATGTTTACTATTTATTTAATGAAGAAAAGACTAAACATATATGACATAAAAGTACATCGGTAAAAGTGATATTTTATAAAATATGTAAGAGCTAAGCAGAGTGTTCCTGAGTACGATACCCAGGACAAATGCCCCGTTTACCAGGAACATTATGCCCCAGGATCGAAAGTGTTTCTAGATTACATCGAGGACCAGGATGTACGGGAACGGTTTCGATATACCGTATCGAATGGTTTGCTCGGCTTTAGAACCGCAGGAGAGGAAGAGTTCCAGTTTGGCGAGCTGTATCCAAGCAAGCGTAAAAATATAGGCTAAGTGCGCGCTCGCGCTCACCTCATCGTATGTACATACATATGTATGTAACGACGAAGGAACGAGAGTGAATGAGCGTAAGCGAAGCGCTCCTTTGGCCTCGTAATGAAAGTGAAATCGAGGGCGCCAGAGTGCTTGCTCGGCTCTTCGTTTCGTTTCGTTTCACGGTGTATGACTGCCCCACCAGCTCTACCTCAGCTTCGCCAACGTATTACATACATGCACTGGATAGCGACGAATAGTCGATACGAGGCGATCGAACCGTCTCGAGACGAGCATATTAAACGCTACATGTACAGAGATGCGTGAATTTTTCCACGAACACAATCGTATGCTCGAAAATTCCCCCGTCGCAAACATAAACAACTGGCCAACGATAAATACAATCGTTCGGGTATTGTACAGATATATTATATCTCTACAATTACTTCTACAGAATATACTATATGTATCTTCATAATTGTACTCGTGACTTTGATAGTACCTTGGTCAGACAATGGCGATACAACGCGTGGTGATACAGCGTGTAAGAAGCCTACCGCATAGGTAATTTGGCATGTGGTCATACAACTCGTAGGTAATCTAATGTGTGGTCATACAACTCGTAGGTAATCTAATGTGTGGTGATCCAACGCGTCATGTGGCACGACGCATGATAATACAACGCGTAAGTAGCCTAACGCATAGGTACTCTGGCACGTGGTCATACAACGCATAGGTAATCTAACGCGTATAATGCAACGCGCGGTGATCCAACGCGTGATGCGACGCATAATACAACGCGTGTAACAACAAAGCAGCAGGGTGAAGAATAGAAAAAAAGTTCGCGAAGGGCTGTGAATCGTGTCGGGAAGAGCAAAGGGTACAAGGTGTTGGCTATCCATAATGTTGCCGCAAACTTTCACTTTTTTCGTCTCTTTCCCCCTTCTCCTGGGGTCGCTTCGTAAAAACCGCCATGACGATACCATGTCGCCATTGGTTCATTTTCGTTGGATCTCTTCGTCGATTGGACTTATCCCTTCTTCTCGTTACACTGTACGTTTCTCTTTCTCTCTCTGTTCGTTTCTCTGTTTCTCTCCGTTCGCTACCTCTCTCTTTCTGTTTCCGTCTCTATCCGTCTCTCGTCGGTCTTCTTCTTTTCCTTTCACTCTCTGGGAATCATCTCTCTTTCCGCTTCTCCAGGTATCTCCCACCCTGTTGTTTTTGACGATATCTCGTCGATCCCCTCCAGCAACCCTCGGCGAGTTCTGGGCACGGCAGGAGTCCTTATGTAACTGACACCATTCCGCTAGAGTAACCGGGACAAAATGCTTCTGATACGGCCGGCTAAGTAGAAAAGTAACAGGACCGCAAGAAAATCGGCAATTGATTTCGTGCCCCCCGTAAAGTATCCGTAAATTGTCGAACGCGAAAGTGGAAGTCGATTTTGGAGAACGCTTCGTGGTTTCATTACTTTGCTAATTTAGTTCTTTACCCACGTTAAAATCGATCGAATAAAATACACGAGAAAATGTACGTGGACAAAAGTAGCAACGGTGTCATCGCGAACGCACAGTAATTCAGGTTATGGAAGGTTAAAACGTTCGAATCGAAGAACAAAGCGAAGCGCAAGGGTTCATTTAATTGTCGCAACGAGAGACGGAGATGTGGATCGGTACGTTCCTCGAATCTGGAGCGGATTCGACGTTCGTCCGTTCTATTGTAGTCGCCTGTAAGAAATTCCGCTTTTGCAATCTTCCCAGGCTCGATTCTAGTTGCGCGCCAATCGACGCTTCAAGAAGGGACGCCCGACAAATGTTCGCGAAACAATGAGCGACGTTGCAAATCCGCCGGAGATCCTTGCGAAATGGCTCCAGATATTTCTATAATCATATTCCATCGGTAAACCGTGAGACACGATATTCGGTTTCTACGCTCCGAAACATCGGAACCTGGTAATTTCTTCGACTCCAAGTGGCCCCATCGTTCGCCAACTCGGTGGTCGCTCGATTACTCGAACAATTCTTATGCGGACAATATATTGCTGGTTATACATCGACTTTCATGTACACGAATGATAGGAGATCCACATCCATAATTGATGCGAAATATCATTAATATAAATGGTACCATTAAAATATAAATAGTAATATTATCGAGCATTACATGGTCAAGGATTACAATATATGTCACATATACACGCGTTTATGGCCATCAGGATATCAGCGTGTTGCCATGACTCGCAAAATATTATAAGCAAAATATAACGTAACGAGACTTAACTTATCAGAATCGTACAGGGTTATGTAAATACAATTCGGGAACGAAAGTAGATCGAGCGATTCAGAATCGTGCAGATCGGATACAATCGATACGCGTTATCGTCGATTCTACGCCGTTGGAAAAAAAGAAGAATACGTAGCTATTTGATTTGCTCGTGTCGTTGCGCTCGATAATGCGCGATGAATATTCACACGGAAAAGGTTAATCGTATTGCAATTAATAGTGCATCGCTTGCAAATCTGGTTCGGTTGTCTGAATTAAAGCGGCATCGGTTTCGCTATCGCCGCTCACTGATATTCTATAATTAGCACGATTTTCCTGGGGAACTCCGATTTGCTCGTATACACGCTCCTCGAGTCACCGATTATCGTGTACCGAGACAGATAAAATTTGTCGGCTTAATCGTCGCGCGTACGAACGTGCGCGATGTCGCGAGATCTCGGTCGTACTCCACGATTTTGTAATTAATCGATATCGAAAGCGCGATATATTTTACGCATAATCAAACGACTGTGACGACCACGATGACGACGACCACGAACGACGGTTTAGCAAAGCAGTGGGGACGAAGTGAAAGTGAGTCGAGCATTGTTTAGGAAGCCTCGCACCGTTGCAGTGATTCTCAGCGTAGAGATTATTCGTCGTTGGCGCGCCAAAACGCGAGAAAAATTGTCGAAATCGGCACCCGAGTAATTTGTGTCTCTACCTTTTGTTTCGACGCTTTCTTTTATTTGCACGACGTCTTTAGTTTCGTTGTCTTCATCTTGTCACTCGTGAAGTCTTAGTATTACCATCGTTGTAGGTACTGCTTATTCTACTCCTGTCTATAAATTAATTAGCTTGTCCGATAAGGACTACAAAGATGTATCCCGCAAAATAATTTTGAAGTCACATTTTCATCACCTTTGTAACAGAAGGTTGCGCCTCTCGAGAGAATTTGAATCAGCGCGCCATTTTTGTTCGCTCGCTAGGGCTACTTCAGCGACAAGTAACGATTGCAGCTTTGTAATTGAACAAGAAGTACGTTATCGTTAGTAAAAGAAAAGTGTATTCGCTATCGCATGGAAATAAGTACGTCCTTTTCTGATTTCCCAGGATCGAAAGATACGTGCGAGGTTCTGGCATTTCGATCGTTGTTCGCTCGCTCGACGCCGGTATTACCGGTATCTAGCCGCCAATGAGTCGCTTACATAACTTATGATGCACTCCCAGCCTCACAATGAGATTTGCTTTTGGCGATACGACTTTCCTTTCGATAGATCGGTTCGCACGACAACGCGTGCCCCCTCGCGATGCTCGAGACCGCTTCGACGCGTTTCTTCGTCCGCCATTAGACCCCACCTATCTCCCAATCGGTCACAGATAAATGGAAAATAGTAAACCGCCTCGTTTAACGAGCCAGCCGGCCATTTTGCCCGGCTATCGTTTCACGTATATTATGGGACGATAAAAGGAAACGAACAAAGAATTCGAGGCAGGATCACGATCGAGACACACATAGTCGATACTTTCTTATTATATACTCGTGGGATTTCCTTCGAGCGTAACTCGCTCGTGACCTTCGACGGGGTCCATTGTCATTAATTATGCAACAGAGTTTGCGTGACATCAGCAGCGATTCAGCGGGGATTTCTGTTAATTTTCCTCAACAAGTTCCATGAAGTATTTCTGTTTTGGTGCCTCGTAGGTCAGGACCATTATGCACGAGACGGCAGACTGTCTCTGACCATTTTGACAAAAGATACACTGGGAATTTTGGTAGTATTTCGTGCTATGTAACACATCCACATTTTCACTCCATCCATACAAATTAAGAATCATCCCGCCACAATCGCAGTAAAGACCAAGCTATCTAGCCTCCTGTACCCGTTACTCATCCCGTCCTCCGTCGTTTTACACGTCCACCTTCGAACCTTTAGTCATGCATCCTCATTCATACACCAGCATTTTCAGCAATACATTTCGGTAGTTGGTGCTACACTGTAGATCCCTCCGTCACGAAGTAGAGTGTTATAAAGTTAACAAGTGTTGAACTGTTACCCGGAATTCAACAGTGATCCACAAAGTTGACGTGTAAAACTATCGAGCAGTTTTATCGGCGCATCTTGGGCACGTGCGGATGAAACGGGCAGAATCGCTCGGTATCGTATAACATCATCCGAGGGATGATGTCGGGTTCGATATCGAACACCGTTGATACTTGATTTCGGAGTTAAGTCTCGGCTACGTTAGCACGGACGTTACCTGGCCGTTCGATATCTGGTTTCTTGCAGGCACATAGTGCAGGGATCGAGTACCTCGCGTGTTCTTCCGGCGGGTTCAACGACCGGGCTTGGCTAGCTAGGAATTTGGTGCAGGTGAGGCCCAATGAGGAACGCCTCTCTCTGTCGGCGGGGCCTGCAGGGGGATCACGTCTGCTTGTTTGCTTGTCTTGCTGTATGCTCTTGCAGGCCAACGACCCGCCACACGGCACCGTAGCGGACCTTCAACTAAAATAGTTGCTGCTTCCATCATTTTCACGTCACCTTTAAACGACACGTTTCATTTCTCGCGAATCATCGGCTACGGTCACATTTCCGTTGGGCAACGTGCTTCTTGTGACTCTCTGCGAGCTCGACGCTTGCACCTTTCGATATTCTAACTTCTGTGCCATACAGCTTCAATTATTCCAATCCATAGGTTGTTTCTCATAACTGGGACACATTGTACCTTCGACCCTTTTAGTGCCAGAAAGAATTTTACCTAGGAATATTTACAAAATTCGGAAACACGGATATATGATTATTCGGCACTAAGAGGGTTAACCCTCTTACGAGGGTAAATTCCTCTCTACGTCGAATGTTACAAATTAAATCGAGTTAAACAACTAAACGGTGAAAAATTTGGCAAATAACGGGGTTCGGAAATGAAGGAGTCGAAGGTATCATCGGGAACCTTGATGATCCTTTTTTTTGGTGTAATCCTTTGTTCGAGCCCGTTCTCGAAACACGCGCGAGATCCGATGGTCCGTTCGGAGCGTGTAAGAAGGTCGACGGCCGGAATCGTTTTCTAAAAGGGTCCGACTTCTGCTGGCAGCTTTCCTGGAAAATAGAAAAGGCACGGGTCGTGGGGATCTGTTTGGTTCGAGCACAATAACAGGGCAGAGAGGGCAGCCTTCTAATCGTAGGTAGAAATGCCTGACAGCCGGATAGTTTTCGTACATCCATCGCGATTCTGGCCACTGGCCAACACGCTTGCACATAAATAAACGCGGCCCTGTGCCGGTAAACATTCGTCTACCTGCACGCGCGGTTCATTTTAGCTCCTCTATAGTATCGTCCACGGTAAGCTCTTCTAAGGAAAATGGCAATGTACAAAGATGGATTACCATTCGCGTATAAATCTTTACTTGGTAAAATATTTTCCGCCTTATGTAAGAAAGATGTAATGCGCTACGGTATTACGATGGTATATTGCGTTGTATTTGCTATGCGTTGAATCTGCGGCACGTTGGATCTACGGAGGGATATATCTGCGGCGCGTTGAGTTTGCAGTGCGTTAGACATGTGACGCATTAGATTTAAATCGAGTTGTATCGTAACACTTTATATTGCCATATAATATATAGCCTTCTAAGTCCAACAGTTTCGAGTTGTACAGTCGAGGAATCTAATATTTTCGTGCGATCACCCATCTCCCGACGAAGACGCGCGAAGACGAAACATTTCCATGGCTGTACGATAGCCGGGCTTTGAAACGGCGCGCAGAAGCTGACGTTTTCGCTGCTCCAAGTCACGTTTACGTACATGTGATCGTTGTGCACCGTGAACGCGTTCGTTCACGAGGAATTGACTCGACTCGAACTTGGCTCTGCTATTAGTTGGTCGAGTATGCGCTTATGCACAGGTTCGTGGGCACAGATAGAACAGGAAATACAAGTTGCCCCAATGTGTGCTCCAGACCTCCACGGTAGAATATACATGGGACATGTGGAACGAAATTTGGTTACACGAAACTGCGAGAGAGATAAGTTTGGAGATCGTTAAAAGCATTTGTGAAAGAGTTTATGACGAGGTAGATAACGAAGTACATTGTGTAGAAATTAGGATTATAATCACTATGTAAATTTAGTACTATTATTAGTCTACTGTTTTAATACAATTTGTCATACATTTTGAACCTTCTATCTAATATCAGATTGTTACTCTTATCAAACATCACACTTATGTCTTATTTTCTTTTCCAATTGATCGTTCTTTCATGACGAGTCGTAACAGTAAGTCGCATCGAATCGATAACGACGCATGAAATGCGTAGATCGCTGTTAAAAAGCGTGTCTCGTTTGATAACCGGTTGAAGGACGCCTCAAAAGGGCATCCATAAGATTCTAACGACCTGTTATTATTGTTGTCAACAAAGTAGAGTGCTCGATCAGAATTAATCGGTAGTCATCGTGATATTCCATCGTGATCGAGAACCAATTTCCTATAAATGATTAAACGCACGATCTGCAATACGGATTTCCTGTCTGATCTCATGGTGATCGTCGCTCGCGTTCTTTTCAAGTATTTTTATCCAACTTCCTGACCTACGATAACGTCTGCGGACGTTTACGTTCGTGCGAAAAAGAAGAAATAAATCGTCACTGGGGCCTGTCTAGCTCGTTTTTTCCTTGACTAAATATACATTTTCATCGTAAAGCATGTTTGATACGACGGATGTGTGATGGGGACTCCTTATATTGCCGCGCGTTGTATGCCTAAGTAAATGTAATAGGTTATCGTGTGCTTTACTGTGGTCACATAATGAATCGTCACGTGTATTTCATTGCTTTGTAATGACAGTATGGTGTACATGTTGTGTTGTATTGGTGGCTAAGCTTATTGTATTTGAACGCGTTGTATCGCTTTGTATTGCATTACTGCGACTAGTACCTTATGTACCATCGCTATATAACCCGCGTTATGTCAATTACATATCATACCGGCATGCATGAACATCCTCATCGTGGCACTAAACGCGTTAACTTCGTTCTTGGTGAGCTTGTTCACTCTCAGGTCGTGCAATTGCTGCCAAAAGACGATTACCGTTCTCAGTTCGTGATGCAACGCGATCGAAAGAGTATCGCGGTCGGGTCTCGTGAGCGTGAATCTGCGTAACAGGAAACGCGCGTATAAGCGAGACGGCTACGACGGTGCTTTGTTTTAACCGTAGGACGCAACCATAATCTCGTAGGTCAGTAACATCGATTGCGAAAATCCGTTTGCTCGCCCAACTGTGCTTCACCGTTCGACCGACTGACTGACTGACTAACTGGCTGGCTGATTAGCCGTGGCTGACTGGGCTGCCTGTTTGGCGTAGGCCGTACACACGTACACACAACAGCGTCAGCCAAGCAAGGTCAGGGTTTCGCGAAACAGCTGTTAGGCCTAACCCAACCCACGTACTCGCGCGAAATGTTACGTACTCGCTCGCAAATATCTGTCTCGTTCTCGGCCGGTCCTTTATGTCCGTCGGCCAATCTTGCACGTTTACGTCACTCTTGGATCGAGAGCATAACTGTTCGCGAAACCCTTTCGCCGGCCGATCTCCAACCGGTACGATCATCTTACGATCTCGTGGCTCGATATTCTACTCGAGTTTTCCAATATTACGGACACTATCGAAATATGAAACGTGCGGTATTCGAATGCACTTTTATCGAGATGCACTTAATTCGATAACGTACTGGATGCATGCTGAAGATTCCACAGATTGAAATAGGAACTTTATACATTGAGCGATTTGTCTTGTTGCACTTACTACCAGGACTTTGTGAACATAGACGTATTCCACGATCTACAGTTTCAGTTAATAGTAATAATTACAGGAGCAAATTTCATTTCTACTTAAGAGCAATTATATTCTATAAAAATAGAAGCAAGATTGTAAGAGTAAAGTATCCAACAGTCCGATAGAGGATCGAAGAACACGAATCTCTCGTTTGGTTATTTTGCAACGAGTATCTTCGACAGCGATGTATCGGACGTTCAACGAGAGAGTTATTTGTCTCCGAGAATCCTTCGGCTCATTGTAACGCAACGAATCGCTGTATCGATTGGATGCACGATCGCGATTACGGTTTTTCTGGGTCCACAGTGTTCGGTAGCGCTAGAAAACACGAAGTTGGCGAAAACACGCGGCATCCGATAGTTGTCGTGACGTAAAGGACGATTTTGTTGTCGACGTTCGATCACGCCGCACCGAAGAGCGCGGCGAAGCGCCGTTTCATGCAATCGCGACACGACCCGCGATCATTTCGCATAGGTCACGTGCGATCTTTCCTCCTACAAGATCACGACACGCGGCGGCCTTGATGACTCGAGGGAGAGAAAAAGCGCGCTTGATCGTGACCTTTGCCGCGACTCGCTACCATTCGAACGTAAACGCGAGAACGCGTGTACACGCGTGTGCGTGCGAGCGCGTTGCGTGTCGCGGAGTAAATTCGATTGCGTAACGGACGCACGCGTTATGTGGCGGACAACGCGGATTACGTGGATCTACGAGAGTTCTTTGCCTCGCCATCCTTCGTTTCTCTTTGGGAACACTGAAAAAGTCGGGAATTTTCCTGGCAGACATTTGCGCGTCGGGATTCCGCTATCATGGATTCGATAGAGGTTGCATTCTGAGAGAGGTGAATTACAAATGAGGAATCGCGTTGAAAATTCGATTCTATGTGATTGTAATCTCGGAGGTTGAAACGCGTTAAGTGCGATGTGCCACGGCTTTTGTTTCGAGAGATATGTGTTACGAGGGTACTACTTGCTCATGATTTTCAATTATAAGTTTTCAAGTGTATTTCCCACTTTCTAAATCTGAGAACCTAATCTCGAACCTGTTGAGATTTCAAACTTACAACTTCCCAGATCCTTAAATCTTCAGATTCCCAAATTCTCAGATCTCAAACTCTCGAATCCCTAAACTCTTAAATCCCCAAACCATCAAATCTACAAATCCTCAAGTCTCTAAATCCCCAAATGTTCACATCCCCAAATCCTCAGATCCCTAAATTTAAAATAAACCATCCAGCTTCTCACCTCGTTAACTAAATCCTGACAAGATCCTAAATCCTAACACTTTACAAGAGGAAATATGGACACGATTTCATCGAAGTCTAATGAAATGTCGAGGACCTTCAAAAGCCCCCAGACTGTTTTCGAATTCCGTCGAAATGTGACATTAGCAACAAAAATAGCACATACGGGATGCTTCAGGTGTTCTCATGAATAAAAGTGCGGAATATTTAAAATTCAGACGTCTCTTAAGTCGTGGATTTCCTTGCGTTGACCGATCTTAAATGTCGGTGTAGAATTTTGTTAGAAAAATTGTAGCGCGACCAGAAAAGTGTTCGTCTTACTGCTTTTATCGGTCAAGTACACATTTTGTTCACGAGTTTCACCTATCTATGACGTGTAGACAGTCAGCTTCCGTGAAAATTTCTAAAACGAGCGAACATAGTGTTTGTCGAGTCGCGATATCGCGAATAATCGAGCCGTATCTCTGAATTGCAGATAATGCGTTGTGTCGCATCGTTCAGATACTCGATGCTCGTTCGACTTCCGATGAAACAATTTCTCAGCACCTTGAAACGCTTTGTGCAATAAAATTGATGAAGGGTATTTTTCGGAACAACGTCGTCGAAATATCGAATTTTGATCGTTTGGTAATCGGTGCAACTTTGGTGGCCTTAAGGAGGATGTAAAAAGGCGACGCTATCAATGAAATCGCGGTCGGTGTTCGTCAACGGATGGAAAGGGAAAAATGCGTAGGAAATCGAGGCGTGGTACGCACAATCGTGTGGTAAATTCTCACGCCGAATGACCGCCTCGTAGATCGTACACACATGTACCGGATACGTGCGAAGGAGCGCGATGTAGGCGGCATTAGGTGTGGAACGGGGGCGAGAAGAAGGTCTCCTGATCGTGCTTCGAAAGTAAAATTGTACCTTTTTAAATCTCGAACATTTACCGGATCGAGATAAAATACTCAGCGAAAAAAAAAGGTTTTACTTCTAATTTGTTCATACTGCAGTTTACCTGACTGTATGCTTCTTACCGAATATGTAAGGTTCTGAGCACAATTTGGATGGTAGCTCAGAATCCTAGCATGTCGCAACATCGACTAGCGGTCCGGCACCGTCCAACAGGGCTAGTATATTTACGATCGACGAGAACTTACAAACGAGGCTAGCGTTCGAGGCACGTTACGATGGATAAACAGTATCAATGCCACATAGAAAAAATACTCGGACATTATACTCATTGACAAACGACTCGGCTGAATAGACAACGACTTTTATAGACGATCGTCTTTTAAACTCTGGTACGAATATAACTTGAGATGTCTGTGCGATAACTTTCGCGCCACGAGCCGTCCAATTGTTTCTGAACCGTATACTTTGTTGCTATTTGTACGTCCAAGCAGAAGGACAAAAACAAAGAATCGTAGTAAAGACAGAATATAAACGTGGTTGCGACATCGACTAGCGGTCCTACCTCGTCCAAACTGGCTGGAGAGAAAGGAGTAGTGGAGATAGGATTAACTGAGAACGACTGGTAGAATGACATCCTATGCTGTAACTTGCTAGGCTAGTGCTTTGTTACCCGGTAGCCTGCTGGATTTATTTTCTTAATTCGTATATTGGACTTTGTTGATTCTTAGTATGGTTCATTCTTGGTATTAATATGGATAATACAACAATACATATAGGTACACATGTATATTTGATAAGATTTGACAAAAAGAGAAGTACTAGATGGTCCATCATCGCAGTCATCGAAAGAAACAAAGGTAAATTTCTCGTCAACCTGCCAAATTCGAGTATGCTCGACTTGGCAAGTTATCCCAGGAAGTTCTCCGATGTTTAGTCTAAAATTCGGTTGCGCGACGGTCAGCTTTTTCCGTCCGGCGAATCGAACGACGTCGATGGTAAAAGTTCTGGTAGGTCGATCGTAAATCATAATAGAACGACATAGAAAACGCGAACGTCTTTTCTACGCTGCGTTCCTCGTCATCATCGTCGTCGTCTAAGCGGCCGGCCTTGATCCTTGGCGCTGGAGTCGCCCGAAGCCGGTCGAGCTCGCTGCTACTCGCTACTTTCACTAAGTACTCTATCCTGCCTTGTCCTGTCCTATCCCGACCGCTTCTATACGTACCTCGTGCATTATGCTCGCTTAGCTAGACCAAGCTTAGAACGGGTTCTCAACTGGTTCCTATTCTCTTCCTCTGTTTCTTGCTTTCTTTTTTCCACGTCCACTTCGCATCACCGTTATCTTTTCAGATCCGACTCGATAACTGGCCGACATTTACCTTTTGTTTCCGTTTTCTATCTTTCCAACGTCTGCTTTTCATGCTACACAGACGGCTGTACACGGTGTTCTCGAGGTTTCAAACTTTCCGAATAATCGTACTTTCGCTGTGTTTGAAAAATCTTCTTCTAATGTAATTACAATTTTTTGGTACGAATACATTTTGGTCAATAGTTTTATTACTAATGTGAGAACATTTGCATTTTCTTCTATACGATTCTGTTGTATAAAATTTATATAAATTAGTGAAACTTCGTAGGTATTTAGCATTTAATTGTATGTGCGTCAGAGTATATTTAAGTAGCAAATGATTTCATAAAAATTGTACAAACTTTTTGTAGTTGACAGCAACATTAATCAGAATTCAGTGATTTATCGTCGAGTCGAAGTTGGTGCTCGAACAGCGAAGTAGATAGGGTTCAGGAGAATAGTCCTGCGGTGGTCAGACGCCAGGATATATCCATGTACTCGCTGCGCTTGGGACAAATCGATACCGCCATACAATACAATTCATATTAATACAATGTTCTTTCTTTATTAATATATTTTATTCATTTATGTTACGTTATATTATAAGTCTGTATTGAATAAATTGATTGTATCATATTGAATATTTATGTTATATTGAATAAATTTTGTGTTACGTTGAATAAATTGATATTTATATTAAAAAGTGAACGACTGTAATTACTGCGTACCTCGTAACACAGTGTAACGACTGTAATTCAGTGCTTTTTCCTGAATCTCTACTAAACTACCTACATAATTTCACTACATAATCGCTATAAATTACAGAGTGCTACTTCATTCCATGATCTTAATGATTGTAATTATCCATGTTATTACGTAATACTGAACCTTTTAAATCTAGTATTTGCATATTCAAATAACTATTATATCCTATCAGTAATTACATTTTTATCTTAACTATGAACGTAAAAAGAACTTCATGTATCTGCATGAATGTGAAGTAGTACCAAAGTGATACTAAAAGTGCATCGCGACGCATTGACGTCCTATGAGGAACGCGAACGTTTGCACCCGGTAAAGCTGGCAACTTTATGCATTCCTCGATAACGAATCGATTAATTACGTCTAGCAATCCGGTCGTAGATGTACGGGCGCCCGCAGAGTTGAGCACCGCTTGTACGTTTCTAGGTTACACGCGCAGCGAGCCGAGTTTCACTTTTTCAGCGTTCGACGCCACGCTCCGCGACCATCGAGAGGTTGATCGGCTCGTCTAACGTCGACGCTCGTCTCGACGCGGCGCGCCGCGACGCACGCACGCGAGACTACCTCCCGATCGGCACTCGAAATGGATTCCGGTTATCGTTCCGTCTTTTCGGCTCTTTCATCCAATTTTCTCTTTTCTATTTTCATCCTCATTCTATTTAGTTGAATGACTGATCCATGTTATGGTTTTTCAAGGTATCCTAAAATATTTGAAGGTGTCTTGTTTGTTCAATTTCTGATGTTTTTGTTAGGCAGCGTTCTCAGATGTGTCGAAATCGTTACATACACGTATATAGATAACGTGTAAAAATTATGTGACAAATGATTCTGCAAGAACGAATTCAGTCGATCAATTACAGAAACGACTCTGTCCTAGGTGTGAATACGGAGTGATTGAACACTGTAGTTCTGAATGAGGTTGCAAGGAAATGAAATAGTAGACGAGAGATAGCCGTGTGAAATGTTACGTATTGGATTGTGTTTATTAAACTCCTATTTCAACGCGTTACATATTCAAATTAATTGCATCTATAATTTCATTGTTTCGCGTTGTTGGATGCACCGTTATTGTTCATTCGTGACCAAATTCTCATTCCTGTCGAAATAAATTGTGGAACATTCTTTTTCAGTTCCAAATTCTTCTCACAATTAATTAGTTAAGTTGAATTAGGGATGTTGAGGTTCAAAGGTACAGGAATTTGGAAATATAACAACTTCTAAAGTTTCATCAAAAACTCCACAGTTAAAAAATGGCAGAGTCTGATGTACTCAACGCCTCGAATACTTGAAGGCCAAAATTTCTAAATTTTCAATCCTAACATCCTCTAATCCCAAAACCTCAAAATCCTAAAGTCGCATCACCCAATAATTTCAAAATGCCAACTAAAATCACATCACGTGTATCTCAGCCAAAGATCCTCGACTCAAGTCAGAATCCCCGGCGTTGTTCCTTTGTTCTCGAACGAAATTAATCACACGGTTCGATTCGATCGGTCGTGTTCCTTGGATCTACGATCGATTCTCATTTTTCCCAATGACCTCCAGTTTCTTCGATCGAGCGATTCGCATCGTTCTAACGATAACCCTTTCTCTTTCCCCTCCGCCTCTGGTTTCCTCGTTCCTCGGCGACGTGACTTTTGGATTCTTCGTGGATGTCCACTAAACGCACGCATACGCAGCGAATGTTCGGTGAAACTCACAGCAGCGAGACACGAGGTTGGAATACGGGAAGAGGCGGGACTTTCGTTTTTGAAAGAGTTCGCTCGACGAACGGCCTCGAACGCTTCACTCTCTTAAACTCCTAGCTACAATCTAATTTTTGCGCTCAGGTACCTATAGTACAACTTTTTGACACTTTGCTGTTGTATATCGTTTCGCTGGATTTAAAAGTTGATTGCATGTAAAAGTACCTGTGTGCAAACCTGTATGATTAGGTGCCTCCATTTGACGCTCTTACGTAGTGCTTCCCATCGGATGTCTCAATTAATACTTTTGCGTACGAATTAACAGCTATTTAACACTACGCAGTTGTATCAATAACAGTTTGGTTTTATACAATTAATATCTGTTTGGTCTTTTACAATCGTTTCAATATCTGTTTAAAATTGTATTAACATCTGTTCGATAGTTCACGAAAGTATTAATATCGTGAAGTACCAAACTTCGTATTGATTTGATATCGCCTCAAGAAGTATCAATATTTAAAATTGATACCATCTGCCTAAAATACCACACGGTTCGATAACCTCCCCTTAAGTACCTACGAATCAAGTTGTTTGAATATAATCAATATGTATCGGTATCGGCTCGATCGCTAACGATCATTCTTCCCTCGAACGTTCTCAACGTTCCATGAAATTTATAATCGCGAGCACGGCCGATCTTACTCGTAAATCATTATTTTAATTCGTGCCACGTTATGTAATCTTGCATAGGTATAATTCGTGGGATCGCGGCGAAGATACATGGCGTTCGTTACTCGAATTGCTTCCTTTTAATGTGTTAACTGGGTCATTTTTCAAGTCACGAGATAAGATTCTCTCGTACATCTAGGAGGGAAGAATTTGTCGTGTACGCGATTCATGTTAATAACACCGTAACTGCTGTTTGGAGATCATACGGATAAGCCTTATCGTTTCAAACATGGGATAAAGTTAGTTCTTGGATCTAGCGTATCTAAACTTTACTATTCAGAGTGAGTTGCCACCGAATTCTTAACAATTACAGCTTTATTATTACTGATCAACACGAAAAGTTGATAGAGAAATACTGTACTTATTGATATTCTCTTAGGTATCAGTTTGTTATCAAGGGTGGTTCAGGCAGAAGGTGTACTTAAGTTGGAGTTGTCTTTCATCACTTCACATCAGTTGATCACTTGGTACCAAATATACCAATTTGGTTCAGGCATCTCCCAGTTAACGTCTAAACACGAATGTGTCTCCAAAAGCTGTCCCGAAGTTTCTACATCAGTCGAAGCAGCTTCTGAACTAGTCAGATAGGACAGATCGACGAACAGGGAGTTCGTGACGCTTTCGGGCCACCTGTTGCTCGTCACACACGAATCTCCCAGAGAGCGACTCGGACGTGTTCGAAACTGTTCTGTTAGTCGAGCCGTTTCCCCATTCAGAGCGCCGACACGTGTATTTGTTCGCGCGAGAGTCCCCTTGCCCGCGATTCATCGTGGCCCTCGAAATTTGGAACTTTCTCCAGGAGGACGAAGCTACATGTCGCGGACGTATAGACGGCCACGTGGTACGCCAGGCACGAAAATAACCGACGGAAGCGAGCCAACGAGAAGGAAAGTGAAACTCCGTACATGCAAGCGGCCCAGGTAACGCGTCTATCGTGTACTCGTCACGGCTAATTTCTACGAGGCTCGTTAACCGCTGATCCAGCTCCGATGTGCCACGCCGTCTATTTTTAGGCGGATTCGCGTCCTCTGAAAAAAAGAACGCCGCGCAAGACCTTTGTCTCGAACGACCCAGTGAAGTAATCGCCGGAGCATGGGAATAGTTGTCGACGAGTTTCTCGTCTCTGCGAATCTCGGCTCCGTGACGGAAGCGAATCCTCTCTCTGATGTAACGCTCGAGAGAGAGACCCACTGACACGCATTCGCGTGTACCGGCATCTCTTTCGCCGACCACTTTCGATTTCAGCTTCGAAAAACTACCGAATTCTCGGCCACCGCGAATCACTTTATTTTCGGTGCGATCTGCGGTTACCGCTTATGGATATCTCCTTTTGGAGCAATTTAACTCTTCGTGATGCTCATCGCCATTTTCCTTAAGCAAATGTACTTGCCAGTAGGGGTGCACCGTTGCATAATTTACAGAGTATAACCTTGCCCTATATTACCATACGGTCAAGAGCAAGTTTGGCTTTCCCGGAGAAAATATGACAAGGGGGAGAGCTTCCACTTGTTGACTTGTAGGGAGCTCTTTTGGAAATTTTGGGATGGGTTCAGAATTTGAGAACTTTCGAAGACTTTGAAGTCTACCTGTGTTAGGAAACATAGGTATTTGAAGAGTCCTGCATTGCATCCGAGATGTTGGATAGTGTGCATGTGGGGCAAATAGAAATATTCGTAGAAGGAAAACGATTTGAAACGGTAGCTGTAAAATATCGAAACACGGAATGTCAATTATGCGATTATGTTAGTTCGCGCATCATCGTCCACGTAACTCGGTTACGATCCGCTGGACTCGAGTCGGTGTTGTCACTTTCCCCGATCTGCTTCTCGCAACGTGCTATTAAGTGTGTCAGCGGGTCTAGCTAGTGCAAATAAAATGCGATCGCCGTCTCGTTCCCGTCCTCGGCCGTCCTCTTGCTCCTTTTCGTGCTGAACTTATTGCGTAATACCGTATATACGTCGTATCTACGTGCAGCAGCGTCCACGCTTTGGTACACGAAGAGAGGGAGCAGGAAATTTCGGGTAAGTGGGTCGGCGTGGCAACACGATCGCGCGGCCACGCTCGTTAAGTCGCGAAAAGGAGCTCGACGACGGGCCCGATTTTTGCACGCTCGACAAAAATCACGAATACCACGGATACCGCTGGATAACGATCCGTTCCTCACACCGGTTCTCGAGAAAATCCCGATCCGTTGGATTCTCTCCGTATTTTGCGTAATGCTCGACGTCACGCTTCGATGTGCACCGATCTCTCGTAAGCGTGAAAGATAAAAAACGATCCTCGATCGAACGTAATTTTCCTGCGGATAATAAATCTTATAAAAGAATGAAGAAACGTAGAGACACGTTAATAACAAATTTTACGCCGAGTAGTTAGAGCTGAATATGACTCTTTTTTTGTTCCTCCGAACTAATATTGGTAAAATCGGGTAAACTGTTGTTAGGTGTTTGCGAAGTGTATCTTTGCCGTAAGCAAATTTGTGTTAAACCCGAAGATCTAAATAATTAATTGGGCCGGTAGAAGTCCTAGAGCCTATGGGTGGATTAGAAAGAAGTTAATTTAGATCGAAATGGACGTGATAAGAGAAGTTGATGAAAGTTGCGAAAGAGCACAGAGTAGAGGGTTAAGTTCTCGTTCACGTAGAACCGGTACCGAGTGAAATGCGTTCACCGGTTTCCTTCAAGGGTCGGATGTGACGTATTATGTCACTTTCCAAACGCATACTTTCATCCAGCTAATCGTCCGGTGTTTTTACCGTGGAACTGGTCGCGTCACTTTTCTCGGATCCGATACGATCATGGGAACAGTCAAAGGGTACCGTAGGTGTATTCCTCGTTACGTAAAAGCAAAGCGTCGATAAGTTGGTCGCGGTTGAATCGTAAACGATGAATGTTTTCCCTAGGCGCGGGTATCACGATTCGCTGCACACGACATCTTTGGCAATAACATTTATTTCAGGGATCTGGGCTCCGCGAGACAAATTAACGGGTGAAGTAACGCTGTGTAGCCGCGTGGAAAGGAACGGTTCCATTCGATTTCGACGGACGAAAAAACCGCGGACGTGCGGTAACGCACGTCACGAGAATGTTTCGAGGAAAGAGAAAAGATCCTTCGAAGCCTTTCTATCTCGATTTTTGTCTACGGGTATCAATTTCTATTATACAGATTTCTTAGCCTAACGCTTTAGTTTCGCTCTCGTTACCGAAGATCTTTGGTTAGAGCAAGACAAATTGACAGATACATTCCGTTAGATTATAATTTTAATTATAAGTGAAATAAAGCAATTTTAAAACACAAATATTTCATAGAGAAAAGTGATCAAAGTTGCGTGTATGGTCCCTAAGAGTGGGTGCCTCTTACGCCGCCATTTTACTCTTTTCCTTACATTCGTAAATTCGGAGCTGTAGACAAAAGCTTGCAGAATAGTCAAGTATAAAATTACTATCGGTACGTTTCATACTTTTCGAGGAAAAGACTGGATGTAAGGGTGTAAACCTTCCGCGTTCAACGACCTAATGGTAGCAGCCTCGGTAGCCATAGCGAGTTCTCGACTGTTATGGAGCATTTATGTGAACGAAGGGCCGGTTTTCGGTGGAAAACGAGCCCTTTGTCAGTCGCATGCACGTGTCAACCGTGTAGTCGAAACACAGAGATGGTCGTTCCAGAAGCGAAACGAAGTGTCTGTTCTTTGCGGTGAAGGCAATCACTGTGACTGGCTTGGCAGCGTTCACGATCCGTGACGCTCCGTGACTCGGGATCTAGGCCGATTGTATAATGCCGCGAACGTTTCACTAAAATCGTTAAATAACAGCCTACTTTAGCCGGATCGCTCGCCTCTCTTTGCTCGCTTGCCTTGCCATGCCTTGCCTTGTCTCTTGTCTTGCCTTCCCTAGCTCCTCCAGTCCTCTCTCTCTTTTTCTTTCTCTCTTTCCCTCTTTCTTTCTCTCTCCGTTAGCGAGGTATACGCTTGCCGCTTAGTCATCGTCCATCGGGCCCGCTCTCTCGTCCTCTCTTTCGTTCGTCGAATAAATCGATTTTCGCTTTCGGTATGCACGATCCGTCCTGTTCACAACCGGACACCAGCATTGCCGTTAGCGCCGGGACATTGGGCCACTTGCCCCTCGACTAGCAACTTTGCATCTTGTCGATTCATTTTTATTATCTTTGTTCTTGACTTCAACTCTGGGGAGAGACTCAGATCTTGGGGATCTTGTAAGTTCAGGGAAATTCGATGAAAAACTTGCATCATCTGACTTATGCAGGTCTGGAGATAGACCTTAAGATCTTAGATGAAGTACAGAGAAATTCTATGAGAAGTTTAGCTTATTGTTAGACATTGAAAAGATTGTCTTTGGAGCCTAAAATGTACAACTCTTAGAGATTCTTTTGAGGAAGTAATAAATGTATGTAACGAAAGTTCAGTGAAATTTGAAGCGTACTTTATGTAGGCTTCACCAATTCTCACAGTAGCTTTGATGATCGTTAATGGGAACCCACTAGATAAGCGACGGTGCTTCCTTCGATTTCGTTTATGCATGTGCATAATTTGGTGTCTAAAAAGAGAGTCTGGACGACCTTCTAAGAATAGCTGTGGATGGAAGCGGAATGTTAAAATGCATCGTCCAGATTATATAATATTTTGAATTTGAATGCAAGGACGTCGATCGGGTTCGATAGCGTGATCTACATTTTACTACAAAAGCAACCGGTCGCATCCGTTCGATGCTTCATCATTTAATTTGATGCAAAATCAACTGTAACACGCTATGTGTTAATGTCTACAACGCATAAAGTCTTCTGTACATTTCTTTAGTTAAGGTTGGGATGAAGACCATCGATAGAAATGAAACGTTTCGCGTCGATATTTAATAATCGTAGCAAAGAGCAAAGTATCGGTTGCGAAACGATGCGGATAGTGTTCGAAGTGATACGCGTCGGGAGAGAAAAGCATCGTTTCGTCGTGCGAAACGCTAGGGTGCGGTGGGGTAAAATCTAGTAGCAACGGCAACCGGATTGAGCAATTCCGCCAATTACGTTTATTGCCGATCCGTGTAAGCGCGCGTACCTACCGTCTCTTTCTACCGCGTCGATCCTGTTCAATATCCACGCTAATCACGGTGGGGTTCGTTCAATTAACCATTATCCTTGTCTCCGATGATTGCCATACGCGGATCCATCGATCGTAAACCTTTGCCCGTATCATAATTCGAGAATCTCAATCGGTAGGCGAATCAGCGAAGAATTTTCAATCTCCGGTGCTGCACGTAACGTGATCGCGTCGTCCTTGCACGAGGGATCTATCGTATCAACAGGATCCGTAGCAGAACGATGAATTATTCGCCGGTAAATCTATATGCTTCTTTCGAAACGAGTTTCCGCGGATGAAAAATTCTAATTAACGGACCGAGGGGAAGTACTGTACCGGATTACTAACCGACTTATTACTGCAAACTCAAACGGAACGATTCAACGATAACGTCCAATGACGTACGATGGAACAAAAAATGCAGTATACCTATGCTATTACGAATGCACTTCGCTTCACACACGATCAAATCAAATGCATAAGTTTAAAAGATTTATTTTTATCGATGTTTACATCATCATATTCGGTCGAATTCGCCAACAAATGTAATGATACAAAACCGAAATGCGACGCGTTCTCGTTTTGGAAATCAACCATACCTATATCGTTCTATCTCGAATTCGAGCGAGTCGAAAGGAAGTGACGAGTGGGAAAGGACGTTGCGGCTAGGTACTTCCTATAAACAACGAATCCGCGCGTAACACCGCGGATGAGTCAAGTGAGTCAAATGTGCACCCACGCGTCTCCATCAACCGCTGATTTCTCAGACTCCGCGCTGGTGGATCCCGGTTAGGCGTAGGATATGACGAATATGGATAATTATATTCCGCAAAACCGCGACACATCCTGTGCGCAAACTTGGTCCGCGTAACAAAACCGGCCGCAATTCTCTCCGAACAAGGACAGTCCAGGAGTTTTGTCCTCTCTTTCCGATAACTACCACGTTTGACGATTTTGCAGGAGATACTCTTAATTTTCTGCAAGGGTGAAAGTATGATTCATTGGTAAACGTTGAAATAACAGGTTTCCTTGCGCACAAAAAAAGATGTGGCAAAAAAAATTCAATGTACTCGGTGAATAACGAAGTGCACTGCAGGTGTTGAAGGTAGTTCCATTTTGTTTTCACGCTGCAACCTGTACACGTAGATCGAACCGATATGTTCTATTTCCTTGGAACACTATCATTCGCATTTAGGTTCTAGAGTGTCTCTACGTTGTAACTTCATTTTGTTAATAATTATAGCTAGAGTATAAGCTTTACCTATCAACAGAAGCTCCGCAATGGACGAAACCTAATGGTGATCTAATGTCTAAAAAATGCGAAGATAATTACAGGAGTATGCAGGATATGAAAGGAATAAAATAAGTCAGACGTAGGATCAGCAAAGTCTCGAAGCAAAGCCTCGGTCCGAGGGTTAACAGAATAGACCGGCGTTACTTCCGGCAACTTCGACAAAAGGTTCGTGTAAAAGAAAAAGAAAAAAGAAAAAGAAAAAGCGAGAGGTCCCTTGCGCAAGAAGCCACTCGACTGCGGTTAGCCTTAGCTGTAGAGAGCCGCAGTCTCTTCTAAGCTTCTAAGCCGCTGCACGATTCGTTCGAGGCGCGAGGTTCGAAAGTAAGTGCCCCATCGAGACAATGCCTCGTGAAAATGGGGCAGAGTAATTAAGCCGTTATATAACCGGTTGAAACGGAGTTCATAGGCCGCGGTGTCTCGACAAGGCGCCGCTTTCCTACAACGTTGTTGCTCCGGTGAATGGGGTGCGTTTAGCCTTTCATCCCTTAACACGCTACCACGTACAACCCATTCACAACTATTCCTCCTAATAAATCTCTCTCGTATACCGACAGAGGTTAGACTACCATTCAAAAGGATGTAGGCATAGAAACGATTTTCCCAGAAAAGTTATCAAGTTACTTAATTTTATCAAGTTCGATGATCTTATTGATATCTATAAGTATATGATACTATGCGTGTAGTGTTCCTACTCTTAATGAAAACTCTCCCTTTTCGTGCTAGCAGTTGAACATTCCACGATGATTAGTAATCCCGTGATTGTAGCAATTGTCGTTGGTTAGGAATGATCTTTCCGCGATCCTGATCCCGAAGCGAGAGAATATTTCTCGATGAAGCAGCGAGATGGCGAAGCGGTGGCCAAGCTCGAGTTCAATCCGATCGTAATGCATATCTAATCGCGTGATCGCCCTTTCCCTTTTTCTTTGCGTTCTCGCGACAAAACAGCGAATTCCTTTCGCTCTCGAGAGCGGTAGCTGTATGCGTCTATCTCGATGGCCGATCGGGCCGGACCGACTGAGAAACGTTATTACGCCACTGTCTGTTTACACTGGAAGTTGACTACGCGCACTTCGACCACCAAACGTTTTTCTTCCACCAACTGGAATCTCATACACGGGTTTTCTCCTTGCAATCTGCACTTTGACTCCTCGACCTTACGCACCCAAGCTGTTGATCTACGAGTTTGGAAAGTAACCGACCATGGGGATGGGTTAAATTCTCGGGATCCATTCATGGAGATAAATCTCTTATCTTCTCAGATTTATTTCATCTCAGTAGGTGTCATAGACGTATGGTAGGTATAGGAATACTGACTGATGCTGGTCACCAATTGTTCCTGCCGAAAATATATGCTGGAATCAAAATTGCATTTCCATTGATATGCTACCAGGTCCCATCTCGATCGAAAAGTACTCACGACAAGTATGCATCTGTGATTCGAACCAACCTAGAATCCTCCTGTGAAAACGCTGAGAACGCGAGTTCGCAGCCTAATACGGTTCGATTAAGGTGAACGCTTTTTTTCTTTCCTGTCCTTTCTAGTTCATTCTCCGCAGGTAAATACCCGAAAGGAGTGCGGATCCGAGGAACAGGAAAATCAGGTTCTCGGTGGGAATTATCGAAGAAGCAAAGAACAAATTCGTCGCCAGCACGGTTTTACTTGCACGCTAAATAGATAGGTTCTGTGTCGTAGGACACAATGAGACTTTTCTGCCGGGTCGGAGCGAGATTCAGGGCCGTGAAAGTATCAATCGCATCGGGTCATTATCGCCCACGTAAATCCCGCTTGTTTCACCAAACAGCCTATTATTTCGTTATCTTTCTCGTCTATTAGCGGCACATTACTTTTCCTTAAACGCCTCAAAACGCACCGCCTAATGCTTCGACTATCGCTGGATTCATTGAAAATCCCATTAGGTAGTAATTTCATTGGCGATAAAGCTAATCTGTCATTTTTTGTGATATCTGGTTCCTTCTAGGAGAAACTTCCTTTGTACCGTTCTCGTGTACCTCTATGATCATGGGAGCAGTATTATTTCATTTATTGTTATTCATTGTTATCTATTGTTTGCTGTTGTTATTCAAACTGTTCAGCTTTTTATGGCCCATTTAAACGTGATCTTTACACAGCATAGTTGGTGAAAAATGGAGTTTCACAAACAGCGGACATGAAATATCGGTGCATCGAGACATCGATAGTTGAGGAACGGTACGCAAACGAAGAGATGTAACAAATATGCTGGCGTGTACTCGTCGAGTATATTTGCAGGAGGATCCGCGGCGTAATTACGAGCGCAGCAATTAATCAAGATGGCTGGGATAAGAGGTTCGAAGTAAATGGGGCAGAATAGCGTTTAAGGAACGGAGCAGAATCATCGAGACGACAAAGTCCATGGAACAGGATCGTATCTGATCGGATGGTCGGTGGAGAGAGGTGGGTTCGTACTTAAGAGTGGATGGTGGATGGTGGTTGCTCGCGCGAGTCGACGTCGACGTCGATGTCGGTCCTCTCGGTGTGCGCTCGGTGCTTGTGCCACTTTCACTTGGTTACATAACCCGTGTACGTTGGTGCGCGCGAACGCGAGGGGAACTGGGTAAATGGGAGAACCACAATCTGCGCCTGCACCACCGGCGTGGAGGCACCGGCCGTGTCTGTGTAAGCGTATTCCTCTTTACGTGTCTAACTAGCCATCTGTGCGCGCGTATCTCTCTTGGCTGAAACTAGCTAGCTTAGCTTAGCTGAAACTCCTGCCGCTAGGCTCGTCGCGAATTCGTAAAAGGTTCGCCGGCACGAGCCGTGCCGTTTCTTGTTCGCCTCTCGTCGCCGCTTCTTGTCACCTCGCCTACCGACTACAAATTACCGATCCCCGTTCAAAACCTGTCGCACCGTCTTTTTCCTTCTTTCGGACACTGCCTTGTCCGGCGAACAGATCCTCAAAACTCCCTACAAACATGGACATTAGAGTCCGTGAATCGAGCCTCCTTCCACCATGTTCCACTTCTTTACACCCTTAATCGTAGCGATCATGGACAGTTGGATCACGAATCGTTGCGGTTTTTATTGCGCGAACTTTGCACGAACCTTCGTGCACTAATGGACTTTGATCGTTATCGATTATGCTTACAGCGATCATTTTTATAGATATGGATGACACATTCTGAGGCGCCAGTTCTAGGAAAATGTATCTTTCAAGATACGGTATATAGTTTACAAATATTTGGTATAAAGTTTACGAAAACAAGTTTGAACATGGTGGACAGATGGTGAACTGCACTTTCAACGTTCAACTGTTCTTTTTTGGGAACGGTAAAAACTTCATGCAAAATAAGACACTAAGAAATCACCCTTTCAAATAAAATGGTAATACACACATGTATATTTTAATCAACTTCATAACCTCGTTCCAATGCAACATGTAATTCAAAAATATGCCGAGTAGTGTGTTTTGTATACCACCATGGTCTTTCAAAGTTATGGAGCAGCTCATTTGGTTACAGCCCCGCAGGAGCAAAGTTGTACGAAGGAATGCCACAAGCGGAAATGACGCGCGATCGGTTAAAGGTTAACGAGGAAAGTGACAGGGTATGATCGGTAGCAAAACCGAAAAGCTGGCGAACGGTAGAACGGCGCGGAGCAAGGCAGAGTGGGAAAAGAGGTAGAAAATGGACGTAGGTGTAGGACAGCGGTAACAACAACATACCGTGGGCATTTGCAACCCCCTCGAGAGGAGAGCGGTCGAGGGAGGTGAGGAGCCGCTAAAGTGGATGCGATGACCCAAATACGAGGCAGTGAAAGTGGCACACTGGTCAGGCACGGCCTGCCGCCACCGTCGTTCACCCACACACGCACGTTCACGTACGTTTGCGTGTGTCGGTTCGTGCATGCCTACGTGACGCGTGTTGCGCGCTCGCGCGCTCCTGTACCGCGCGCGTTAATGCGCGCTGCGTATCGAAGCGAATAGTTCTGCCGCGGTGAGTTGGCAGCGGCGGTGATGAGGTGAAGGCAATATAGGCGCAGCTACCGACTGATTACTAATTGGAAATTATGGAAATTCGCTTACGCTCGTGCGCGCGATC
Organism: Megachile ligniseca; assembly: GCA_945859555.1. NCBI lineage: Eukaryota > Metazoa > Arthropoda > Insecta > Hymenoptera > Megachilidae > Megachile > Megachile ligniseca. The sequence continues at coordinate 12,051,558 of OX243783.1, read as the reverse complement.
GTCCCAGCGATTTCGTTGTCACTTCGATTCCCTTCTGCCCGTTCGACCGAGAGGGCACCCTAAGGGTACGGTTTTTCCTTATTTTTTATGCGGAATGACAAGATGAATCGCTTCTCGAACGAGCAGCTTTTCGTAATCGATTCTGTAAACCTGTAACCCATTACGGTTACTGGGGTAATCGAAAGCGTCGGTTGGCAAGCTTGGATATCGCTCAGAATTTCAGGACTCGGACCTGTCGGTTTTCCTTTCCGTGGGTTTCTTTTAATTTCAAGCAATTCCTTGTACGGCGTAGGGGGTCCACGTTTTATTTCCGTGACCGATGGCTTCGCGTTTCGTCGCCGTACGAAGGCTTCGCCCCTTCGACGAAACGTCCTAATTGAAAATACTTGAATGGCATCCCTCGATCGGCCGAAATACCTCTAGGTGGTGTTCGCGTGTAAATTTAGCGTGCCAGCGGCAAACTCGGATTCTTCTTCGACCCACGGGAATTTAAGTTTCCGTTCAATCTCTGTGTCTTCCTAGATCTGCCGATATTCACAACGCTGCTGGACCTGACGCCAGGACATGGTTCTCACGCTCCATTTTCGAATTATCAGTTTTCGCTCATCTTTTGATTTTGGGAGATCCAATATTTTCACATTTTAAACAAGATTTGGAGGTCCGAAGATGTTCTCTAAATTCTCTTCTAAACCTCCAAACTTCTAAATTCCAAAATTTCTATTTCGGAAAATTGCCCGATCCAAAATGATCATTTGAATCTTTTGCCCCTACGTCGCCATGTTGCCTAGGAAAATCCAGCATGCTCGCAGCGTACGTGTCCTCGAATAATCTCTGAAACACGACCCACTTTTGGTTCCTCGTCCGACCGTGGGCCCTCACGAAATCCGCGTTCACCGGCAGCCGGAACTGAAACGCTTTTGTGCCTTCCCGGGACGATCAAGGACGAGAAAGTGAATTATGGCCCGTTCCATCTCTGCCGCGTGCTCGATTACGCCTAAAAGGGCCGTTTTTGTTCTTGCATCGAGTTCTTATTACGCGCCGTTTACGTTTCGTACGTAGCTGCTTACACGTATCCACTCCTCTTCGTTTTTTTCTTTTTTCGGAGATTAACGACTATCGGGGTTTTTGTTGTTCGTGCTTTTTCGGGATAAATATTAGCGTGGTGGGAATGATAGTGATGCTCGCTACGGTCGGAACGAGGCTTCGGATCAAAGTCGCGACACCTTCGAATCTAGTTCTAGTACGACTATGAATAGACGACGAGGCCTCTTGGCCCAAGTGTGCGAGGCTCGTATCCCAATTAAATGGCCGTGCGATCGCCTTACAATTAACTTAAGGGGGTATTATACGCTTAATTACTATCGCGTATCTTTATTTCGAACAAAAAAGAAACCATTACCATTAACAATCGGAATGGCTCAATTGAATGTAATTCTTGCTCGGCGAAAACCAGTTTTTGAGTATTTACATATACTTTATTTAATTCTAAACACGAATCCTGTTCCAACTCGTCCGGTCCCATATTTGTATCTTAACACCAAAAATAAAATTGTGGAAGTTTGTGAAATGCAACCATCGCGCATAATTTAAATCCAGAAGAGAACAGCGTTCGTTCTCGCGACTCGTTCAATGTTTACCAAGTTATTTGACGAATTCTTTGAAATATTTTTTGTGAACGACGCGAGGCGCCTGTCGCGCGTGTTCCATATTTATCGAGCAACTGAAACGATTCAGTCCGCGTTCCTCCGAAATTGGAGGAACCCGTTTTTCGTGACGTGACGTTTCACACGAGAATGACGCCCGACTCGCGTCGGATCTACGAAAGCGTCGATCGTGCGTCGTAACGAGCCCGTCGTAGCCTTATCTTATTTTCACGTATATTCCGTTATCTTATCTAGACGGATATCTCTCACGAAGCGGAATAAACGGAGCAGACTAGACGCGGGTGGACGCGGAACGTATCGGAGACCTTTGTCGATCTTGGGCTTCTACGTCACGGATGATCGACACGAAATCGACTGCTATCAGATCCATGCCGATATAGTGCGTTTAAACTAGGCGGGCGATTGCTAGTTCTTTCCTATCTTCGATTATATTTAAATCGGTCCACTATTCTAATTACTAGCATTCGAATCGTCAAATTAGATTCATAAACTTCCGATGGATTCAAGTTTTACAGTCCCAAAACAGCCCCAGGATGTCGAGTTCTAAAATTGAAGTCTCATTAAGCACCAACATCTGAAAATAAAATTCCACAGTTCCAAGGTCCCAAGTCAAGGTTCCGAAGTTCCGAAGTCCTGGGATTCTAGAGTCTACCCTTAAAACGCACCCTCAGAAAACCTTGGTATCACGATTCCGTGAAGTTGCACGCGCCAACTGGCATCGTCGTTCGCGTAAATAAATAAAACTCGAGACGATAGAGTTTTTTCGTTTTAGGGCCACGTTATCGCGACGGCCATATCGCGTCAGATTGATAAAAAGAAGTCTTTGGCGCCGTTCGTGCTGCATCGAAGACGAAATACTCGATCGCGTCGCTCGAGTGGTCGATTTCTGTCGTCCGGTGAATGTGGCTGAGGGAAAAAATCATTTTTTCACTTTCTTCGCGAAACCCCGTAATCTTTTGTTGACTCGATCCGCTCTCCGATAAGGATTATCGTGCTCGCGTCGAAACGCGACGCTTTTCCAGCAGGAGACACTTGTTCGTTTACGGTCTCGCGTTAGATCGCTCGACGGACAACGCGTGAGACCCAAATCGAATTCTATCTCGTGCAACCGGCCGGCATCAAGGGCTAAAAATTTTCTCGACTTCTATTATTAGGGTGGCTGTCCTCAATACCGGTATCTATATTCAGCATATAACGCACATGCGTAAGTAGGCGCGCGTGTGCGAGCCTGCACACGTGCATAGGTGTATACCTATGTATAGAGAGGATCTAGGGGCAACGAGATGCGCAGCGGACAACGCTGGCCCAGGCTAGTCTTCACAGGAGCAGAGATCGTTCCTTCGACAAGCCTTTCCGACGTTATATTTAGAAAATCGAGCGGAATCGGGTCGAACGGAATCGATCCTACCGGAAGTCGACTCTTCTTCCGTCGTCGCTGCCCTTTTTTATTCCTCGCTGAGTAGCTTCGGGAACCTCTATGTTTTGACTGAAAAATTAGTTCTGTCGAAACTTACCTTTTTAACCCCTTATGATATCGTGTACCATACGTGACGCGCATAGCTGTTGGAATGCGATAAATCTGACTCATATTTTTCACCATTGCAACTCGTCACTAATATCCAAAATATACCTAAAAAAAAAAGGTGCTTAATTAGCGACACTGATCCGCAGTTAGTATTCTACATCGTTAGCTAAGTGTTATCTTCTGTTTGCATGTAAGTGGGAGCTTATGACTTGCACAAATGGACGTGCACGACTAAAACCTTATGTACCAGTGTTGTAACAATAATGACAATTGTGTAATATCTATAATTAAGCTGTACAAGTAAATACGGGGTGAGGCACTTAAAACTTGGTTGATCATCTATCTCCACCATACCATATAATTTTGCCTGATTTTTCCTATCAGCAATAGCAACTAAATTATTCAGGTTTTAAGTGCCTCACCCTGTGCATGATAAACGTAGGGTATCCTACGTAGGGTGGTTTTATCATTGCACCCCGCGTCTATATTTTCCCTGGAGATCTGCTCTCGGCTGTCATAGCATCATCGGATTTAATCGTCAAGAAAATTCGTGGTAAATATCTCGTGAATGAATTGCAGAAAACGACTTTCGTATCCGCGCGTGAAAAGGAATAAAACGACGCGCAATGCGAGCGAGGAGGGGTTAAATTAAAGTTGGGCCGAAATCCGTTCACCGAGCGGATATATCGGGCAGGATAGGGACGGGTCTATCGCGGCAGGATGGAATAGGATCGAATCCGCGCAACGTCGGGATAGCGAGGGCACGGCACGGCACGACGCAGCGGTAGTGGTCCGGTCGGTCCGGCTTTCTCGAGAAGTGCACCTTGGCACACTTACCGGCAACAACCCCACGCCACTCCACTCCACTTCACTCTACTCCACACCACTCCACTTCGCTCCACTCCACTCGACGTCGACCCGGCTCCACTCCATTCGACTTCCACTCCGTACACGGTTCCGCGCTCAGCCGATCCACACACACACACACGTTCGTCCGATTCATTTCCCCGCCTCTCCGACTCCTCTCTCTCTCTCTCTTCTTTCTTCTCTTTTACCGTTCTTTCTTTGGCTTCTTTTCTCTGTTCCGTCTGATTAGCAACGAACCAGCCGCGCGCTACTAAAGCTTCTCACCTACGGGTCATCGAGCTTTTACGGAACAATGACAAGTTTCACGCGGAGATCGCTTGTCCATTATGTACCACATGTTTTCGTCCATTTTTGTGGACGAAATTTATCGATTTTTTTCTCTTGTCCACGCTTCGGGTGATGCTGTCGTTTATGCTTTGCTATGTTTGTTTACAGCATCGTGATGACATTAGACAACATTAGTGACGATCCTGAGATATTAACCCTTTGACTGGTAACAGAGAGTCCACACTCGATAATTCCGTGTCATCTAATTGCCTACCGCAATCGCCCTACAATTAAAAATTCTGTCGAAGCGTTATAGCGTGAATTATTACATACGACTGTGTCCACTGTGGCGGTCAACGACTTACATAACTGCAGCGTGATATACAGAAAATACAGACCACAAAATAAGTTTAACAGTTAGTACCATTTGGTATGGGAAATAAGTAGTTGTAACTTCAACGACCACCATTTCTATAATAGATCATGCGACTTATGAAAGGTACGAATTTTTTAGTCTTCGAAGATTGTAATCGCAGTCAATGATCTTCATGTATCCCTATGTCGTTTGGTCCTGTAACGTCATTATAATGTCACTTTGCATGAAAATGGCAGTATAACGAGTACAGTCTCCGCAATCGCAGTATTCAAAACAGTCTTACCGTAATCATTTCATAATTATGTGACCGAATTAAATTGGTGACAGTTAACAGATAATTTTAGCAGCTTACGTATGTATTTATTTACAAGCTTATCATTTTTATCATTCCACCGCATGTTTTGCAGACGATTAAATGAATTTATATAATTTCAATTTATTTAATGAATTTATATAATTTTGATGCACGCGTGTTATTTACACGCGGTAGCAAGATGCTTCTTTCCATTCGCACGCTTCTCGAATTTTGATTCGTTATCGCTGTTGTACGCGCCACTTTAATCTCAAGCTCGCCAACCAAATTACGATGACAGTTATCTAGCATTTCTTCCATTTCTTTTTTAAATATAATTTACCCTCTTGTTGTTGCTCGTTTACATGCGTGCTCCGTGCAAATTGACCTCACTCGCGCGAGCACACGCTGTTGCTGGCTCCGAGAATCGTTCGATTACATAACCACGGAGAACTGCCTCCTTCTTATTCTTCATGGACTCCTCTTCCTGGCTTCGTCTATTTTACTTTAGCTTATCTGTGCAGGAGGAAGGTGGGAGTACAGGATACGACTTAGATCTGATTTCGTCTTTTATTTATCATTGAACACTTTATAACTCTTTTTCTCATTCTTCAGACAGTTTTATTATTGTTTCGTATTTATTCATAACATTTTAAAATCTTCAAATTCCAACCTCCCCAAGTTCTGAACTCACTCAAAAATTCTCAAATGTCCAAAAATCCCCAAATGAGGTCTCCTCTTCTCAGGTGTTGATATTCCCCGTCCATTTAACGGAACTGAAAATTCAAGTTTCTTCGCGCCATGATTAAGCACTTTGCCAGATTTCTACGAAAATGGAAATGATTCGATATATCGACTTTCGCTGTTGATACGTAACCCGTCGCGACTTATTTTTTATGCAGCGAGATTACAACTTTCCCGAAGGTTGTCGCGGTTCCTCCTAATACTGTCCACACATGATTCATCGGAAATCGAAAGATAAAATAATTGGATCCTATAAAAAAAGAAATCGCAGATAATTCCAGCTCGTCCTTCGGTTCGATTAAAAATTCCCGGTAACGTCTAACGTTACCGAAAACACAAAGAACGTTAAGTTGATCGTTCACTGCAAACGGGAGAATGCGAAGAGAAAGTACGGACTTCGATCGTCGTTAACGATATTTTAATTGCCATTATAGTGATTCGAGGTATTCTTGCCGCAATATTTGCCTTTTAATAGGAGCTTGAAAGTATGAGTTCTCTGTAACGCGAAATTGTCCGACTCTAACCGATCGCCGGTAATAAAAGATACCCACGTTTTCAGGTATTGTAATAAAACAAAGAAAATATGATTCTATCGGCCGTGATCAAGGTATTATTCACCCTTCGGGTATTTCAGTCCATTAAGTAATTCCCGGTGGGCGGAGGGAAATGATTTTTGAGATAATATGTTCAATTGTATTCCGGGATTCTAAAATTATCCAACATCGTTGCGATTACGCGAGTCGAGAGTTAACGGGTCGAAAGGATAACGGGTCGTGCGAGAAGGACAAGTTAATCGTTCGGCTGAATTTAATTCGGGTGAAAGTGGAGGAGAACAACGGTTGCACGATTCGCTTTGTCAATTTTTTTGCGAACAATCGTGTGGCCAACGGCGAGAAATTTCGGCCGAAACTATTTCCACGTTCTCTGGGAGGTCTGCTCGGTTTAGACGGCCGCGGTTTCACCGAGTTTCACCGGCTTCTGTTCGCGGCTTTTGGCCCATTCGTCTTATCATTATGCAACGAATTGAGCAACGGATAAAACGGATTAGGTAATTCTCTTATCCGCTCGGATCTTGATCGCGTTTAATTGAGTTTTTTTCGCTTTTTGTCTCGAGTGCCCGACCTCCGTCGGCTAATGCGAAACGCCCGTTCGATAAACCTTCGAACAGATTATAATGTACGAATAGATTATGCGACAGAAACGCGAGCCAAGTATTTAATAAAATCATGCAATGTGCCTTATAAAAATGATCAATTTTCGTTGGAATTCGCTCGTCATCCAGATACGTCAAATTAATAACTGACCAGTCCAAGGTTCTCGATATAGGGTTGTCACGACTTTTATTATTGTCGTAAATATCGCTCGATAAACATCTTTGTCGGAGATAATTAAAGATACGAGACACATCGTTGACCGATCGGGTTGCGCGAATTCGATTTTACGGAGTGTTGTTTGGAAAGGAACACCTCCGCAGGAAATCTTTGTTTTCTTTTAGTCACGCAGCCGGAGCTACCGCACGTACCGATTGACGTACTCCGTTATCTCCGGAGAATCACTGATAATCGTCTGCGTTCCACTTAAAAATAGTTACAGATTACACAGAGCCGCGACGAAGTCTGCGATGTCGCGTTTTCCGCGACGCGTTCATTCATGATTTCGCGCGACGTTTCTCGGCCAAGGCGTCGCGTTCACCTATCGGAACATCTGCGCGTTGCGCTCCTTCAAAATGCCAATAACAGAACGAAATTTTTACCTCGTTTCCATGTTCAATTCAAATCGACACACTGCGTCTGGAATATATTTTCAAAAACCTGTTGACTTGCAGAAAATAGACAGGTGATTTCATCGGTATTTTTTGTACAAATGTCGAATTCGTGAAAAAGTAGTGGGTAGCTTCGGGAATTATTTTAGATCCACGTTACTCCTAATCGTGCAAGCAGAGTACTGTTGAGAGCTGAGATCCTCCACATGTTTTCCTAGTTCCAACGACGAAATAATATGAAATAAAGGGTGTCAAAGTAGAGTATGCAGCTTAATCCACTTGTCTGACTGTTCCCTCGATTCTTGTAACTCGACAATCGCATTTGGTATACAAGAAGTTTCATGCTTTTGATTCTGAAGAGAAAACACCGTCCAACTAAGAGTCTCAACGTTTCATTAGCCGTTGAGTCAACAGAGATTGCGCTAATCCTGATTTGACAAAAGAGCCTGTTTGCTTTAATCTGTCCAAAGCGTATTTCCGTCGCAGGTTCTATTTATAATCGCAAATATTGATTTAATAAGGAACATGCAAGCATTCGCATTCGACGTGATTGCATCACGCTTTCGTCTTGCTGATGATTCGTCGTTCCTGTCTATCGAGATAAACATAAATAAGGCATTTCGAGACGGTGATACGATTCTCGAGCGTGTACGCTTATCGTCCAATGTTGGGCCGTACAGGTGCTTTCTGACACACTAACACCGATCGCGCTCTAACGTTTGTTGTCGGTTCGAAATTCAAACTCGAGGCACGATAACGAGAAACGTTTTCGACAACGCGGCAAACAAGTCGGCAGGTGTCGCGAGAATTTTTCATTCGCATGAAATTTCCCGTCTCGCAACGTGATTCCCGAGTTTCCGCTCCTCTTTCATTGGCCAACCGATCGAGGAAAATTCGTTATCTAACTCGCGGTTGCTGGCCGCTGTGTCGCGCGACAATATCATGGTTTTACCCGTACGGTAATAAATCGACACTCATTGTCAGCGAGCAGCTTTTTCGAAACATTCAGCTGGAAAATAACGTCGACTTTCATAATATTGAACCAGCGATGCAGACGAGACCGCTCAAACGTTCTCTCGTCATCTGACATCTTCACTTTTCGCGTTAAGATTTGGTCGGAGAGTCCTCTAGCTCTGCATTCACTTTTAATTGTCACAAGATTTGCTCTAAGTTCTTAGGACTTTCTAGGTTTCCATAGATTGTTCCTAAGCTCTTGGATTTTTGACGATATGACAGGTCCCAAGGTTTTTTGACAAAAACAGCGCCTAAAAAAAACAAGATAGGAGGAGTTTGATGACCCCGTTTTTCGATACGATCGAAAGATAGCGATTTTGTTGAGAACGGTCGAGCATTCGTCAGGTAATTAGCGTTGAAAGCCACGGCTGAATTAAAAGCACGATGGAAGATGCACGTGGGCTCGAGTTACGTGGGCCGACGACGCGGCACCCACGCTTTATGCCACGTTGATTAATTCATCCAAGTTAAATTCCGGTGCGATGTTATCCGCTAAAGCGTCTCTCAGATTCTATTTTAATCAGGGGCGAGTACATTTTGCGCGTCGACTCCTGGATATCTTTCTACGTTTATTTCGTGCTCGTTAATTATCCATTGACACGTCGTTGGAGTCTTACATGCCCGTTTTATTACGCGTCAGACATGTACGCGATACGATTTCCTAACGAGATCGTTTATCTTTTTTCCGCGTTCGCGTTTCGGTTTTTCTGCACACGGAAAATGCTCGAAAGGGCGTTTATCGAGCTCGATGAGCCAATGGCCTTTGCTCGTCCACCCGATGAATCGATGATGATTCATTTTTTGGTTATGCGCAACTTTTCTCTTTCTTTCTCCCTTTTATCGAATTGACGTCACGACTCGTCGACCACGGAACTCTTCCTAAAGTCTTGCACACTTCCGTATCCGTTTCCCAGACACAAAAATTTAGTAAGAACTGTTTCAAAATATAGTTAGTGACAAATGAAGTTGCAGAAGTGCAACATATCTTTAGTACACATGTGAAATATGCACTTCTCTGAATTGTACCTACTAATAAAATATGTATTGAAATCAGGTTTCACCGATGATGCATTTAAGGGTTAAATCTTCCTTTCGAGCAAGACTTCCCAGCTGTCCGATAAAATAGAGAAACTCGGAATGAAACGTATGCTAATTTATACGATTATTCTTAATCTCGACAAATGTCAGAAATTTTTATCCCGTGTCCGTTGGACGAACACAATCGGCCATAGTAGCGAGAGTTAATTTAGCGCCAATAGAACAAATCATTACGATAAATCAGTGGAAGTTAGGTAATCGAGCTAGTTGATTGACACCGCAAGATTCTTTATTCGACGGTGAATACATGTCTTGTTCTTTTGTTTGGCATTAGTTAGGATAAACATTGAAACGCGCGAATCGAAAGAGGACGAAGTGCTGCCCACGTTGGTTAAACGCAGTCGGTTAACAATCCGTGCTACGATCACTATGATCCATACCCCACGCGGCTCGCCGACCCACGAGACAATAGACTTTACCTAGCTGCATATCTATTATTCCGATCTTCGCCTCGCCAAAGGTCTGCGCCCATTAGCGCAACGATTAATCAGACTGCATCATCCACGGGATTCTCGCATCGAACACCGATGATATTCGCGAAACTACAGGGTGTCTTATATGTTGCAAATTGTCGGGGCAACTGAGAAACTTCATCATCTCAATCTGTCTCGGGTTGTAATCAAAGCTATACATATATATATCGAATAAATCGAGCAGTATTAAATTGTTAGATTCTGTACAAAGCGACGCGTCCATCAAAGAGCAGACCTTTCACCGATTGGAAGCAAAAGGATGGCGAAGGCAACAACAACGCGGTCGATCGAGCGGTTACGAATAAATTAAACGAGCGGCCAGGGCCACACGAGATCTAATTATGCCGGCGGGAGTAATTCTTGCCGGATTCCCCAAGAGAGGAAGGAACACGAGGCGCATAGAGCAACATGCTCGTTCGCGAGTGCACGCGTGTGGACGCACCCGCGCTCTGAGGCCGTTATTCGCGCGTTGCTCGCAAGGTCGTGCAATGTGCATCGTAACAGAGCATTAAGGTAAACGACCCCGTTATCGTCCGTGCAACATTGTGATCTTTTCAGCAACGGCTGTTCTTATTTTCCGTTGAATATTCAACGACGTTCGCGAGATGTCGATTAATAATCGCGGTTTTTATAGTTTATACGAGCAGTTATTTCCAGTGATTCACGGTCCTCGGACAGCTTTTTTTTGAGACATTCCGCAGAGTGTGAACCGACAATAAACTGAGGCTTGAAGAGCAGTATAAATGAATTGTTCAAAATGTTAACGAGTTATTAATTTTGAAAGTTCTTCCTCGTTTACTTCTCTCATAAAATTTATTTCGTAATCAAAGCTTTGTAATTTTTCATAAAAATGAAAAGTGTTGAAAGTGCTAAGAGGTCCTAATGTCACTGGTCTAACTCTAGGCTGCTTCTAAAATAGAGAGGTATCTCGGGAGTTATGAATGGCAGTAAACGTAGCTCGCATCTCGTTTTTTCTTCTTCCTTCGTTCCTCTCGGACCGCGTTGCTCTCGTTTCTCGCTTTACTACCGATTCCCCGATATTTCCGGGTGTTTCGCGATACGCGTCGACCGAGAATCATGAACGAGAAGAGAGCAAAGATGACGCAACGCGACCCTCGCCGTGTTACGATGCGTCGTCGTATTTATAGTTGGTTTACTAGCGTCGAAGGAGCGGTGCGAACGTCATCGTTCCGAACGAAACACGAGCGTCCCATTGAAACGGACACACGACGAACGTGCTCGTTACGAGAATGGATAAACTTGGACCTACTGAATCGCTGATAGTACACCTGATTCTACTATAGGCCTTCTTGCGGTTCGAGTACCGAGAATTCCTCGTTTCACGACCGGATCATGAAGGCGACTGACTCATATTCGTGCAGTTGACATTCCATCGGCAATTTTTATTTAAAGAACCTATGAGTCAAGATGTGATCTAAGACGGTAATTGTGCGGCTTTTCAAAAGCCTAGGAAAAATTAAGCTAGGTTTAAGTCGTTGAAATTGTCATGGTGGTGTTATACCGCGTGGAGATACAACGCGTGGAATTACGGCGCGTGGTAATACAACGCGATGCAATTACGGTGCGTGGAGTTACGGAACGTGGTAATATAACACGTCAAATTACGACGCGTTGTAAGTAGTGTAGTACTACCATGCGTCGTAATACACACTCGACGATACTACGCGCTGTAAATCACAGCGTGGCAATACAACACGTTGCATTTCTTAACGTGACGATATAACGAGCTATAAAATGCAGCGCAATGATTGCAACGCACCGAAATTCGTGACGTGAAACATGTCACCGTACACCTTTTGGCGGTACAATGCTCGACGATATGACGCATGATAATTTAATGCTGAGCTTTCAACGGAGGATTATCGACCACCTTCGTCGATTAAAGAAACGTCATCGATATTTGACATTGGGGGATTTCCGTGTATCTCCACGTTATATTACCGATCGTAATATAACGAAAATCGACTGTACTTGTTACTTGCTCGTTTGAGAATTGTATCCGCGTGAATCATCAAGATTGTACGAAAATTATCGCGAGTTACCGATAGACCTAATAAATCGAAGGTTATAGCTGCACGCGCTCGATAAGGTCACAAAAATGATAGAACGACGTTATAAAAGAAGATTCTTACCGTTCGGTTTATCGATTGTTATCGGTGTTTATCGTTTCGAGGGTAGACACGTATCTTTAACTATCATTAGTGGCTCCGGTTATGTTGCTGCTCCAAAATCGATCGATCACGATGATAAATGTACCTGATAATCGCGGACTGTTTTGATCGTCCAGTTGTTATGGATTTTAATTTAATCTGTAAAGCACTGCTGCGAATACATCTGAATTATACCATAAAAAATGCAACGAGGAAGAATTTTATTCTTGTACGCAACTAATATTCTCTATTACATTACATAGTTGTAACAAAGTAAAAATAACCTCGATACCTATATTAATTAGTAACGTTAACAGAAGCTGTTAACTCAAAGCGAATCGGTTCATTTAAATATACACAGTCACATCTGACATTAACAGCTCGTCGCGTTGTTAATCCTCAAACGGAGAAAAGCACATGCACACTCGGCAAATACGTTTTTATTGCCAGCAAAAACATACTTAGAGTGTAAATACCGTATGTCGGGGCAGACTGTACGCTCGATCCGCGCTATCTCTGTTAAATCACTTGGAATTATCGATTTGTCAAAGCACTTTGATGTTCGTTTCCGGATGTCTGCGTCTCACCACCACTTTCTCAACGCCGTACATTTTCAAACACGCAGACTTTAGTAATTCAGAAATTTGGGAATCTCAATTTAATTTTATGGGGAACATATCGTATTAGTGTACATGACTACTGTACCAGTTAACCTGCCAAATATCGACTATAATTTCTCCCATAATCTGAAATTTGTGCACTTGTGGACTTGGAGAAAGATAGCACCGTTGATGTATACGTTATTATCATGTATATGTTATTAGCGGGCGCTAAGAGTTTTTTAACCAAGCACGTGAATTCGTTGGGAGGTTGCAAAATTTCTAGAAGTCAGCCGACGAGTAATAACGGAATAATTTGTCTGTCTCGGTCTGTGACACGGGATAGAACAGAAATAGTTGGGGTCACGATGATCGTCGCCGCTGTCGCGATAAACAGGAGCACGCGAGTTCTTATCATTTTTTATTTCTCCCGCTTAACTCTTTATCTGTTCCCCTTTTTTCTCCTCATTTCTTCTCCACACCTATCTGCGTCTTTTTTACTTTCCTCCTTCGTTTAATCGTGCCACGATTTTTTTACGAGACATCATTTTTTAGCGGTTCTCAGTCCGCTCGCTATTGGATTTCGGTTTCGGTCATGCTACCGCTACGTGATGGAAAATGTGATGCGAGAAAACTGTTCGCTGTTTCCTGTTCCGAAACAAAATGACAGGGTGCGGGAGAATAAATGAAAGAATGCGATATCGTCGCATATTATCGTCGTGATCTCATCGCGCTCTTTTCATGTTCGTATCGGTTCTGTTGACCGGAAGAAAGCAAATTGCACGCGTCATCAAGATATTTCGACGACATGTCATAAACAACGCTGTTCCTTCGGCATCGCTTTTTCTCTGTATCAGCAGTTTCAAGAATCGATCTTGAGCCGATGGAGATCCATGTTATTACAGGACTTTTGATAACTATATTGAAGAGAGCATACTTAAACAACCTTGAAACATGTTGCCAACAACAACATTCTGAGTCATTTTTCTGAACACGTATGTGTCTGACCTTACTTTCAGAGATATTCGTAAAAAAATTTTGATTAAGACACTTTGATTGACATGTCAACAAGGTGTCCGAAGTCAAGTCCTCATCAGACATTCGTTTCTCAACTGCAATCTTTTTGATAATATCTTCGTGGAAAATTTAAAAAATGACCAGGCTTCAATTAAACAACAGAACTTTAAAGATCTTCAGCAATGTTTAGCCTTTTTTTCCAAATTCATTAATCAGAGGTTACACCTGTGGATATTATCATTGAACATTATAAATTCTCTCACAATTTATTTATACAATTGATGCAGACTTAAAAATGAGTAAAGTACATGTATACCAAAAAGTTAAATCATTTATTTCTTTAACCTTAACCCTTTGCACTCCTAAATTTCTTTTACCTACTTAATTTACAAAATAGATCAAGAAAGGCGTTCTCAATGAACAGTGCGGAGTATGTGACAAATTTTTCATTTACCATAAATAATAAGTGAAACAATATATTCAACCAATCTATTTAACTTAATTATTTATATCCCTGTTAAAATAATTCTGTGCAAAGATTTTAAAATTCAGGAAATGAGAATAATCCTATAATCGTCATTGTCCCTAGATTGTAATATTAAGAGTTTAATAAACTGGTCAGGATAAATCGTGTACTTAACGTCTGAGCGAAGCGTCTGTCGAACAGGAACTTTGAGGAACGGTAATCGAAAGTTTCCCGTTCGCCCTATCCTCGTGTTCACGAAGCCTGCCATGTTCCTCTCCTACGCTTCTTCGTATCTGGCTGACCCACTTTCCGGGCCTCGAACGAGAAGCACGAGGAGAGTTAGCTAGGGAAAGGATCGACTGTTCGAAATCGTTCGTTTCCTAGTTGGGCCACTAGAACCCCATAAATTCTGTCGATTCGCACGAATCTTTTTGCTCGACGAAACAGGGTCATCCTCGCACATTTTCGCAGCCGAAATTGTTTGCCGATCAAACAAGACGAATAACCTAAATATGAGCTCGCGATGCGGTTATCCAAGGCCGCGGAGCGTACGCGTGCTGTTGTATTTTCTTGTTTTTAAATTGCATTCTTTAATGCAATAGCCCGCGTTTCGGATTCTGCTGATCTGGACTCGATTCGAGAATCGTTTACCCGTCCCACGTTTTGGCTGAACGATTTCTTCGGTCACGACGGATCGATTATGAATTGCAGTTACGCCGATTGGACTTGCTGCTTTTACTCCCCGTCGCTCGCCGCGATTTCGCGATGCGATCGTTGTTTATAAAGTTAAACGGAGGAAACTGAAAACCGTACATTAGCCTTGCGTCGATAATCAAAATATTCGCGGTTGTTTTACGATATAATTGGGTTACCTCGAGCATTTCGCTTACCTCTCAAAAACCTCTGGAAGTATCACGGTTGTCGATGTATTATTTGCAGGAATAAAAAAGATTTTATAATCTAACAAAATAATACGGTTGTGAAGTTAAAGAATTAACCCCTTGTGGTTGTATATCTGCTCTTAATCTGTTACTTAATCATAACGTACACTTCATAATCTTCACACTGTTCGTTTAACGAAAATTAATTCCGACTAGTCACCTACGTATACATAATACGACCATAAATAATTAAAAAGATGCAAAGTTACCGCGACGATTACACGAAAAATACGAAAATGTAGCGTCAAATTTCGAGACCTACTTTCGAAAGCAAACCCTTTCCTTCCTTCTAGATGGTTTTCAAGCGTACCGACGTGACCGGAAGTACCTCAAAGCCGCTACCAGTGCATTAGTATTCTCTCAGAGACACGCGGTCGGTATAAAAGGTGTACACGCGTGTTCTGCGTGTGTGTCGCTCGCCTGCATACATGCACAGCTACGGTACTTCTCTAGACACGTGGCTTCTTAGATGCACCGCGATCTCTGACCCTTAAACGTTGCCTCTACGTGTCAACTAGCTAGATCTTTCGAAAAGTGCCCTACCTTTCAAGAACAATCCAGAAAAAAAACGTGTGCACATAATTCGCGGTGATAGAAAGCGAGGTAATCTAGAAAATAGAAGGCACAGAAAAATAGCTGAACTGATCCGTGATTTCGACCAGATCTGAGGTATTTATTTTGGGAGACCACGTGGTCCGGCATTCTTTCTTTATCCTGCATGGAATTTCTGCTTTTATTTTAATCGTTCTCGGAACATTGGATCGCTCGCGAGCAAATTGCACGCGTAATTGCGACGAACAGGGCAGATTACGATAGGTATCGAGAGAGGCACGATCGCTACGACGATGGCGACTGCGGCGACAACGCGATCATAATAATTATTGCATAATGACGACGCTTTGCCTGCCTACCGGCCGAACGAGGTAGCACAGTCACTTTCCTTTTTCAGTGGCCTGGATCATCCTATCTTCCTCTCGTAGCTTCGCGATCGCTATCGTTTCCCTCGCATCGACTTCGAGCTATCCGATCGATACGAATTCCTGATGGCCGTAGAAAATCATCGGTGATCGATCTTTCGAATTTACTCTGCTGTATTCGAACCTTTAATATATTGTTTCTACCATCATTATCTGGATAAAAAATTACCTACACGATTCGAACGAAAGATTTTCTTAACTCCTTGTACTACTTTGACGCACCTGACAAATCATAGGGCAAGATTTTACCTATGTTCGATTTGCACTCGGATACCGTTCTCCGTTGAAATCCAAAGCAGACCTTCGTTCGAAGAACGCTTTAGATCAATTTTCATCGGAGCAAAGGGATCAGGTTGCTCGGAAGAAATGGAAAGTCCGCTGTTCGCCGAAGAAGAAGTTCCTTGAAGATCGAATAAAAAGAAAAATGCAGTCGTAGCGTTCAGGAACAAAGAATCTCATGCCAGCGGCGTGACACGAGCAACAAGTCGTAAGAGGAAGATCTAAAAACCTCGAAGGATGCGATCGTCCTTGCTCGTGGAATCCAGGAAGTCCATTCGAGGCTGATCGTTTCTCGCGGAAAATTAGACTCGTCGAAATCCCATTTTGCATCTTCTACTTAGCGACGCCTGATCGTCCTCGATGAAGATCGTTCTTTTATTGAAAAGACGAAAAACGAGGTCATACAAATCGGTTATCGCGCAATCGAGAGGCGAGGAGCTTCTGCGATTCGACAGTTCGATGAACTACAAACGAACGCGGAATTTCCATTGAATATTTGTCGACTCAACGATAATCCTTTTGTTCCACGCGCGAAATCGCTGGCTTGCAAAAGACGAAAGAACTTATGACTGCACGATTAATCATTCGATTGAAATTTGAGTTATATAGAACTTGCTATTTTCACGATTCTATGTTATATCTCTATGCGTTACATGGCCATGGATTCAATGTATTTATATAGCAAATAAGAAGAAAGCGCTTTTTAATTGCTTATATTATCCAGGAAACTTATGCTCCGATTGCAGCATAATAATTTTCGGAACACGCGATATAAATTATTGGAAGCAGCGATAATGTTGCAACGCAGAAAAATTCACAAATGCTCATTCGAGCGTTTAATTAAAACAGAGGGTACGCGGTCGATTACGCGAGACGCGTAAAACTACGAAAGTTGATACATAATGGAGGGACGTAATTATTTACTCTAATTAATTAACACGTCCACGCACCACCCAGCTTTACGTCGTCGACTATGCATTTGACCAACTATCGGCAAACTCTGCAGCATATAAAATTAGCTTTCACCTCGAATTTGTCTCGATTATGCGGTTAAATAGTAGAATACATTCATAATACCAAGTAGAATACATTCGACTAAGATCAACCAAATTATATTTTATTTATAGATTATCTTTAGTGAGACAATCGCTCATAGACGCAACGTCGTCCACGATATCGTACAATCAATTAAGCTATTCAACGATCAATCGAAATGTTTAGAATCTCGTAGTACATGCTTGGCCGACGGTTAGATTTCTCCATTGAACCATATTATGCGCGGTCAGATCACTGCAGATTACGCGTTTACGACACAGGCGACATTGAACTGTGACCTGGCTGGATGACCCTACTTTCAACTAGTTTCTTTCCGGAGATATTTTTTCTGTCCACACGACACTTTTTCTATGATAAGATGGAGAAGATGGACGTTTATGGACTTGTGATTCGGAAGTCGCATGCCAAAGTTTCCATCGGAAATATTCGAAAGTTGTTGCCAGGGTGATTGGCACTTAGTTTCTTATTTTATTGACATAGTCTTCCTTAGGATTTTTGCGTACACCTTCAAAATATTTTTATCAGAACGCAAAACTTGCTGAAGAGGATATGCAGATATTGCTCACAAAGTGTCGTTCTGAAGGAATTAGAAACATCGTATAAATTAACGATTTATCGGTGATCAATACCATCGAGAGAAGCGACTCCTGGATTTACGGAGCCGAATCGTTTAAAATCGTTTCCAAGCACGAAAAGCCTATCCAGGAAGAGAAGCAAACAAAGAAAATGATTTTCGCGAAACATATGCCGCGGTCGGTTACCGTGGCAATGCTCGCTCGTACGTGTACGCGAAAGTTCTGTCGAAACGACGCCTTAGTCATCGTCCTTTTCCGGAGGATATAGGTATATATATTCGATAATACTAATCCGCGGCTCGTACCGGCGCTGCTTTTGCTTTCTTGCAGCGCAGTGACCTGATTCCTTGCGTGCAACGGTAAGAGTGTTTCCAGAGACTGGCGGAGGGAGATGGAAAGAGAGAGTTACTAGAACGAGAGGACGTAACAGAAGGATCGTAAGCGGAAAAGAGAAGAGAATAAACGAGACGAGAGGGAACGAGCGCGCCTCGTGACACGTAATACCCGTCACGGTAATAGTGGTACGATATTATAGCACCGCTAATGTCATTCATTTGTGATTTAATGGGAGAAGTGTCGACCGCAGTCCATTGCGGAGGACAACGACTGTACCTACAACGCGTTTCAGCCTTTCGGTCTCTTACCGTTAACGTCGTTCTTGCCTCTTTTTATGAACATCTGCAACATTGCCATCTGCCGATATTCGATGTTCTATAGAAATATTAGGTAGAGATCGGGACAATGTCTCCAGTGGTGTTTAGGATGTGGACAGGTTACAAATTTCCATGTCGTTGCAATTGGTACCGTAGTTCATCAAATTCATTTCCATACCAAGGTCTATTCCTATAATTTGAAGGACATGTGACAAATTGTGGCGAACCTTTGTAAACGTGGTAATTGATAAGCAGAACAAAGAATACGTATCTAACATGAAAGTTACCGGTCACAGTGGAAATCAAAGGTAGACAATTTCGACGAATTCTGACAATTCTGTAATTCCTCTGTTGAATTACAATGTTCCTTGGTCCCGTTGAAACCGCAATTAGAAAGAGTCGAGCAATCGCGTGCACACCGAATCGTTTCCGATAGCATCAGTATGTAGATACGTTTTGATGGACGTTCGAATAAGCGAGCGCACACAGCGCGCTTGTAAAGGGATCTCAAGCATCGTTATGCCGGACGTTTCATTCACTTTTGTTTTTTTTTTTCGTGTTGCCCCGGCCGAAGAACGTGGAAGGAATTCTGAACGTTCGCCGTACATGTGTTACAGTAGTCGCCGCTGTGCGGATTCGTTCGTCCGTTCTCTGCTTCGCCGAGATCTCGCTCCAGTCCCGCGAACTCTGGTATCTCTGCTCTCCTTATGTAGGTTATCCCGGTTATGCTAGTTACGACGGCCTCTTAGAATTTAGGTTGACCATATGGCGAACGGAATCGTCGCGTTTCTTTCTCGCCTAGTTATTAATATCGCACCGTACGCTACTACGAATAGTTTGTGGCTAAGCTGCTTGCCAATCGCTGCGATCGATCGATCATCGATCTCTCATCCTTCCCTCACTTTTTCGCGAACCGCAACTTCTCGAGCAATTAATACCGAGACATTTGCCGAGTTACCAAGTTTAAATAGGAATAAGGGAATTCAGAAATAATCTGATACATAGGAATATAGTTCATTGGGGACCTAGACCTTTGTATCAAGAGTCTATAAGATTCCTGTAAAGAATGCATAACTATGAGATACCACGGTAAAAGAAATTTTCTCCGTTCGAAACAAACTTTTCCTGGAATATCTCAACAAATAATCAAGAATTCACAGGAATCGTTAAGATCACCGCGGCTTGTTTTTGATTTCTGTGTGTTGGGTGGTCGGTGGCGTCTGTCGCGAACACGAGAAACAATCATAAATGTTTGATCATCTGTATTTGTACCGCGAACGCGTGAGTAAACGTACGCGGGTATTTGTACGCGATAGAGCCTCGGCGCTAGTGCCATTTAGTCGGACCATCGGGCTATAATTTACGGCTTGGAACCGATGCTGTCGCCTTTATGATCCGTTTCGCGGCCGCGATTCATCGATTCAACGGCCGAATCGTTTCGGCGGTGCGGAAGATCCGCGGTAAAAATAAATTCTCCGCTTCCTCGTGGCTGCGTGGGTGAGTAAACTCGTACATATTCACGCCATACGGTTCGTGTATGCGTTCTCGGCTCTCGACGGATGAATCGTTAGAGCAAGCTGGCTGCTATTCAAAGTCGCAACGGTGCGCCGCGTCGCATCGCTGACTCAAAATCTTCGGTTTCACTCTCTTCGTTAGTTTCGCGTTATTTATCGGCCCGATTTTACTTGTACTTTATAATCCACCTGTCTAACGTGCGAAATAGAACCGCTTAAGCTTCTAAATTTAATTCTGCCATTGTTTAGTCAGATGGCTTCTATTGACAAGTTGTATTGTCCCACGCTATACTATCGTTATATCGTCACGTGTTATATCGCTCCACGTATTCTATTTTCAACGCACTGTCAACTCCATGAATTTTTCGCTAGTCAACCCCCCTCCGCGTCTACAAAGCGATGTCCGGATATATGGCCATATCTGATTTCAATTATTTATAACTCAGTGTCTACTAAAAAATTGCTCAAAGGACATGACTGTAAGAAAACCATCGATTCATGACTATGCGTAGATATAGTAACGCAACATTTAAAAAATGATTATTAGAGATATTAATCGTGGAATGAATAGTCTGCCTAATTGCAATTGGTGGGACTAGCGGTATGAGAGGACAGATTCGCGTTCACATATCCGGACGTCGGTGTATACTGTACTTGTCATTAATCGCGTGCGTGGCGCCACAAACAAGCAATCTATGTGGTTAGCATTCGATGGGGAAACAAAGTTCGGTGAGCGGACAATAGAGCACAATCGAATTATTCAGTGAATTCGAGTTTGATTGGCGTCAGGTGAGGAGGGGAAGAAGCGTGTGCTTTGAGGCGCGTCCCTGATGCGTCGCGCGCGTCTAATATAGCAATGCAGGCGTGGAATATAGGTCGCACGCTAGAACGCTCTTTTATATATGCCGCCACACGCTCGAACATACATCGTGCCGAAGGTGGGCGCACGCGCGCTTGATCGTCGACCGTACACACGCGACCGTGTGCATTACGCATCGCACGCGTTATGAATTTCTTAATGCTCGCCGGTCCAATCTCTTGCAATCAATAACTTATTTCTTTAGTCCACATTCTCAAAGTTCCTTACCTTCAAACTCTCAAATTCACAATTTTCCAATTTCTCAAACTTCTAATTTCCTAAATTCCACCTTTCCAACCCTTAAATTCCTAAAATTCCCAAATTCCTGAATCCCTGAATTTTCGAACCGAACAGTTAAAATTAAAGTAAAATTTCCAAATGTCGAAATTTGTGAAGTAGTCCCCGTCCGATCCATCCTCGAAGAGGAGAGTTTAGCTCTATGCGAGCGAAATAGTCAGTCGCTTATTTTAATTCCTACGGAGTTCCGCACGTACGTCTACGACCCGTTACGGCCGGCATAACAATGCATGACGTAACTCTCTGGGGTCGAATCCTCCTTACCTCCTCCGTGCAACGATGTTACAGGAAAGTGAAACTCTCGGAAACCAGGTCACACCCACATCGTGCTCGCAGCAGTGAACCGCGATGCCGATCTACGAGTCTCCCCGTTTAACTCTGGGCCGCATACTTCTCTTTTCGTCCGAACATACAGCGAACACGACCGCGCGAAACAGGATAGAGAACTTTTTAATCAGAGGATACTTCAACTACTGACACGACGACGTTTTCATCTGTCCCGGAATCGACTTCATCCCGAATCAACCATCTTCGGGACCCGACAAAGAATCAACTTACTGCGAAACGTTGACTTACAACGAGCTGCGATACAAGGGAAGTGACTCTTAGGATCTCCTTCGATCGCTCATAAAATGTCGAATGTTGTATCGACCTGTTGGAATGTTAAATAAACTATAGTATTCGCATACAGTGAACTTACTTTCATTTTTGTATATGTCTGCAGCTACGACTTGCAACGGGTTAGTGGAATAACAGGTAATGCAGGTAGGTACAGTATCAAGTTCAATATGTACTAGTGCGATAGGATTCCCTGGGGAATATGTCGACGTGGCAGGTACACCGCATAAATCCGAATAGGAAAATTTAGGCAAACTAAGCATGTCAATTGTCACTGCACTTTTTGAATCAGGAAGTGACATATTTCGTAGATGAGTAAGAAACAAGGACGAACAGGGACAATGAACGTATCTCGGATTCGTTGATTGGCAATCGTTTGATTAGCTTCGAAAGCGTACGATACGCGTTTGGTCGTTCGAATACGTTCGCGTTCCTCTTCGAAGGAGGGAAAAGAGTGCGTGGGTGAGAAACGGTGTTGGTAGAGCTGGCCCTAACCCATATACCGTTGCAGCCAGAATAGAGACCGAACGGATAATAGGAGGGTGGATAATAATACCGTGGCCAGTTGTGTCGCTAATAACTGTGACATTGTCAAAAGCCAAAGTCTTTGAGCGAAACCCTCCGTGTATTCGATTCCTAACCCCTTTTATTTAATCCGTCGACACTTGTCGTGGCAGTTGTCCATCGAACATCTTAAATGAGGGAATTCCAAATTTCCAAGCTTACTAGTCGAGAAATTGATTAGCTGTCGTTGTCTACGAGCTCCGCGTCAGTCACCTCGCCCAGTTGCTCTCCGAGCTTCCGAAATTCTAACGCGAAACAAATTTCGATCGAATTCCACGAACAATTAAACCAAATTGAAGAAGTCGAGCCAATTGCCTGTTCCCGTTCGTGTTTCCCGGCCGTTTCCCACGGCTCTCCCGAAATCCACGTTTCGTAGCTGCTTATTTTGTTGGCAGTGCTTGCGTCTAAAACTAGCCACGACCGCGACATGTGCACGTAGACATCCCGGCGTCAAAACTTGCTGCATTATGTCATAGTTTCCAACACGGCAACCAGCTGCAGCCCGCACTCGTCGTCCTTCTGCATCGTAAACGTGGAACGGAAACGCGTTCAGATTTTCTTTTTCCCCTTCGCTTCGACGTTCATCGAAAAACGACGCACTCGATGTCGCAGAAACGCCCGCAAGGATCGTTGCGTTCTATCCTCGCCGCGGTGCATCAACTTCGCGATTATGTAACTTTTACCGTAATTAAAGTATCGATTAGTACGCGACAGGTGTGTCAACACTGCTATAGCGTCGTGAATTTCTCAAACGTATTCGGTTCTGATTATGTGGCTTTCTTTTGTCGGTCGTACAGCTGGTTTTTTCGGAAAATTGAAATCGTACGAAATCGTTTGCGAGGTGCACTAGTCGATGTCGTGTAGTCAATGCTGTTTCACATGTAACGAATGTTATTTGCTATGGACGATGCACGTTGGGTAACATAGCCTAACAGGGTAAGTCATAAAACAACGCTGACTCGAGACAAATTATTTTGAACCTTCTTATTGAAATTAAAAATAAAGAAACAAATGATGTAATGCGAAACGAGAAACCGGTGAATTTCATTTTGGTAGTTTTAGCGTAAAGTCTCGACCGTCGATGATTTATCGATGTCAAACGCAGTGTCTATGAGCGATCGCTTTCACCTGACCGATAAGATCGTTTCGCAGAATATTTTGGTGCCCGGGGCAAACTTTTCGAGATGCCATCGGTCGCTTTCGAAATTCGACCGGAGCTGCCAGACGAAACGGTAGCCGATCAGTGATGAAGATATTTGCATTCGTTCGGTGTAAACGCGCTCCGTAACTCGTGATCTTCGCAGCCGTTGTTGTGATGCTAATTGAGCTTATTTTAAGCACGGATAATCGACGACTATCAATCACTCGTCGCGTGGAAATGAAATCCTCTAGAATTCGCCGGGGAATCCACGGCGTACGACGCGCTTGGAGGGAAACTGAAACGCGTCTGCGTGCGAGCATCGTTACGTGCATAGGAAAACCTGTTGATCGATCCTGCTCCACGTGGCTACTCCGTTTTATCCGGCGATCTCTGTTTCTCGAAAAATCGAGCAAATTACGTACTCGCGTTTATTCGTCGGCCTTTCCTCTTTTAGCCGTGATCAAGTCACGAAACGTGGACAATTCTGTCGCGTTAGATGCACTTCGATGGTTCAACACCGCGGAGTCTTATCAAAATATATGTTCGTCTTTCGGAATTAGCATTTTGAATAATGTACCTGTACATATATTCGTATACATGTCCTTGATAAATGTATGACGCGTGTACGCAGCTCGCAGCGAAAGGTTAGAAAAACGCGTTCGACAAATTGCGAACGAGCGACTCCGTTTGTTAGGCTTTTGCGCGTGCACATGCACGTGTACGGTACGAAAATCACCGAACGCTAGAACGTTGCTATTCTGTTTCAGCAGCGTGCAGAAGAAACGCTACGATCGTCACAATGGTGTTAATCTATTTATCTGACTAACAACAAACTTATCTCGTGACTCACGCGCCGACGGATTCGCGCGGTTCACCAGGGCTCGATCGTTTTCCGCGCGCATATACAAGTTTCAAAGTGACACGTACGACGGGCTCGATTTTTATTGCCGGATTAACGTATGACAATTTTATCGGTGTTCTTCTTGCGTCAAAGATAGCTTCGCTCCTTTTAAAACTGCGTGTTACGCGGGTGAAGCTTGCGTGTTTTCGCTTCCTTTATCTGCGAGAAATTGTAGAGTTTGGAAAAGGTGGCGCGCGAAAAAGAATATCGATCAATCTTTTCGTTTCTACGTCTTACAAGATCGCTTATCGGCAAGCACCATTGCTGCACGATTTAATGACTAACGGCTGAAAAGAATGTTATCTGTATTATTGTGTCTCAGTTTTTCGATTCAGCAACCATTTCATAAATAAGAATTTCCCTCTCTTTGTTCTTTGTTACCTGTTGCACGCGGAAGGTGTTCACTATCGAACTAGAATTTCTGTTCATTATGAACCGTACCGGATATTTAACTCCGGCTAGACGTTCCAATTTCCGCGAGTCTCTATTCTTACTTCCGATTACCTTTGCTCGAAAGTGCTAGCAAACCAAATATGTAACGCAAGTTTAAACAGGCTAGTACGTAAATACAGAAGCAATTGCGGCTAACGAAAAGGTGATTTTGTATTAATTCGAACTCCGCTTTATCGTCGTCTGGAGATAAAGAAATTCTCCAAACGACGCGTTATCGAGTTCTAAATCAACGTTCCGAAACGCGAGGAAAACAGGAAGTGGAAGAATCGTAGTAACGCAGGTGCGAACAAACGAAATGCCATAATTTTTTTTTCTATCAAAATATATTTGTGCATAGACAAGAAGACAACCGTGACAGGTAATCTCGTACCTAACATACATCAGTCATACGCCAAGGAACGCGTGCACACGCACATACACGCCGATGTATGGACATGCGTGATGCGCTGCGGACATACACACGCAGGTGATGGACGCGTACATACGTTGATTCGAGTTGTGCATCACCGAGAGACCCGATAATAAACGTCTTAAAAGAAGAAAGAAAGAAAAGAAATAAAATAATAGAAGAAAGGTATTAAAACTTGTCGCACAAGTACGTATGATAAAAGGTAATAACAAATATTATTCTCTCGCACGCGATTGAATCTACGAACGAAGACGAAAAAGTGGAAGAAGAAGAAGAGAAAAAAAGAACATGAATGAAGCCCGCTTCACGCGATTTTACGGTAACTCAATGTAGAGGGATTCGGTTGGACCAAGTCCCAGGTAACGTCAACGAAATATATATTCTATATAATATATATATATATGTATCTCGCCGCAATCTCTTAGTATTATGCGCTCGCGTTAAAATGTATAATTAAAATGATCGTTTCGTTGAAACACACCCGCTCTTCCATTCACTCGTCTTTCATTCTCACGCACGCGTTTTTCGTTTCTCTAACAAAATATATTAGCTTTTTTTTTGTTATGTACATTATATATCTCGAATATAATAAAATTATAATAATAGAGCTATAATACAAGGTCGTGTGAATAACAGTGTGTGTTTCTTTTTTTTCTGGATGGTCTCGTTACTTGTTCACCCTGTCGAGAAAAATAAAGAAATACAAACGCACGAATCGAGATGGGGTGGCATCGACGTCGCGGTCGTTAGTCGTAGTCGTCGCATCGATATCGATACTGATCGCAATTACGCTATCTCGACGTGTCTTATCGCCCAGAGATTCCCAAAGTCTGGGTCGCGTTAAATTACCGTTTTCGAAAGCGGGGCTCTGGAATTTTCAGACCTCGGTACTTTACCGTTACTTGGCTTTGGAATTTTCAAATTTTCGAGCTTCGGAAATTAGGACGTGTAAGAATTTGGGACTTGGGAAGTTACGAACGTGAATTCTGAAACAACGCAAGCAAATCCAATAATCAACGGAAGAAACGTCTTTCTTATCTGCTTTCTTTGGCTCTCAATTTTTTTCGTATTTCTTGCGACTACTTTTTATGTACAATATCTAGTTATATCTCGCAGGAATAGCTACAAAGTTTAACGGAGAATTAAAGCAAGCAAACAGCAAAGACTTATCTTCCGTTCGTGGCTTCAGTTGTGGAGACTTGAAAATTTCGAAAGTCCCAAAAAGATACGTCGCGATCGAGTGTATCGCAAGGAATTAGCAGTCGCGAGCGAATCTCGGCCCATAGAAGATTGGGAAGCCCCGTTTTAGGTACATCGTAACGAAGAAAGATAATCTAATTTAGTCGGTCCGTAATCAAAGAACGATTAGAACGCAGCGCGCCTGCACGTGCTGCATCGCGCATATCGCATCGTCATTGTACGGTGTGCGTGTCTGCGTGTGTACGATACGCGTGATCCCTTTGTGTGCGTGTTTTTCCTCGGCACATGTATACGATCATAGAAGGTGCATCGAAAATGTATAATGTCAAAGATTTATGCGAATGAAATTATTTATGCGAGCGTCGTACTCGCGCATCCCTGTCTTAGTACGTATACATGTGTCTCTGTTCGTCCGCGCACGCGAGTATCGACGCGTCGCGAACGCGCGTGTATGCGAGAACGCGATTAACGCGCTCGTACACATCGATGCGTGATTTGTTCGGAGTTACGACGTGTTCGCGTATTACGCGATCGAACGAGGCGGCGAACCCGCGGAACCACGCGGTACCACCACCCAGTCTTTACGTACTTTTTCAGAAAAATAAAAGTAGATGCGAAAGAGAGAAAGAAAGAAGGAAACGAAGAAGCGAACGGTTTCGCGTCTACGGTTCGAGAAGCTGACCGCGACATGTGGCGGATCCCGAATGAAAATTCTATTCCCTTTTTTCTTTCGAATCTTTTATCCGCGTTATATCCTAAAGAAAAAAGTGTCCGATGCACTCGGTGTAAAAAAGAACAAGTCCGCCATGAGCAAAGGGCACTTTTCCACACGAAGTCGTCGACCAAGTTGCCGAAGAAGCTTCCTGCACGCCTGTTCGCGTTCTCCCGCCTTTTCTTCTCCGTCACTCCTCGAACTCTTCGAACTCCGCGGGCTCGGTGCGGCGCGGCGAGCGCTGTCGCGAACGACGCACGTGCGCCTCGCGTTCTTCGCACGCGGATCGAAACAAAGACGCAGTTGCGAGCGGAACTCCTCGAGTTCCATGCTGGTTCCGCTTCCGGTCGGACGAGACTCGTCGAGAGGATAACCCAGGAGCATCGGACGCCGACGACGATTCTCTTTCACAATCGTATCGGCTTGAAAGGCGAGGAACGAAGGTCGACGTCGTCGGACGAGAGAAAGGTGTAACGGACGCTCGACGATGACGTCGTTGTACGCTACATGGGTCCCACCGCGTGTTGCTGGAACTGGTCGAGGTGCCTCGAGATTTCCCGGTGCAGCTGTTCGGGCACCACGCCGACGCTGCTGAACAGCGATCTGAGCACGTTCAGCTCCTCCGTCAGCAACTCGATCCTCTTTTTCAGCAGGTCGTTGTCCTTCACCAGAAGCTTCACCTTCTCCTCGGTTTCCCTCGACCGCACTTTCGCCTTTTCGCGGCTCTTCCTCACCGCTATGTTGTTCCTCTCGCGTCGTCTTCTGTACTCGTCGCTGGCTTTGTCGATGGCCTTGGTCTGTTTCCTGGCAGCGGCCGCGGCTGTGTTCGCGTGATGCTGGTGCGCCATCACCGGCTTCATGGGACCGCCTCGGGGCGGCGGTTGGTGAATGGGCGCACCCGGATGACCACCCGGCACGGTGGACGGTGTCAGGGTGGTGAAGGTCGGCGCACCGTTCGCGAACGGACCGTTCGTCACCGGACTGTAGCCGCTGGGCGCGTACTGAGGACAGTGACGACGGTAGTCCGCCGGGTCCAAGGGCTCTTCCTTGATACTGGGCGATTCGGAGCTCGAGCTGTTGCTGTCGCTACAGCTGTTGCTGCCTTGGTGGTAGCTAGCCCCGCTGTGCACAGGTTGAGGCATGTACGCGAGGGTGGTGCGCGGATATCCCGGCGTTCTGACATGCTTCACGGCTCCGTTGTTGGCGCCCAGCATGTCCAGCAGGCCGTCGTTGAAGTGGCTGTCGTCGATCAGATGCTGCAGATCCAGCGAAATCTCTGGCGTGTTTAGGTCCGTTAGCTCACCGGCCGCGGCACAATGTTCCGCGTACTGCTGGTGAAGGCTAGCCTTGCTCGCCGAGACCTTGCTCACCACCGCGCTGCCCTGCTGCTGGCTATGATTGTGATTCACCTGCAGCGCCGAGTTGTTATTGTTGTTCGCCGCGTTGGTGTTATTGTTGTTGTTGCTCTGATGGTTGTTGTTGTTGTTGTTGAGCACCTGGGTCTTCTTGAGATCGGCCGCGCCGTGGGCCTGGGCCTGATGGGCCGCTGAGTCGTACATGACTGGTGAATCCATCGCTCACTCGCACATCACAGATACGATGATATCTTTCCGCGATTCCGTTATCACCTCTACCGATTTCGTGAATCGACTGTTTTTATTGTCGTTCGTCTGGAGTCTCCGACGAACACGCTAGCACGTTGTCCGAGACGGCCAAACACGTTCCGCTGAAACTTTACCGCGAGAACGACCTCGACGGGGATTTTCCCGTACGGTCGGCCCGAGATCTGACACTGGTCCAAGTATCGAAACGCGACCCTCGACTATTCCGATTTTCGAGGACGACTAACGCGAGCACCGCGCTACTGTACTCCGTTATCGACGGCTCGCACGATTTTCGCTCGTTCGAAACCGCGTGGTGCGTTCACGGTGACGCGTTCACCACGCCTACGCGGGCTTTTTCGTGATCGTACGGTACACCACGGGGAATGCTCGGCAAACGATACGACGATACCATCCGCACGAGAGCTGGCGCACGACTGAGCGGCTTCGCGGCATGTCGCAAGCTTTCAATGTGGCGTGCGTCGAGAGCAACTCCATGCCTCATTGCGCTTGCGCTCGCGCTTCTCTCGGCCAGTTCCCCTCATTCCACGCCTCGCGCCTCGCGCTTTGCGCCGCGTTGGGGCCCGCGATCAGCGCGGATACCGCGCCCTCCCGCCACCCAGAACCGTTCGCTCCTTCTTTCTCTTTCCCTCTCCTTTCTATCTTCCCTTCCTCCCTCGCTCTTTTTCTCTCTCTCTCTCTTCCTCTCTCGATGCCGCGAGCATTCTTTGTTCTTCTTACGGACTGACACGCTGTCGTCCCGTCGCGGCATCGCGCGACAGGAAAACTTTTCCGGTGCTCGCCTTTCTCGGTTCTATTTATAAGAACTTATACGCGAATGCCGTCTTTTCGATGCGTGCATGGGTTTTCCACGGAAATCGAAAGATTTCCCGCCCCGATTTTCTTCGGATCTCGCCCGCGGTACCCAAGTTGTCGCGAGGATGACGGCCGCGCACGCAGGACGCACGATTTCTTCGCTAGGATAGCGAACCGACGATTATCGTCAACCGTCATCGTTCGCCACTCGATCGGAACCGATTTCTATGAAATGGCGGGTACATTTGATTTCTCGGTTAGCGCATACTGATACATGTCCAATTGCTTGCGTGAGATTGCGCAATTAGCGGTAACGCAAAGTGAGAGATGATATTATCGCTAATGGACGCGAGATTCTTATTCAGAAATACGGTTGACGAACTATGCGCTCGCGTATTTTTGTCTGTGTGCGAAATTTCCGAAGCGATGAGAGGTCGCATTAGGATACGAACAGAAATAGTAAAACTATATATTTTATTCGATTCTTCCTTCCAGGAAATTTGGAAATTTCGTTCATTATATAAAATGCCATTAACTTTCCTTTTCTTAGTGAAACTCCCCGAGAACGTTTCACTCAGTTATTGCTATTTAAAAATTGTTTCCCATAAAATATCGAAGTCACGAGTTCGTAGCGAAAATAGTTGGTCGCCTTAAATTAAGAGCGACTATTTAACTCGTTCGTTAAATAGTCACGCTGTCGTAGAAGCTTCTATCTTTGCACGGTACTTCAATTTAATACATTTTGTGCGCTGCAATGACGTCGATACACAATTTTGGATTGACATTTGGTGCTGCGAGAATTTCGAATGTTCCTCCCATACGCAAACTTACGGCGGCATCTCGCGCCGCATACTAAAATACGCTGTTGACTGTCGGTACAGAATTTCTTAACCGATCCACGACGGAAAGGTCCGAATCTGACCGAATTTCTTCGCCGTGATATTAGCCACAACAAAAAATTGGTAACATTCGTGTAAAAACTTTTCGGCAATATATATTTTCCGCGTTCATTTCGTGATTTACCGTTCTCTCAAGGATTCAGTGATCGACTGGCCCAAGGTGAGCAACAAATTTCGTTAGGTTATTTTCCTGGCGCGTTTCGTGTTGCTGGGCCGTTTTGGGCCTGTGAGTACCCTTTGACGGAACGGTCCGTCGGATGTACGCGTATTGTTATGATAAAATGCGAGTAACACGTCATGCAAAGTTTTTTCAAGTTCTAGAGTAGAACAAATTTATGTTTCAATTCGATTCTGCAGTTTTTTATTTTCCCGTTTAGTTTATCGAGTGTTTTCGAACGCATCGAATGCCAGTCGTGGAATGTTTTCCGATTTAACCTAGACGAAATCTGGTACACAGAATTCCGCGTGATATAGGAACATTCTGCTGTGAATTTGAAAACATTCTTCAATTTTACGATAAGCTAACGTCGATGTAATTAATTTGTTTTTTCTACGAGGAAATTTTGTACAACACTAGTATGTGTTTTTGCGCATAATTTGCCCTTTATGTTCTAAATATTCTATATTTGTTTATAATGATGTTTATGTAACATTATTGTCAGTATTTTTTATTACTTAGAATGTGAAATGTTATCAAAACCTTTTCTTTCAGCTTTCAAATTCTAGCAAAGAGCATTAGGATATCGAGCATCAATAATGGCAGATGAACAGCAACAGTTTTTTCTTAAATGGAATGATTTCCAATCTAATATGGTATCGTCGTTTAAGCACCTACGAGATGAGAAAAGTTTCACAGATGTGACATTAGCTTGCGACGGTCAAACTTGTAAAGCGCATAAGATGGTGTTGTCTGCTTGTAGTCCATATTTTAAGTCTTTATTAGAGGTACGTTGCAAATGGTAATTGGTACACTACGGATCTTTATACGAATTCACTTTGATGGTAATGATTTATTGTTTGGTGTTTGCAGGAAAATCCGTCCAAACATCCCATTATAATTCTAAAAGACGTCGCGTACAGTCATCTTCAGGCCATATTGGAGTTCATGTACGCGGGAGAAGTTAATGTTTCGCAAGATCAGTTGCCTGCATTTCTTAAAACCGCTGATCGGCTCAAAGTTAAAGGATTGGCAGAAGCACCGGGTGCCATTAAGAGAGAGGGTTAAAAGTTTGACTATAGTTATGGTAAGATTACGTAATGTATTTCTCTGTTAGAAACCTTTCATTGTCTGATGGAAAAAATTATTACGACGTTCGGATGAAATTCTCAAACGGGAAACGTATATTTCCTCTTACAGGATTTTGGGAAGTGTGCGGACTGATAAAAAAAGAAAAGTGTAATAATGTAAAGTGATTGCATAAAGACATATACCACACACTATAAAAGAAACACACGCTACGTGTGCACAACTCAGTGTCCTCTGGTTCATGACTTGGATCAACACACACAGCGACAATGTAAATTATGCCTTTTTCTTAATCTCAGTTAATGTTAATGTTGTATTGAATGTATGTATACAAATACGGTAGAGATGAAAATGTTGATGTTTGTCTTGAACCCATTGCGCCATAATGTGGTAGCGACAACATTGATTATTTTTTTAAAACAAAGTGCTGCAAAAGTAATAAGTGGGTCACGATAGTTTACAATATGCAAGACAGTTTTGTGAATCATAACGGAAACGCTAAAAGACATCTTTTACAACTACTGTTTTTTAAAATGAATCTACTGACTCACTATACTTTCCTATCGGCGAGTGGTAGATCCGTTCACGCGGCATTAAAATTTCTTCCGCTACCTGAGTGAAACCTTTATCATTTCTTTTCTAGTACACGTAGGTGGTATAGTATCAGTCTGTTTTATTGCAACTTTTGCAAGGAGCATACACATTTTCTGGTATCGACTCGCAAGAAAGAAATTTGAATCGTATCGTGAACGAATCTATTCCACCCCGATTATCCCTTTGAATAATGTTAAATCAAGTTTACTGGAAGTTGTAACATGCGTGTCGTACATTGTTCTCTTTCGTTACAAGTACTGTTATCTTTTAGATCATCGAAAGTATGAGAACGGTGTTCATGTAATAGATCGAAGAGGGAAACAAAATCGGGACGGTCATAGTTACGTTATTTGAAAATGCGAATGGCTCTATTGTGTTTTTAAAGAAGTTGAAAAGCAATCGCGTGTAACGTACGCGGGGTGATAAATCGTGTCGTTTCTCAACACCGAACATTTTTAATCGGAACGAAAACTGTTGATTCGTACATCGCAGATCCATTCGGTGCCAGTTACCTCTTCTAGTGATCATGATTTTTTACTTAACCAAATACTGCCAGTATTTGTACCGGCGTATTCACAATATTACCGATAGACCAAATTTATTTATGATAATAATATATTAAGGGTTGAATGTCTTAAGTCGAGGGAAGGTTATTGTAATATAAGCGATGCAAATTTTTGTAAAGTCGGAGCGCACAGTTCCTTTCCCCTCCCGATGAATCAGGATAATCAGAGAGTTTTAAAGAAAAAAAGTCAGGAAGCATTATCGAGTCAAGATTACATGTGTCGACATGTATTGCACACAAATTGATCATTTTCCTTTTTACGTTTAAATGCTTTTGCTATTCTCATCTCGAAGTGTACTTTGTTTCTTACAAACTCGCGGATTATACCTTCCGATTTGTTTTTCTTTCTCGCTTTTGAATATATTTGTAATCAGTTCCTGATTCTATTGGTTTTATTTTTTTCTTCCTTCTGTTGAAATTATGCGTTCGTACACGAAAAAGAATTACGCATATCATTTTGTTCGATGGTTTTTAACCTCGTATTTGAAATAAACACGAGTACTACGACACCGAATGCCAGTTCAGGATTATCCATTTGTTGTCTCCGATATACTAGAAACACACTGGGAAAACAAATCGATGTAAATCAATTGTCGTAGCGTATAGATTTTATTTAACTCAAACGTCGGATGTTCTCACGAATATTGCGTTCAGTGTACATAATTGATCGAGCGTAACTTCGGTCAAATCTTTGTTTTTGTATAACGTTTAACAAACAACGTTTGTTGCATCTAAAAACGATAAATATACGAAATGGGACCAGTTGTAACAAACGTTATGGTTTAAAGATACAATTGAAATTGACTTTTTATTGGGTCTTCGCTAACATTTTGACGGCCGCATTTTTTCTCTATATTTCTTTTTTATATCTAATAACGGAAGATTATTTGTAGAATTGTATTTGAGAGCTTCCATATTTTACGCCGAAAGTTACAGTATCCGCTCGATAATTGCCTGCCTTATATAGTAATGTCACGAATAGAATTATAGGAAAGAAAAATTTCTTCGAAAGATGCAGAGCCCCAAAAGCGGGCAACTATCGAGCGTCCACTACGAATGGAAATAAGAGAAACAATATTAAAACGAAAGGCAAAGCGTTAATGTCGTAAGTACGTAACACTGGCCATCAAAGCGTTAAAACCAACCGTATATTGTTATCGATTTTGACTAATTTATTCTCGCGAAAGAAATAGAATAGTCGAAGGTACGTGTATCTTGCACAGACATCCGACAGCGTAAATTGCATAGAGGAAAAAAAGAAAAGAAAAGCAAAGATCCGTGTTCGTTGACAGTATTTAAGTCAGCCTTTAACATTTAAGATGGTTGCTTTCAGTTCCTACAATGACACGTTCATCGGGCATTTGGTGGTTGAAACGCAAATCGTACCGTGTGTGTTTGCTAAAGCGTCAAGTTCACCTAATATACACCTAGAATAGAAAATGTTTATATTCGAGTGATGGATTCGAGATAAGTTCGCGACTCGTTGATAAGCTTTCCTCGCGTTTTCTCTCGATTACGTTGAATAGATGCGTACGTACAAACGACACGTTTTTCGATAATTTTGCTTTCTTTTACTCTCTTTTTTTGTATCTGCACTTTTGAGAACGACCGATTTGCGATCTATTGGTTGCCGAATTGTTACCGACGAATCTCTCATTCCTTTTATACTCCTACTTTCATGATATTCTACTCTTGTTCTCAATTTTCACGACGGTGTTCGTTACCCTTTCTATACTTTTTTCTTTCTTTGCTAATTATAATATGACTCGATGATGATTATGATTACAATATGACGATGTTGAAATATGAAATAAATTGTGTAAATATATATCATTTTAGTAAAACCGTTGCTTCTCCCTTACTTCTTCTTCTTCAGCTGGAAACAACAGAACTATCTATTTTCTTTGTAAATAAAATTTTTATTCGCTTGAAAATATACGAGTGTTATAAAAACTAAACACATATGTACAGTACGTTCCGTGGCTCTCGTTCATGATGCAAACATTTCTGAAAAGTAAAACTTTCGATTACAAATTTTACAATACAGCACACTCGATTCGTTTATACGATAAGTAAACTTACCGGTGGATAGATCATACAATTTGATCCACCCTGAGTGACACCTTTATTCCTCGATGCAGTGTATTAAGTTACTGAATACAGAAAAAATGCAATTAATAAAACCAGTATCTCAGAATAATTGCTTCAAGTAATTCGAAGATTATGAACCTGGAAAAATGTCGTTGAGTAGTTGACGACTCATGAATAAGCGTTTGAGCGTAATCATGAGGTGGAAGACAGGGTGTACTACTACTGTTTGGCACTTGCGATGCCATTTCCGCTGCCGTTGATATTGGCATTGGTATATCCTTTGCCGTTGACGATGGCAGTAGCGTTGGCATTGCCAGTGCTGCCTGGTCTGTTGATGTTCCGATTAAGATAGGATAACTCTTCTCGATACTTATGTGCCTAATTTCACAAACAAACGATGTAATTAACGATGGCGTAATAATGATAAGGCTTAACGCTTTTTTGGTGTGGTTTATCGCCATTAAAAATATAGTGTTTCGTTGAAGTCGAACATCTAAATAAAAAAATAACTAAATCTTTTACTCACGGTGCCGAAACGTGAACGGTGATGAACAATTTGTATGCCAAGTCTATGATATGGCAGTATTGCAACTTAGATGGTGGTATGGGTGATATCAAAAGTTCTAAAACAGCCTGTCCTTGCTTAGGAAAGGGTCCAAAAAGATTAGTGGATTCGACTAAGGAAATGACATCTTTTTTCTTGCCGTCTGGAAACTTTGCACGGTATATGATTTCCTTCGAACAAAACGAAAATGATCTGATTACGTGTCTCTACTTATATTCGCTCGGTATTTATTAATATTGCATGTTACAAGTTCGACTTACTTGTTTGAGATCCGCTGTGATCTTTGTCATTTCTACACTTTTTGAGAGGTTGTCGTAATTTATTGTTGTATATATCGATTGTCCTGGAATATATCCGGTGGTTGGTATTTTGATATTCAGATCCAACGAACCTTGCGCGCAGAAGCAACAGAAGCGGTAGAAATTCACGCGATCTTCGTCGTCGATGGTCACCTATTCATCGATCATTTGAAATTTCATGTCTTGTAGAAATATTATATATGCGATATGTTTTAGATCCAACGTTCTGGTACTCACGCATTGCATATTGTGCTCGTTCAAATTCAGCGGACAGATAACGGTAAACGTACTCTTGTGTTCATGATTGAACTTCCATGGCCTGTCGATTACCACTTTCATCGTGTACGTAATGTTACTGATTTTATCCTTATAACTGCCTGGTATGTTATGGGGCAATTGATAGCTGAATCGATATTCATGGTATCCTGATGTTATTTCCGCTCGTGACTCAACTAAAAAATAAAGCTCCGTTACTTCGCTTGATAACATTATTAATTTCCTCCTTTTGCTTTTTTGAGAACTTGAAAGTTGAGGTGCTCGTCTAAGTATTTACTGTTGAAATTACTCACATGGCAGGGTACGTATGATGTCGAATTTTAGGTCCAAATACGTCTCCGAGCTCGTTTGCACAGGGATTAAATTTTCTTTTTGACTACTTACCCAGAAAATACGGCTTTCGCCTTTCACGATCGCGTACATTCCTACGATTTAAATTAATTATTTTTCTATCGTTGAACACGTATCACGTGATTATATCGCGGCAAGTTTTCAATAGAAGACCGGCAGTTTCGATTTACGATATAAATCATTTGGAGCGGTAAGTAATGACACTTGAAATAATCAAACGTGTATGGCGGCAATTATTTTAAAAGCCTGTTCGTTTTCGATTTGAGTGACCTTGAAACATATTTTTTTTCTTTTATAAAAAAACGTTTAATTACTGTCTCGCAGTATGTCGCCGCACGGCACTCACCTTTAACCGATTTTGCATGGCTAATGTCTAGTATAATTTTTCCAGTGACAGTCTCTCCGACTACATACGTAGCGGACGCACGATCGAACACCACCTGAAAGGTTTTCAACGACATTCTGAGCTTACACTGTGGAGAACTGACAGGCTTCTGGAGCCTGTTCCGAATATAATCGAGACGCAATGTTGATGATACGGGGGAAATGGGGTGGGAGTTTCAGTGACGTAATATGGTGTGGGGCTGAAAGTGCTACGCAGTTCTATATGACGTCACCACATTTGTTCTGCGAATTCTCTTGACCACCATGACGACGAATCGAATCAAAACACTCGATCTTTGAAGGTTTTGCGATGGAAGATTAAGACGATCATTGTCTTGTAAAGTACAGACTTACAGTACCGAAAAGTACAGAGTCATAAGATCGAATTTTGCATTGCAAATTTTTTCAAAATAAAATTAATCATACGAATATTTGTAAGAAGAGCACGAGGAAATATCGCTTCAGTCTAAAAATATACGAGCAAAGTCGCATGTTTGTGCATCAACATGATTATTATCTTTGTCTCTCCTACATACAACAGCGTAGCTGTCTGCAATTTCTCCGCATGAGGCTTCCTAACTCTCCAAAAAAAGAATAAGCGGTATCAAGAAATTAAGCCGGAATGGTAGTGTGAGACGCGATATGAAATCTGCAGTAATTGTTGCTAAGACCTTGAAGCACTATGCGTTAATTCATGAATTAGTCATGTACCTTCTGGATGAGAAAATATGTATTATATATACGCGTGTGTGTGTTGTGAGTCAGGTATTATCAAAATACCGGCCTTATTTACGTTCCAGGGCAGATGTACTTTTTCCTCGTTCGTTCGAATCTTTTATATTCATGGACAGACGATACTAATATCGACATTTCTCGATTTTTTATAAAAACATATTTACGAGTAAATATTTTGAGTGCTTTCAAGATGCAAGGACTGATTGGAAGTGTAAGCTCGGAGAAGGTCAGTTACATGACATTTTGTCTGGAAATGTTTAGTTACATTGCTGACATATATTTTTATTCTCTCCTAATCATATAATTGTACAAAAAGATATACATTAATAAATATAACAACTTGCTTAGTAAGTTAAATGTTTTAATTTAGTACATTTGTATAAATTCTAGGAGTACTAATCCAATGCGCATAATTGCCATGAATGGCACTACAACGTATATAAACGCCAAAACTGGATATACAACCCATTCTATTTGAAGATCAGGTACTTCAATGCTTTCTGGCGATGTAACGGGTGGCGATGCAACGGGTGGTGATACAGGTGGCAATACAAATTCGATATCTCTGGACTTCCGTGTCCAACAATGGTCACCTGCGTATATACAAATCATTATACTAGTGATGATGTGATAACATCTTATGCTATTAATGCTTTTAATATAATACTTTAATTTATTTCGTACTGTTTTGAAATTATAAACCTGGAAGTTGATATTTTGTCTCTGACAAGTCATTGGACCATTGTCCATTAAGTGGAGTGGTGTCACTCGTAGACAATTGATCGTCAGATGTAGTAGAAGCACTTGGAATCAGTCGATCAGCTGGGATGGTAACTGTATCAGTATGTGACGTTGGCATTGCTATCGTATTTTCTTGGTGAAGGTGTAATGGTATTGTTCCGATCAGCATAGGATACCTCTTGCGAACTTTAAAGTGCCTAATTTTACGGACAAACTAAATTATTGCTGTTATACGTGTCTAACGCTGTTTAAGGTTTCCATGTGTATACCCAGGTGTGAGAACACATTTATTAAAGTTTCTCAATCAGCTCTAGCACCGCGATTTATTTCCATTAACATTACTCACGATCCAGATAGATGAATGGTGACGACCAATACATATTCCAAGTCTATGAACTTGCAGTATTGCAAGTATGACGGTGGTAGATCTGGTACCAAAAGTTGCAACACGCTTTGTCCGCATTTAGGTAAAGGTCCCATGAGTACGGTCGATTTGATTTTGGAATTATCATGTATCTTTTTGTTGCTTAGAAAGCTGACATAAAATGTGTGTTCCTGTGAAAAAATATAAAAATGATCAGGCTATCAAGCATCTGTCTCTGCTTATTTAGTCACCATTGCCACGAGACATTATTATCGTCACCATTAACGTTACGATTATTTGCAAGAAATCTTACTCGTAACAGTTTTGCAGAGATCTTCTGGATGTCTGTGCTTTTCGAGTGATTATTATAATCAACTGTTATGTATATCGATTGTCCAGGCACGTACCCGGAGAGAGGTAGTCTGATACGCACAGCCAGCGGGGTCTTTCTGAAGAAACAGCAGTCGTACAGATTATCGATTATCTCTTCGTTGATTGGTAGCTATAACAGAAACACGATCATTTGAACATTTGCATTCAAAATTGATCTGTTCAGTTTTTCTTAGGCTAAGGGGGTTCTCTCTAGATATTGGTTCGAGATCAAAAATTTTAATTATCCATGGTCAAAGGGAGCTGCATTACGTAAATATAGTTTGCTCACGCATCTTTCTCGGAACGCGTTCAAATCCAAATGAGAGATGACATTGAACGTACTCTTGGTCTCGTGATCGGATTCCCAATGTATATTCAGTACAGCTTTCGTCGTGTACCTTACGTATCCATATTTATGCTCGATGCTGTGGGGTATGGAAGTGGGTAGTGTGAAATTGAAGGGATACTCATGATGCCCCGCACTAATTCTCAGTTGTGAGTGGGCTAAAAAGTTCGTATAGATCCATTTATTTTTATTTGAGTACATCCGACTTAAGTTATGTTATGAATTAATTTTATTGCATTATTTATGATACGAAATAATGCTTGTCATTACCTGGTCTAAGCACTTAGGATAAAATTTGCAATTTGTTACTTACATTCCCCGGGACCTACGATGTCAAATTTTTCGTTCAAATGGTTCTCCGAATTGACCGACGGATGATTCGTCTGCTGTTCTGATTTTGCGCCGAAAACCTGGCACTTACCCTCCACGGACAAATACAATCCTACGATTTATTAGACATGACTAAATTAACCAATTACATGTTTCAATCATACATGTTTTAATCGTTGAACATGATTAGTACGAAAAGAGTTGTTTTTCTAACATAAGACGTCTGCGTTTACTGCGCATTTCGATCACCCGGCACACGCTCGATACCAAATGCTTCTCGATTCTCTTCGTCGCATGCAAAATTAACGACGAAAGGTGTTAAAACAACAGGAAAACTTTTTTGGATACAAAGTGATTATTGTTTGTGAAGTACTTTATCACATTATCAAAGATGAATGTACATCTACGCACATTTGAATTTCGCATATTCGATCGATACAAATGACTCCAATATTCGATATACGCCTCGAGTGAATTCCGGGAGATTTGAAATGTTTGAATTCTAAATTGTCGAATAATTCGAATCGTTAAAACTTTAGGTATTTCAGTAATTCGAATGATTTGAAGTCTTAAATTCCAAATTACACTTAAAACTGGAACTTTGAAAGCGTTCAGACTTCAAAAAGTCAAACTTTCAGATCGTATCAAACAAAACTCACGTGTCGCACCCCATCGTCGCACAATACTCACCGGTAATTATTATTTCCTCGTTAGTATTCAGTAAAATTGTTCCATCAACAGCTTCACCGGCTACGTATGTGACTTTTGGATTATCGAACTCGATGCGAAACGTTTTCAGCGACATCGTGCGCTGCGACTGCACGCACTGTCGGTCCTGGCTGCAATATAGTTGTGGAAAGTGGGGAGGATCCCAATAAGAAAAATGAGAACTGATTTTTAAACCGAGTAGCTGGCGCCGGTTAGTCCTCTCGTGGTATAGTATTCCGAACTTGAACTTGTTTTAACATCATTGGTCACTTGGAGCGCTGATATCGTTTCTGCGCATCTCATTATCAAATTTCCCGCCATTTTCGATGACGGGAACTTTTAGAAGTTCGGTTTCAGACTCCTGCGTAGTACAGTTAGAATAGCTGTCCCCACTTCCCACTTTCTCAGACATGCTTTCAATTCATATATTGCGTTTAATCTCAGCTAAATATTTGAACATACCTTTCATAATTGCAAAATTGCCAAATCTTGTAAAATTTGTTTTCCGATAAGTTTTAATGTATTACCTCAGAATTTTGGATTGAATTTTACGCATAAAATTATTCGTTATCGTAATTTAATACTTTAGTGGTGCAAGCCACTGTTTTGAAGGAATAAGTGACCTTTGTTGACGCCCTAATTTAGATTACTAATTTCTAATTGGGACAGCTGTTTTTCACGAGCAAACATGAATGTATATCGCTTGATAAGGCGAGACATGTTTCTGATATCGACTAATTCACGAATTAGTCATAGTCTGGTATGTTTGGGTGAATTTCCAGGGAGCGATAATGAGTGCGAGCTACTATCATTTGCATTTAATCGAATTCTTAATTTAATGTCGCGATCTTTTCAGTCTTTTATCATTTATTTATTACATTTATAATATTACTTCGTATACAGAAACTTCTGGCTAATAATTATAATGTTACTGTACGTTGATTGTTGCTGCTGATGAAGTACATTCATTATATTAATCTTGACTGGAAATAAATGAACCTTAACTCGTTTAAACAATGTTAAAAACAAACACAACTTTATTGTTAATAAAAATGTTTACTTGCTTGAAAATATATAAATATTATGTACATTATAAATAGAAAGTATAAAGATCAGTAATCAATTAGGAAACTGGTTATGCTTTCGTGGCTTCCATTTATCTTCCTTGTATACCTGAAAAAGAATACTCTCGTGAAGATCTGAAAACGCATAAAGTGCAGTCAGTTTATACGACATGCAAATAAACTTACTCGGTGCTGGGTAATTGAACACAGGATACCTAGGTGCGAAGGGATCGTTTGCACCGATAACGTAACTCGATTCGTCGGAGTCCTTAATGTTTTCAGCCTTTGACATACATTCCTCGTAAGATGGAGGTGCTGGATAAAGAAGAATGCAATCAATGTAATTAATCAAATTACTTTCTGCGAATATAACGCATGGACTCTTTGTCCAAAGATGGCGGGAGTGTGCAATGGTCGTAAAAGGGAAAGTGGTAATATGGGGATCTACGGTATCAATGAATCTTTCAAAAACTTTATATGAACATGTTCAAATAAATAGTGGTAAGTTTCTTACGTATATTCCAGTTGTTAGAAGCGTCTGGTTCGGATGGAGGAACGAAACCTATAGGCTGTTCAGTTCTTGAAGAAGAAGCGATGGGTTTTTGATCAACGGGTGGAGCTGAGGGCGTAGGTGACGTTGGGGTTTCTTGTTCGATGGGGAAGTATAGTGGTGTTGTTCCAATCAATATAACATAATCTTTCACGATCTTTTGATGCCTAGTTTTATGGACAGACAGAGTTATTGTTAACACTAAATATTACTGCTTGTTTCATAATTCAGAGAAGTAAGATAAGATTCGTTTCAACAAACGTTCACTTACAAACCAGTAACGTGGACGATGACGGCCAAGGTGTACTTCAAGTCTATGATGTTACAAAATTGCAAATTGGACGGTGGTATAGGTGGTACCAGAATGTCCATCATCGATTGTCCACGGTTAGAGAAGGGGCCCGAGTACGTGGTCGATTTAATTTCGTTGCTGTCACGCTTTATCTTTGAACTTGGCCAACTTGCTTGAAACGAGACTAACTGTAAACAAAACAAATTTGGGCATGATTATCAAGGAAGAATTTGTACCGAAGTCAATGGATTGAAATGTATTGAAAAAAGATACAAAGTGTGACCATCTACGTTTGGTTATGTCATCATTTCTATTATCGCTGCTTATCTCGCAACTTGAGATTGCTTGTAAAGAGTTTCGCTTACCCGCATGAGTTTCACGCAGATTTTCGTTATTTGCACACTGCTCGAGCAATTATTATAGCTACACCATGTGTTTATCGTTTGTCCTGGAACGTAACCGGAAACCGGCAGTTGAACCTGCATATCTAACGAACCGTTACTGCAGCAACAACAGCAACCGTAGAATTCATTGTGTATGTCGTCGCTGATTCCCATCTGTTAGACACAATCATTTTTAGTTAATAGTTCTTTCAGTTTTGGGAGAATTCAGGCAATAGAATATGAGTTCCTTACACATTGCACTCGGCAGTCGTTCAAATTCAACGTTGAAACAACAGTAAACGCACGTTTGGTTTCGTGATCAAACTTCCATGGTCTGTCGATCACAGCTTTCACGGTGTACCTTATGTGCCCATACATATGCTCAAAACTACTAGGTATGTTATAGGGC
This sequence comes from Megachile ligniseca, assembly GCA_945859555.1. Taxonomy (NCBI): domain Eukaryota; kingdom Metazoa; phylum Arthropoda; class Insecta; order Hymenoptera; family Megachilidae; genus Megachile; species Megachile ligniseca. Next base: position 12,008,093 of record OX243783.1, on the reverse strand, counting down.
AGTTCGAATCTGAAGGGATATTCGTAGTATCCCGCGGCAATGACTGTTCGTGAGTCAGCTAAAAACATCGATTTTATCGAAACTGGAATTTCTTTCTCGAAAATAGATTTGGTTTGAATGAAAACAACGGTCAGATAAGAGTATCAATGCTCGTTATCGTGTAGTGAAATAAAAAGAGACAACTATTATTTCATGTAGTCTAATCTTAGAACTTACATCTCGAGGAGCCTACGATGTTGAATTCAAAATTGAAATATTTTTCCGAATTGGTGTAAGTGTCATGACGAGTAACATGCTTTCCCTTCGCATCCCTTACGGTCCTCGATTCCGTCCATCGAACGTGGGATTCTCCCCTTACGGTTAAAAGCAGCCCTGTAATTTATTAAATATTTTAATTTATTAAAATAGCAATAAATCTTTATCGAGTGCAGAACATAGTTATTTACGATATGGGACATTTGAAGCGCTATGTAATGACGTCTGTGATAACTCACACTGTTGTCGTTAACTATGATAAAGTTATTTTTGTTGTAGCTTACACTACGACTGAGTTGACATAGCATTGTTAGAGTCCGAATTCAAAGCGTTTCAATTTCGAACGATACAAAGTTCAACTTCATCACTATTCTGCATAGTTTTGTACAACACTCACCTCTGACTTTCTTTTCTTGACCAAGTTGCAGCACGATTTTTCCACTGACAGATTCACCGGCTGCGTACACGGCATTCGGTTTGTCGAACATGATGAAAAACGTTTGCAACGACATGTTGCATCAAGACTGCAACTGCTGAACTTGCTCGAGTGTAATAGTTGAAAGTGGGGAGATCCCGGAAAAGAATATTTATGTAACAGCTGTTTAACACGTAACGTGCGAGCCACGAATGATCGTGGATAAGACAGTGAAATATATTTCTATCGTTGATCAGTTTGTGAATTAGTCACTCGCTGATATGATGTAGGCGATATCGATGAAATGATAATCGATGGGTACCCAAGCGTGGGTATCAGATACACAACGTTATCGGTTCGTCCAGTTCACGTCCATGGAAACATTTGCTTTTTCATTATTTGCATTTCTCTGTGCATTGTTCTTTATCTATTAGAAGTTACGTATGATCTTTCTCTTGGAAAAAAATGAGAGAAGACTTCCCTGTAAATATAATGGTACAAAGAATACATGTATTAAAACTGTTTAGTTGAAAATTAAAAAGAAATACTTGTATGTTATATACAAGATAATGAAGACTATAAAATACAACAATAATGTAACGAACAATTATTACAAAATAAAAATAAAAAGAATTTACAATTTACAATTATCCCTAAGTATCGCATAAAATTGTAATAATTAACTGTGAGTCGACCTATTCAAGCATAAAAATTAATAAAAATAATAAATTTCAATAGTTACAACAATAAACAAATTAATAAATAATTATATAACGAAAAATTCGAAACAAATTGATGGTAGCAATTCTAAGCCAATAGGAGTCGAATACAGCCTCGCTGATTGGTCCTTGAAAAATTCGCGCGTTAATTGGTCACCGTAAGCTACCTATCATCGTAGACGATTCGCACCTGCGAAGGGTGCTCGGATCAGTCTTGTCGGAGCTGTCAAGGAGTTCGGGTCAACCATGTCAACACTCACCGGTACGAGTCAAGGATTTAATTAACCGATTGTGTGCTTAACTCAGTGTTACCTAAAGTGTTAGTGCTTGTGCTTAGTGTGTTTTATGGTGATTTTTTATACACGTGTGGGGGTGTATTAACGCGTTTTACGGTGTGGTTCTACATGTGTCAAAGTGATTACCAGTGTGTTACTACATGTGATAGTGCATGCTATTACGGATTATTTATAGTGCTTTATGGTGCAGTTATTTACGTGTTTTAGCATATTTTTTTTTTAATTTTAACGTGTTTTATGGTGTGGTTCTACACGTGTCAAAGTGTTAATACATGTGACATGTGTGATTGCTAATGTGTTACTGCATGTGATAGTGCATGCTATTACGGATTATTTAGTGTTTTATGGTGCGGTTATTTACGTGTTTTAGCATATTTTTTTTTTAATTTTAACGCGTTTTATGGTGTGATTCTACATGTGTCAAAGTGATTGCTAATGTGTTACTACATGTGATAGTGCATGCTATTACGGATTATTTAGTGTTTTATGGTGCGGTTATTTACGTGTTTTAGCATATTTTTTTTTAATTTTAACGTGTTTTATGGTGTGATTCTACATGTGTCAAAGTGACTGCTAATGTGTTACTACATGTGATAGTGCATGCTACTACGGATATTTTACAGTGTTTTATGGTGTGGTTACCTATGTGTTTTGACATACTACTACAAATGTTTTAGTGTGTTTTATGGTGTGGTTACCTATGTGTTTTGACATACTACCACAAGTGTTTTAGTGCATTTAATGGTGTGGTTACCTATGTGTTTTACTGTACTTTTGCAAGTGTTTGAGCATGCTTTATAAAGTAGTTACCCACATATTTTGCCATACTTTTTCAAATAATACCAGTTTTGTGATGTGGTTGTTTGTGATTACTGTGATCTGTTTGTACGTTGCAAATTTGAAAATGCATGTTTGTGCTAGTACAGTTGAATACGTTGAGAAATAACAAATACTGTTCGAAATTCAAATTATTTGAAGTACTTTAACCGTTGTGATTTTGTGTGCTTTCAGAAGGTCATACAGGACTAACTGCCTAATCCTGGGAATCAATCAATCTTGAGCCAAGCTGAAATCGAGAGCCAAGCTGTACTCCTGGATCGCACTTGAGATGCTTAACGATCGCAGTGATGCAAGTCAGCGATCGGTGAGTCGCATGCTTTACGGTTCCTCCGGTTCCCATCATGTCGTAGGACGAATGGTCCGAAACGGCACGGGAACTGGTTGTATTTTTATATTTTTGAGCGAGCATAGTGACCACGACTGTACGATCGTGCAAAATTCGTACAAACTGTTTATATATGTATTTTATTTATTAGATCAGGATAGGGTTTTCTTGTACATCGCGTTAAATTCACTTAAGAATCAATTTTAAACAGAAGTCGGATGACCCTCCGATTTCGTAGTAGTTCAATTATAGATTCACTTTCACTTTTTCCGTATCGCGAACTCTTTTAAACTTATATGTACAAGAAAATTTCGCGAAGAACAGATTTTGATATCAAAGTTAATTATCATGAATACTTTTGACTATTTAGTGAATTTACTTTGATATTAAAAATCTGTGAAGAATGAAAGAATCGATATACTTAGATTTTTGCAAAGTGTTCCTCCACTTTTCATTTTAAAATTTAAAGTAAATTTTCTTTTGGAGAGAACGCTTTATTAGCATGTTTCTAATCATGTTTCTTAGCTCAGGATTTTCAGCACACATGAAGAAAACTGGTAGGTGAAAATACTGTTGGCCGTGTTCATTTTTATGCTCTATACTCATACGCGTGCTTAGATGCTACTCGCATGAGTTAGGGCAGGTGGACACGGTTTAGTTTTAAGATGTTTTGGCGATCGACAAATTGACAGTGAATTATCGACACAAGTTACACGTGTGTGTGTGGTTAGGTCGTGGACCTTGTGTCGATTACAATCCTTATTAATTTATTATAAAGTCACAAAAATTTGCAAAATTCTATTTTCAAGATAAATTCAAAATGAATAAGATCGAATTAGAAATTTATAAAGATAGAGTTAGAATAAATTACAACATGCACATATTACATTGAATATTCGAAAGAATTAGAAAATGAAATATGTTCAATTAATGTTCACTGTCGATTGTCGATCGATTTCAGCAAAAAAGGTATGAACTTAGAGTGTGAATGTTGTATTGAACTCGGGTGTCGGAGACGTCCCGGGACGTACTCCCTAGGAGTAGGCTTTTTTGCACCCGGGTGGAATGTGTGAGAATCGTGGAGTGTGTTTTTGTGAGAATGGACTTTGCATTTTTTAAATATAGCGATAGGCAGGCAGGTAGCTTACTTCTGGTGTGATTGAGTTAGTTTTAAGTAGGTAGGGCCAGAGCAAGCTTTCATGTTTCTCTGTCCTCCGTAAAACACACGTGAGATGCTTGCATCTGGGGGGTTAACGAAAAATCGAGAAGAGAAAATCTAAATCTGAATTTATTCTATTTAATATTCTCTTGAACTCGATTGTTCGTAAGGCCAGGCCTTTTAGTTTGTAAGTCGCAGTCGTGGTTCTAGACCCGATTGCAAAAATGAAGTATACAGTGAAGTGAAGTGAAGTGAAGTGAAGTGTTTTAAATAAAAATTCTGCTCGGACATTCTTGTACGGACAGCGCATTCTAAGAATCGCTGGTCGTACACCTTTTTATTTTGAGTAATTCTTTTTCTTACTAAAGTAATTTTATTATACAAAATTTCGATTTTGTTATCGATCGAAATAAATAGATAGCGGTGCAATTTTATTTCTATAAAATTGTCTGCTATCTGTTTGTGGAGATTGATACCGAAATTGAGAATTTATATAATTAATATGAAAACTAAGAATGTCCGAGTTACCGTAAAATTTCGCGAGTGATTTTTGTGAGGCTGTGCCGAAGAAAGAAGAGGCTATATGCCGAAGAGCCCCGGCAAAGTTGCCAAAGAAGAGGGGAACTATTAATGGCTGTCCATCTTAGGATGGAGAGTCATTTTGTCACTATGCTCGCTATTATTTTTTTGTATTTTATGTGTTTTTGAACGGTACGAAAAGTATCGTTAAATGTGTTTTGCTCGAATTTTGACGAGCTAACCCATTCGCGATTTTTATACCCTTTCGCGATTAAATTTTGAGATTCGAAATTTTTATTTCCCTTCGCGATTAAATTTTGAGATTCGAAATTTTTATTTCCCTTCGCGATTAAATTTTGAGATTCGAAATTTTTATTTCCCTTCGCGATTAAATTTTGAGATTCGAGATATTTACACCCCTTCGCGATTATATTTTGAGATTCGAGATATTTACACCCCTTCGCGATTATATTTCGAGATTCGAAATTTTTATACCCCTTCGCGATTACATTTGTATTTCAATTTTCTATGTTAATTATATTTTTCTGTTTCAGGAATTGATTTTAAATTGTTATATTGTTCATTGATCGTAAATTCGTAATTTTCATTGTGTTTTCTATTTTTCGACAGTTTTGTTTCAAACAAAGTAAAATTTCACTTCTTCTCCCACAATTTCGTATGTTAATAAAGTTTTGTATGTTTCAGCATTTGATTTTTGGTAAGTTATGATGTTCTCTTCCAAAATCCGCAATTTTCATTGCGTTTTGTATTTTTTGAATGTTCTATCGAATAAAATGAAATTTCAATCCCTTCGCACAATTTTCTATGTTAATAAAATTTTGTATGTTTCAGCATTTGATTTTTGGTAAGTTCTTACATTGTTCTCTCTATTATCTATATATCATTGTTCTATGTGTCTAAAATTGTATTTCAAATAAAGTAAAATCTCACTCCTCTTCCTACAACTTTCTATGTTAATAAGATTTTGTATGTTTCAGGATTTGATTTCTGGTAAGTTTAGTGTTTTACTTTAAATCCGAGCTTGTGGGAGGAAGGGAGGGCTCGGGCGCAAGTTTTTCGTCACTACACGTGACGAAAAACTTGCGCAAATTGTACCTTTTGTTCTAACTTGCACTCATCTTTACGATTTTTTAACTTCTATTAGCCTGTTATTTTTATTGTCAATTTCAACAAACTTAAAAGAAAGTTCTTCCAACTTTCTACCTTGTCCCCTTATTTTTTTTTTGTACAAAGTTGTAGATTATACGAGTGCAATTTTAGAACAAAAGGTACTTGTAGGGCTTTTAGTATAAGTATTGTAGTATGCGTGGGTGTGTGAATGAGATCCTGTATCCTGTACTCACATTCACATCGCGGGTTCATAGAATTTTTAAAACTCTAAATTTTTGTTTCTAGCATCGAAGTTTTCAAGTCTGTTGTTTTCTTTCTTTTTCTGTATTCTTTTATTATGTGATTGGTTTTTAATGCGCTTTGTACTTTCATGTCATCCGTGAATTCTATTTCCAGTTTCGGGGCTTTTGCATCTCCTTGTTACTTTCATTCGGTTTTCTGGTTTTTAAACATTCCATTTTATTTTGGGTTTCAGGTTTCATATTTTATTGTCATTTTGTTCCGAGTTTTGTGATCTCTGAATCTCTTCGTAATTTTATTTCGTATTTGGAGGTTTTCAAACTCGATTTCGATTTTTGAAGTTTTGTTTCGAATACGGAAAGATTTCATTCCATGTACTTCAATTTTCTGTCTTAATTATATTTGTATGATTCAGGTTTTTATTTCAAGTAAGTAATTAAGTGATTCATATTTGTTTTAATTACATTTGTCTGTTTCAGCTTTTTATTTTATGTAAGTATTTGAATGATTGATATTTGTCTTAATTAAATTTGTCTGTTTCAGCTTATTATTTTATGTAAGTATTTCAATGATTCATATTTGCCTTAATTACATTTGTCTGTTTCAGCTTTTTATTTCAAGTAAGTAATCAAATGATTGATATTTGTCTTAATTACATTTGTCTGTTTCAGCTTTTTATTTCAAGTAAGTAATTCAATGTTTAACATTTGTCTTAATTAAATTTTTATGTTTCAGCTTTTGATTTTATGTAAGTATTTCAATGATTCATATTTGTCTAATTAAATTTGTCTGTTTCAGCTTTTGATTTTATGTACGTATTTCAATGATTCATATTTGTCTTAATTAAATTTGTATGTTTCAGCTTTTTATTTGAAGTAAGTAATTCAATGATTCATATTTGTCTTAATTAAATTTGTATGTTTCAGCTTTTTATTTCAAGTAAGTAATCAAATGATTGATATCTGTCTTAATTACATTTGTCTGTTTCAGCTTTTTATTTTAAGTAAGTATTTCAATGATTCATACTTGTCTTAATTAAATTTGTCTGTTTCAGCTTTTTATTTCAAGTAAGTAATTCAATGTTTAACATTTGTCTTAATTAAATTTTTATGTTTCAGCTTTTGATTTTATGTAAGTATTTCAATGATTCATATTTGTCTAATTACATTTGTCTGTTTCAGCTTTTTATTTCAAGTAAGTAATTCAATGTTTAACATTTGTCTTAATTAAATTTGTATGTTTCAGCTTTTTATTTCAAGTAAGTAATCAAATGATTGATATTTGTCTTAATTACATTTGTCTGTTTCAGCTTTTTATTTTAAGTAAGTAATCAATTGATTGATATTTGTCTTAATTACATTTGTCTGTTTCAGCTTTTTATTTTATGTAAGTATTTCAATGATTCGTATTTGTCTTAATTAAATTTGTCTGTTTCAGCTTTTAATTTTATGTAAGTAATTTAATGATTCATATTTGTCTTAATTAAATTTGTCTGTTTCAGCTTTTGATTTTATGTAAGTATTTCAATGATTCATATTTGCCTTAATTACATTTGTCTGTTTCAGCTTTTTATTTCAAGTAAGTAATTCAATGTTTAACATTTGTCTTAATTAAATTTGGATGTTTCAGCTTTTTATTTGAAGTAAGTAATTCAATGATTCGTATTTGTCTTAATTAAATTTGTCTGTTTCAGCTTTTTATTTTAAGTAAGTATTTCAATGATTCATACTTGTCTTAATTAAATTTGTATGTTTCAGGTTTTTATTTAAAGTAAGTAATGAAATAATTTACATTTGTCTTAATTACATTTGTCTGTTTCAGCTTTTTATTTTATGTAAGTAATTGAATGATTTATATCTGTCTCAATCACATTTGTATGTTTCAGCTTTTTATTTTAAGTAATTAATTGAATGATTTTTGTTTGTCTTAATTACATTTCTATGTTTCAGCTTTTTATTTTAAATAAGTTATTGAATTATTCATATGTGTTTTAATTACATTTGTATGTTTCAGATCTAAATTTTAAGTAAGTAATTGAATATTTCACATTTCTTAATTCTGCAATTCTACTTGAATATTTATTACAATATTACTAATTTTGCATGTGTTTTCTCCTTTCGCATATTGTTTTTTATTGTTACAGCATAGGTAATCATCGAGGACTATCACAGAAAAATTTCACCGATGGATGCGTTAATTTTAAGTTAATTTTAAGTTGCGTACAAAATATTGTAATACACTGTAGTATGGATGAGTGCATGTGTGAAATGCGTATATACGAAACTTGAAGATATCATCGAGGGAGCATCGAGGGAGCATCGAGGGTGCATCGAGGGAGCATCGTGGGAGCATCGAGAAATCATCGAGAAATCATCGAGGGATGCGAGCGTTAGTTTTAAGTTAATTGTAATCTCGTGGGCGGGTGGGTGGGTCCCTGTAAGTGCCTCTAGTTCTAACTTGCACTCATCTTCACAATTCGTGAACTTTTTACGCGTTAGTTTGTAGTATACCCAGCTATTTTTTGTTAATTGGTCCAGACCCAAGTGGATCATTGGGGGTTGGTAGCGCTGTGAACACGCGGCAGGGTTGAGCTGCAAATGCTGGTGTAGCGCCAGGGACACATCTCTGCGAGGCATTTTGATTGAAGTACCTTCTCGACTTGCCGCCTCACGGCGTGGGTATCCTCTCTGCAGTTAGCCTCCCTTTAAACGGGAGCGGGGAGAAATGGGAAACCCTTCGCGGATGTGTCACTCGTTCTTATCAGTTTTTTCGGTTCAATTCGGTCTCGTGGTTCACGTAAGTCACTATTGACTACCCTTTGACCCATGAGGGCGAGGACTACTTGGCGAAAAATGCTAACCCATTTTTTAGCAGAAAGTTCTTCTAACTTTCTTTCCTTCTAGTAGAAAGTTCTTCCAACTTTCTTCCCCCTTGCTTTTTTACTCCGTTATAGATCATATGAGTGCAATCTTAGAATAAGAGGTACGCGTGCGGCGTTTAGAATAAGTTAAGCGTGTGCGTATGCGAGTACTGTTTAAAATTGCACTTATTTTAATTAGCGAACTTTTTCCGCGTTAGATCATAGTATTAGTTCCTCTCTTCCCTTCTTTCTCTCTCGTTTAGCGTTTCATTTTACATAATGCGAGTGCAATTTTATAACAGAGTGTGTATGTGGGATCCCACGAAATTAGCATTAAGTTTATAAGTGAGTTGAGCGCTTACAATTCTAACTTGCACCCATTTTCACGATACGTGAAATTTTTTGCGCGTTAGAGTGTAGTATTAGTCAGTAATTCTCTGTCGATTGGTCCGAACCCAAGTGGATCATTTGGGGTTGGTAGTGCTGTGAACACGCGGCAGTACTGAGCTGCAAATGCTGGTGTAGCGCCAGGGACACATCTCTGCGAGGCATTTTGATTGAAGTACCTTCTCGACTTGCCGCCTCACGGCGTGGGTATCCTCTCTGCAGTTAGCCTCCCTTTAAACGGGAGCGGGGAGAAATGGGAAACCCTTCGCGGATGTGTCACTCGTTCTTGCCAGTCATTTTCGGTTCAATGCGGTCTCGTGGTTCACGTAAGCCACTATTCGACTACCATTTGACCCACGAAGGCAAGGTTCACTCGATAGAGGATGCTGGTCCACCTTTTTGCGAAAGTTCTTCTAACTTTCTTTCTTTCTAGTAGAAAGTTCTTCTAACTTTCTTCCCTTCTAGTAGAAAGTTCTTCTAACTTTCTTCCCTTCTCCCTTTGATTTTTGTACCGTTTTAGATAACACGGGTGCAATCTTAGAATGCGAGCGTTAATTGTATGATGTGCTTGTGTGTTATATTGCGTGCGATACAAGTTCTTTGCTGTACTGTAGTAAAGAACTTGTATATTTTTGCGAGCGGGCTAAGTAGAGTTAGAACTCATTTATCCTTCCGATAAATGAGGGAGTTGTTAATGGAGGGTGGTTGGGACTTGGAGATAGGGTGGGTCACTGTCGTAGCCACCTCCACGTGGTGTGACCTGGTAATCGATATCGTTTTCTAAAGATTTTTGCAAGATAATCTTTAGGAAACGATATCGAGCTAAGAGCTACGAATCGAGTTGAACTTAGAACTCCATTTACTTTATGATTTCAGAACACTTGCGAACAAATTGTTCGAGAAATTGATAGTTTTATTTTTGCTACATCATGTCATTCATGAGCTCCATTCATGTAATGTATTATAGCTGACAACAAATTAGTAATCACAACAGCTCAATCATGTAATAACATATGTTATCGATGAGATCTGATTCGGATCTTGAGATCTGCCACTGAATTTTGCGGGGAAACTTAGGAATATCATGTTCCGATTCTGGCTAAATTTTTCGACCAAGCTTCTTTTTCAAGAGGAAACTAAAATAAAATCAATATTCATAAATATATAGTATATTAATTAATAAAATCGATATTAATTGAATGTAAAAAAAAAAAAATGGAACAAGTGGCGCCATCTCTCCGGCGAACGGGGTGAACTACACACTTTTGAAACTGCTGTTTCATTAGTTCCCATCTTCTACCGCTAGATGGCAGCACAGAAGACGAAAACTCTTAGGGTAATTAGGATCCTAAGAATGGTTAAAAATTTATAAAGTTTGGTAAAGTCAAAACATTCCGAAGATAATTAGTTTTGTACTCCGATGTAATTCAATTCATATTATACTCAATTAAGCTAATAAAATCAACTATATTTATCGAATTAATTAGAAAAGATACACGTCGCGCCATCTAGCGGTAGAAGATGGGTACTAATTAAAGTACAGTTTCAAAAGTGTGTAGTTCACCCTGTTCGCCGGAGAGATGGCGCCACTTGTTCAATATTTTTTAAATTCAATTAATATTGATTTTATTGGCGTAATCTACTATAATATGTATCAAATTACATCGGAGTACAAGTCTAATTACCTTCGGAATGTTATATATAGCATATTAATCAATAAAATTGATATTATTTGAATTTAAAAAAAAATGGAACAAGTGGCGCCATCTCTCCGGCGAACAGGGTGAACTACACACTTTTGAAACTGTATTTTAATTAGTTCCCACACATTGCCGCTAGGCGGCGTCACGTGTATCGTTTTCGGTTCAATTCAATTAATATAGTTAATTTTATTAGCTTAATTGACTATAATACGAATAGAATTACATCGGAGTGCATAAACAATTAATTTTTAATTGTTTTGACTTTACCAAACTATTATCAATTTTCATCTATTCTTAGGCTAATCCAAAATCGCCTAAGGGTTTTCGTCAAATGTTTCGCCACCTAGCGGTAGCAGATGAGAACTAATTAAACTACTGTTTCAAAAGTGTGTAGTTCACCCTGTTCGCAGGAGAGATGGCGCCACTTGTTCCATTTTTTTTTTAAATTCAAATATTATCGATTTTATTCATTAATATGCTATGTAATCATTATATATTTATTAATATTGATTCTATGCTGTTTGCAATATATTCTGTGGGTCTGAAAAGACGTATTATGTCTCCAGTACAATTCGCACACTATACTCTATCACGTCGATGATATAGAGAATGACATAAGAATAGCGAAAAATGTTCTTTCGAATCCACAAAAACTATTCTCACAGATATCTTCTTTTACAAAAAAGAGCTTGTTTGAAGAGTTTAATCGATGTCGGAGCATGACGATTTTCCAAAGTAACATACCGACACATTTCAGTGGCTGTTCATAGTGACAGAGTTTCCGATCAAAATTTAATGATTCATTATTAGATGACGCAGTACTATAGTTCTATAATATCCTACAATAAATCCAACTTCAATAATTTATAATCCATTGCTAAATCATTCACATACATTTATTTTTCATTACACTGAAAAATGTTTACTTCAGAAACAATGTTACCAAACTCAATAACCAGGTTCGTTTATACCAGATAAATGCGCCGTACATTGTAAAGATATTGCACCGTTCAAATCGCTATTGGAACTTGTCACATCGTTGCAATCGAAGCTATATAAATGCATAATCGAATTGTAACTTCATCGATTGTACAGGAGAATCAGACAGCATCGTTTGCGTCAAAGATTCAGACATTCACTAAATGCAGAACGCTATCTCTCGTGATACCCATATCTCTCAGGGTTGTTCCCAGTTGTTCTAGTCTCTTTGGTGCATATCTGAAATTGCAATAAAACATGCGATTAACACAAAGAAACCAGAATATAATTTCCATATAATTTACCCGCTGAGAACAATTTTGTATCCTCGAGGAACAGTTCTGACCATAGCTTTGTCTAACAACTGATACAACCTAGCGATGGGATCATCCGCTGATAGGTGGACTAAGTAAACTGTGCCACCATTTAGAGACCTGACTTTTAGTCGCAATTCGGCACGTGCACCAGTTGGTTCGTTGATCTGGTGCAAAACAGGCGGCTGAAATTATAAAACAGAAGTATAGTTTTGCTATTTTTGCACAGATATTGCACATCTTACAGCATTCTTTCTGACTGGAGTCGTCGGTTTCTGAGGACTTGGTTTTTTTCTCGCTGCTGTAGTAGTATTGCTCGCTTGAGAGTTCGGTGTTTGCGGTGATGGAGGATTTGAATTGCCGGAGTCTGCTGGTTTTGCTTTGGACGTGGTTTTGGAAGGGACAGTCAGTCGGGCGTTTGGTAAACTGGAGGATCTTGATCTGTTTCGGAAACGATCTTCGGCAGTTTCACGTCGACTAAAAATTAGCAAAATTAATTCAAGTTATATCTTTTCTTTAAGGAGACTAAACATGTTAGTGAGATGAAATGTTTTCAAGGGAAAATGTGGGTGACTTCCCCTTCTACGATTATCTTAATTGTAATAAAACTTAATTACACTTAAGCTTCAGCGATTTTGTTACCATAAAGAATGTAATTTTACCTGGGCGACAGTCTAGTCGATGACCTATCGGTAGAACTGTGATAACATCTGCCAGAACTTGGGAATCTCAGCACGCCTTTAGATTTCACAGTGGACTCTCGCAGATGGACATCGTGTTCAGCGTTTTTCGCATTGATGTCTCGCTTTTTAGGAAAAGAACTCCGAGTCAATTACGTACGTCGCAGCTGCGACTTTGAAACGAACTCGAACAAGTTTACCTTTCCTTTCTGAGTACTCAAACCGAGTTCCGCGTTTATATGGGACTGCAGGTGGGTTTTGGAGCAAATGTTGTTGTGCGAGGCTAAGATTTGAGAACGGAGAACGTACATCTCCATTGGCGGAGAATCCGTGCATCCTTTCGCTTTTAAAGATCTGGAGAACAGTCGAAATGTTGTAGAGGAGGTTCTTTTAATTGGGAGCTCATGGTGAATATACCTGATCGGCAGAGGCATTAAATGCTGAGAAAGATCAAAATTCGAGGGGTTCTCCAGGGGGATAGGGTATCGACGAACTGTTTTTTGCAAAGTGGAGTTGGGTCTACGACTTTTAGGGGATAACGCTGAGTTATCAATCAAGGTTTGCTTGCCCAATCGATAACCTTGGCCAGGAAACTCCACGCTACTCAGATACATCTGAGTTCTGTGATCTTCCACCTTGTAGGCAAAGGAAAAGAAAGTAGCTCAAATAACTTTTACGGAATCTGTATTAGACGACGAGAATTATCATAAGTATTAGACAAATGAAAATTCTTAGTTCAAGATTTATAATCGAAATTTCAAACTTGACATCAAACACTTAATGCGAGAAACTATGAGTGTTAAATCTTTCACTTTGAAGCCTCAAATATTGCAACTTGCAAATTTAAGTTTAACATCATCCCTGACAATCATCTTTTCATCTCTGACAAAGTAAAACTTCCAAATGGAATTAAAATTCTTGAAAAATTTGAGATAGTGGATATCATATTTTTACTTTGAAAGGAACACCGTTCGGATAAGCTTCCTGCAACTCGGAAGGAAAATAGCCATCCAAGATGTCTCGTATAAACGACATCGTTGTCGGTTCGCTGTACGGGCGTAATGGTCCTTCTTGAATTATCAGTCCATTTTTGTAGAATTTTAGGGACATGCAAGAAGGGGTCTTCAAGCAATTATTAAATAACATTCGATTAGTTGATCGTCGATTAAACAGCGTGTATATAAGTACGAGTTAAGCGATCATTAAGATATCTTATCAATATGACAAGAAGAAAAACACACATTAGTAAAATGTGACTCATTAAGACAACTATGTGCAATTTAGAGTGATATAACGTCTGCGTACATAATTTATATTCAACATTGTTACTCATTGGCATAACCGGTTTTATCGATTAACGTCAACCTTGCATGTGATATTAATATGTATACAGGTCAAAGTATTGGCGTCGAAAGTTCATTACTTAAAACTGCGTTAAATAAATTGTAAAAAAGCGATGCACGAAAATTATATTGTAACGAATCTTAACAACTATGACCTTAGAATAAATAATGTAGTATAGAAATAGAACTTTTTAAGAATAGATCGATCTTTACGTCGCTTTTGCAAGTTTCTCGTAAAATTTACTTTGAACGTTGCCCCGTTTCCTTTTTCATTATGCTGGACGTGAACTTCGCCCTTGCCCGCGGCCAGATTCAGCTGATCGATGTTGGCAATAACCTGGTCGTAACAAGTCTCGATGGGATTACTGAAACGCATCGATAACTGATAATTAACTCGATCCGGATGCCGGTCTTTTTAAGTAACAACGTATACTCGATTTACTTGGTAATCGCTTCAGGGCACTTAGGGTTGTTCGTGTCGCCCACCCAGATCAGACCATAGTCAGACAGGAATTTCTACGATATCGATCATCGGAGTACTTTTTACAATAAGTCGATGAAAAATTTCGTGACAAAATTTTCGGTGAAAAATGTTTAGATATAAGATACCGTTGTAGGTACTCTGAATCAGAAATGGGCAGCCTCGTCAAACGTTGCAAATAAATTGGTCATTTAACAAAAAATTGATCATTTAACAAATCACAGTTGACCACGAATTAAATTTGTATTTTCAAGATTTATATGAATGTGAATGTATCAACGCGAAGAGAGAGTCTGTGACAATTCGCGAAATTTGCACGCGTTGATGAACAGTTCGCCCATTTCCGTTCTAAATGAACCTCCATCTCGTATATCTTGCGTTCCAGCATCAGACACCGATCGTAAAGATGCTCCGAATGATCCGACTGCATCCGTCTCTGTTGCAGTTCCTTCTTCCGCTGTGTCTCTTGGTTCTTGTTCTTGTTCTCCCAATCCTTCACCTAGGCCGATTCGAGAGTAAAGCGTTATCGAAAAGGAAGAAACGACGATTGGCCAACGAAAACAGTGGAGAACCTTCCGTTTCAAACGAACGATCTCTTGATCTTTCAACTTCAATTGATCCTCGTTCCTCTTCAGATTCGATTGTACTTTTTGTAATTGAGACTCTACTACGCACAATTGTTTCGTCAATGCACCGATCAGCTCGCTTTCTGTAATATCGAAGAAGTCGTTTTGTAAAACTTGTTTCGTACAGAAATCACACATATCGATTCATTCTAGTATTTGATATGCAGGACATTTTGTACATTTTGCTTTTTTAAATCTATCGTCGATGTTTCGAGTTCTGCAAAGTTTTCTAACGTCGCATTAACGACGGATTCTTGCATGGATCAAGATAAAATTACCGTGAAGTCGTTGTGAAGCGACGATTATCGCGGTCGATTCTCGAATGTGGGTATCCAATTAATCCACCGAGAACGTGTGATTAAATCGAAGGAAAAAAATACGAAAACACGAACTGGTTGCATATCGTCTTGCTATATTTTTTCTTGCATACGTCTGTGGATAATCGTACCTTCTTGAATGACTGCATTATCGGGCACGTAAAAGCTCGTCGGCTTAGCGTTGCAATTCCAATATTTTCTGCCACCGTTGAACGTGCTGATGGACGTCTGTCGAGTCAAAATTTAAGGGCTAGAATCTCTCATCGACAACGGGGGAAAATTAAACGATTACCGTTCTATCGATTCTTCTGTGAATTCGATTCATGCTACTTCTGCTCTCGGCTAAAGCGATATTTGCGCTTTCGAACGAATTACTTCTGACTTGACATAACTCCTCTTCGTTATCCACTAGGTAAGTCGAGGTCGAAGAAATCCTTTTCAGCCTGCGTGCAAATACTTACGATTTAGAATCGTTTTATAGGATTTCATCGACGATATCGATTTCAACGATTACAGCTACAAAATACTTGTGATTGCTGTTCTGATTCGGGGTAGAGGTTGAAGAGCATTTTGTCAGTTTTCTCCGTGATGACGCGGGCCGGTTTGGTTGGCTCATCGTGCGACGGCGGCATTTATCGGCGAATTGGCTAGCATTTACATTGAAAATTTATGCTAGATTTTCCGAAAGTGTTCCGGTGGTTGTCGAATCGGAGACGCACGAGGCGAGCGGAAGTGATCGACTGTGAACTCTGCGACTGATGACAGTTCGCGATCGAACAAACGATCGATGCGAAGTTGCCCTGAGCCATCCGCATTATGCGATACTCGGCATGGCGTTTATATTAGAACGCGTTGGATCGCCAGGTGTTATTCCACGTGTTTCATATCGGCGATACACGTTTAACTGGATCCGTTTAACTTTGCAAAAAATAAAAATTCCTTAATGCTAACGATAACAGTTGGCGCCGAATGGAATCCCGAGAATCTTTTGTTGTAAAAATGCCAATTGAAAAATGACAGAACGCGCGGTTCACGGTTTCGCAACGACAAATGGACGATAAATCTGAAATAGTCCGAAGCAGTGAAAGTATGTGTACGAGACCTTCGATCACGATTTGACCTATTTCAGGTTGGTGCGCGAATGAATTATGTATCGTTCTGAAAACTTGCCTATATTATGTGTTTTCGAGGAATCGATACAACTTGACGAACATTGCAATCTATAGCTAGTAAGCATGAAGTGTAATTGTCTTAAACATTTACGAATCGATTGGTCACTCGGGTGTAAAGTATACTTTGCACACATATGGTCGCAATAGTTCCCTAAGCTTTTTCTGAGTTTCCAAATGATTCCTCAAGTTCATTCATTTTCCAAAGTTCCAATCTTATACCAAATTACTTATTCCATCTCAAAATCTTCAAGGTCAAATATAAAATATTTGGGGGTGCAAGATCATTTTCAATTTTCAGAACTAAAGGGTTATGCGAAGATATGGGAAAAATAAGAGTCAGAAAGAAGAAGGGCGCGCTTTCAGATGTTCGGACGTTTCGCATATTGCAGTGCGAGTAGAATTCAGATATTCCGATGTAGGTAGAGTTTGGGTAGCGTTATCTTTGACACGCGTTCAACCACCTACGCTCGACCTTCAAATAAAAAATCGATGAAAGGAGTAGAAAAGATTCGATTCGGAGCAGCGACGCCGTCGTGGCGACGGCGACGCCGCGTGACGTCGCAACGACTAGAAAATCGATAGTTGAGTGTGTTGGTGCGTCACGTGACCGTTGCGCGTTTCGGAGCAGCAAGTGCAAGGGAATCTCCTCGACAACGCCGCGTGATTTTACGCTCGCGATTTCCAAATCTGTCGCAAACGCGCGTTATATCGCGTCGTGTTGCAGTGACAGTGCATCTATCGTGTGCAGAAGTGGCGATCACCGTGGCAGCGATGAAAACGGGCGCATGAAGCGTGGTGAAACGGGTGGTAGACAAAATGCGAGCCGGAAGGAGAGCCGTCGAACTTCAAGAGATCTTCGTGGGAAGCAAAGACGAATCGAAGGTGAGTCGGTGGAAAAATCGATCGTGTACGATTTTCTTTCCCTTCCTAATAACGATCATGGTCATTGCCACGTGGTGCGTACGAATTGGTGAGCCACTCTGTGTCGGACCTAACCTCAAACGTTAAGGTTAAGGCACGCGTCGAATTCGTCGAGTAACAGCTTTCGCTCGCGAATGATACTTTGCACGGTGAAATCGAGAAGAAACAGCGTGTTTCGAAGAGGCTGCGACACGTATAAGATGATGTAATATCTAATGCGGTCGGTGATATTGTACCGTTCGCTTATCTCCATTACCGGTATGTGTTAACGCGTTTCACCGCGACAGCTTTCGTGACTCTCTCATTTAGCGGTACGGGGAAAATGTACCACTGAATGTTCCGCTAAACATCGAAGACGTCGAAGTGGGCATATAAACTTATTATGTCTTCGTCACAGTTGCAATTATTCCATTACTTTATCTTTTAATCGATTCTTCCCACTCGATAACTCGTGCAATTATATTTTGTTTCATCTTTTGCAGTTTACGATTGTATTAAATAGCGCTGATCCACGGCAGTCATAAGCGGTGTTCGCGAGAAGTTTGCCTTTTGTCGTAGGGCGATTTAGAATGGCGTATGATTCTTTAGGTATCATAAATAATCTGTATATTTTACAATGTACGGTTCTAATAATAGATATTTTACGAACTATAAAAAATCGTAACTACTCGATAAATATCAGTTTCTTTTCCTTACAGCACACACTTCAGTTGACACAGTAGGCACACGGAGACCATGATCGCCATAATCATTACAAAGAAGTCGAGGAGATAATTTCCCTTATCACTGTACTTTGTCACCTTATCGCTGTACGTGTCAAGCTTGATAGAACGATTGTTTTAAGGGATATCATGGGGAAGTATGGCGGGTGTAATACGGGAAGGGGCTAAGTTATAACATTCTTCCATTTCCGAGAATCGTTCGAGAAATATTGCTTTGCAAGGCATTTTAAACCTATTAATAATACAAAGTATTTTAAATATACTAAATGTATTGCATAATATAAATGTATAGTATACAGACGAAATATGCGTGTGTATATGTTCTCTGCGCTATATCTAATTGCCAGATCTCTATGTCTATAAGTCTGTGGAACTGTAGATAACTAGATTTCATATACACCTAATGTACACTCACCATAAGAGGAGGCTCAAGAACTGAGTTAGGTCATTTTCCTTGCTTGTTCATCTTGTATGTGTCTGTTGTAATTATTTTGTACTCATAACACATGTAAAATGAGAAATACGTTCATTGTTTTAATAGCGAAAATTCATCCTGCGACATTCTTATATCTCTACTAAACAAAATTTGCGTAAAAACTTCACGAAAATTGTATGAAACTTTAAGTGTTGATATTTTATCAGTTTCTAGAACGTACATTTTGTAAAATATATACTATCACATCAATGTCCACATCTTCCAAACGTAGCAGTTCCCGAGACTCGTTATAATTAGTATCTACCGTTTTCGTCGTATCGACAAAATTTCATCGAGATCGACTACCGGGGTTAAATAATGTGAACGGTCGTTGAACCCGTATATTTTCTAGGAACAGAAAATAAAAGAACGGAAGGCGGTCCATAATGTCACGAGGGTTGGTCACATGTTCAGTCTCGTGTTGATCGCCGCAAGAATTCCATCGAGCGAATCGTTCGACTTCCCAGCTTAATAGGGTCAAATACGAAATAATTAAGCTTAATGCATTCGACGACGAAATTCGTTGATTATTTTATATCGTCGTTTTTTTACATGGAACATTCTTTTTCTTATTGGAACCGAACTTCTGTATTATCGGTCGAAAGTTAGTGTTATTTTCTTTATATTATATGAACGGTAATCAGCGTTATGAAATGTTATGCGATAAACGATTAACCGTTTCAGACCCGATTTTTTCGCAATTACACTTCATGCTGCACGTATGGTAAATACTGAATTTCGGACGGAGAAGTTTATTGTTTCAATTCTAAACAGAATAATAGTTATATGCATTGTAAGGATGAACCAGTCAGCTGTCTTTGGCCAGTAAACTCGTCGCGAAGAAATTGCAGCTGACGAAGCGAAACTAATTGGTTAAAGAACATTGCTCGAAACGAAACGTTGAACGAGCAAGACACCTGTTGTACTCGGTAACTGAGCGCGGGAAATAAAGTCATCAGAAGATATGTCTCGATCGATCGTTGAAAATTGACTCGATAAGACCATATACGATGACCTTGCAATTCAGTAAGCGATAATCCACGTTTAAGGCACTATATCAGTTAAACAAAAAATAACCAAGTCATCAAAATGTCTGCTGACGTAATTGAATACGTACACGAGCCTCTTTCATAATTTCGAGGAATAAGTCATCTATCTTATTCTGTTCCGTATAATATACTCGCGAGAAAGGTACACGCTGTAGCGCAACGTAATCGCTATTCAGGATACAACGCTTGGTGTCGAGCAAAGTTCCAGTACCGTATAAAATGTTCCGTTCGTGCGTGAACTGTCTGCACGTTCTCCATCGGGAAAACATTACCGTTTTAAATCAACATTCGCGTGAATCAGGAACACGTATGTAAATCTTATCGTGAATCGTATAAACAAATACAAGTGTTTAAACGCGACGATGCAATTGGAATCACAAGAAAGTGCAACATGCGTGCATGCTGCAAAAATTTCAAACAAAAACATGGTTCGTCAACAGTGAACACGGTGCGTTGATTCAAAGTTGGGATTTTGGGAACATTTGCAGATTTGGGGATTTAGGTAATGGAGAAATTTGGGATGTGGGGTTTAGGGATTTGGGGATGTAGGAATTTGGGGGTATAGGAATTTAGGGATATGGGAATTTGGGGATGTAGGGATTTGGGGATTTGGAAATTTGGGGATATAGGAATTTGGGAATATAGACATTTGGGGATATAGAAATTTGGGGATATAGGAATTTGGGGATGTAGAGATTTCGGGATATAGCAACTTGGGGATATAGGAATTTGGGGATGTAGGGATTTGGGGATATAGAAATTTGGGAATACAGAGACAAATTCCGAAAATTTGTAAATCTGCAAACTTGTAAATTATACGTGTACATATTTGTTCGAAGACCGAAACCTTGATAGTTTACCGCGTTTATCTTTATCGGAAGGAAGTGCACGTGAGAACGGAAGGAGTCGTCGCGTGAGCAAGACCGACATAGTCACGTTTCCTCGTGTACTCGCAATTCTCGTAGACCGTTTCTTCGCCGGCAAACGAATGATTGAAAAGCAAAAGTGTTGGTGGTGGGGTCTGCGAGATAGTCGATGCCTCGTGGTCCGGTTGCCTGTCAGTGTCGGCCGTTCTCCTCGTCCGTTATGACGTTTCCGGTCTGCTGCTGTTCTCGTTTCCATAATTCTTCGGCATCGATCGTCGAACAGTGATCAATCGTTTCCTGGAGACACCTAGACATTCGTTTAAACTTCTACAGAGTTTCAGTTATAGATCGTTGAATATCGATCACGAAACTCGACAGAAAATTTCAACGAGTGCACCGAGGACGTATCCTTCGGTTAGTAGAAACTTGAAATATGTCTCCTTCGTTCTGATCGTTCGGTGATTTCGTTTATTCTTACGGTGTCGCAAAATATTTTAAGTTGTCGAGTTAAGGTGTGCTCGAAGAATTCGATTGTATCTGCGAGGATATCGTCTATCGAATACAATATTTAAGGATTTTTTTAATTAGTCGTGTGATGTAAACACCGTTGGTGTGCTTGGTAATCGCTCGCGAAGAGAGAGATTCGAATCGATAACGCACCACGTGGTTCCTTGCTGTAAGTAATCTGTATTTTTTTAATTAGTGGCTACAGCGGAGAAACGATAACGCGATTAGACTTCTCGTGACTTCAATTTCGTTCGCTCGTTGAAAAGATACATTGCTGATCACCGATTTTTTTCGTTTTTCTACGTCATTGTTTACCGTATGCACATTTTGTACAATCGTTCCGGTTTGTTTGAACAAAAACCACGCGGACAGTTGCAAATTTAATCGTCAATTACGATTGATTACAAGGATGACAATGTATGATCAATTCTGGTCGAGTCACTGTTGTAACACCGACGAAAGATTATTGCACGAGTCTACCACGACCGAGAACTTCGATAATAAATATTTTGTTTATGGAAATGGATTTCTTTATTTTCCGAAAGTTTTCACAGATTGACGGAATTTTGCTTTCGTCGGATCGCAATGATCGACAAACAGTCGAAGAGAAATATTTTTCTAGCTGAACATACCGCAATAAATTCGATGTTCGAGTCATTCCTCGTAACGCGTTTTTAATCTGATACTCCGAATCGGTCACAATCTTTTCATCAGTTTTTAATTACGAATTCACACGTGTTCGTGAGTTTGCGCATATTATTTCTGATTCACTTATCCAAATAATTACATATCGAATTCATCGAACGATAACATTATCGTTCGGTAAGATAATATTGCATCTATCGTTAAATAAATCGCTCGTATACGTGGAAATTAGGATTTTCGAGGAAGTAACATTAGAATTGGAAATAATTTTCGTTTTAAATAAAAAGAATATTTTAATATACGAATTCGAACAGATTGTTCTTTTGTTATTTCGTTCAAGCACCATTTTTCCTTAATTCTATTTTTTTTTAAATTGATAAAAGAATAGAAGTTTATGTAAATGACTATATTAATGTCATTTTTTTCAGACAACTATATGAATAATTATATATTTTGCAAACAAGTATATGAATAATTAAACGTATCACAGTACACTTTGTTGAGACACATATTTGCAGGAGGCGCCACGCCTCCATAATGCAAAGTGTAAATTGTGATACTTTACGGGGAATTACAGACCGCATTCGATTATGTAATACGAATTTAAATCAAAGGAAAACAGCGAGATAGATAACAGAAATGTGTCATTAGAGCACGTGCCGTTACCCACTGTTCCGCACAGGATAAGTCATAGCGACTTTAATGCACTAACTTGCGTACTTCCGGTCGTAAATTTGCATCGTGTCATTTCGATACGTACGTCATGTATTATCGTAATTAATGAGTTCAGTAAGAAAGGAAAACTAATGAGTGCAGATACCCGACTCTTGGAAGACAAATATTCTGATGTAGACACATTTAATAAATCGATGTTTGCATTTCGAACATCGTTGAAGATATAATTGAAAGAAAATATAACTGAAGTTTTAGGTGCAAATATCGCGTCACACTGTGTGCTTCGATCTCTTGCAATACCAGAATTATAAAATTATACTTTTTAAGATTATAAATTATGAAATGTTGAAACTTTGATGTCCTGGATTGTACAGATTGTAAAAGATTTGAAATGAAAGTCTTAAAGTGCCGCCCTCTGTGTGTGCGATTGTCACAACCGTATTTGCAGACATCGAGATGAATCACTTGCTGAAATCGATCATCTCAGTCTGTAAAAATGCAACGCATCCTGTATGATTAGTTTTATCGCGTCTATGTCGGTAACTAAGTGACGTTAAAGAGAGAACATAAAGTTTGTAAATTATTCATTCATTTACAAGTGGAACACTTGTACATGTGAAGTCAGTATAGAACATATTTCAAAGTTTTATGTTAACGTTTTGTGCGACAAGAAAGACTTCATCCAAATCGGCTTTGGCGTACGCTATCTATGTTAATGCAACACAAATGCAAATTTTGTTCGAAACCAGTTAAAGGTTAACATACACAATGTGCATCGTGTTATTTCGATCGTCATTAAGTTTTTTACCTTCAAGTATCTTATCTATACAGTACATACAATCAATATCTGATATTGTATATCAGAATACAAATGAACTCAAAGTACACGGGTCCGAGTGCTAAAAATGTTCGCAAATCTTGTGCTCGAAAAGTGTACACGAATATGTGTACTCGTAGTTTCGTTCGAAACAGCTTCGTATAAAATTACGAGAAGATTTTGCGATTATATGGATAACACTATTTACACGGTTCTCAAGGATCGAATTACTAATTAATGAAATTATGTATCGTTATCGCGAAAATGTACTTCCTGGTTAATAACGAGTCAACGAGTTATTTTTCAATTAACCGTACTTGCCGTAATGATGGGGTCAATTAAAATTCTTGATATAGAATAGAATATGTTGTACGATCACGGAAGAGTTATACAATTGTCCAGCAATTTTACGAAACGCGACACAATTCCTCGATGGTCATTTCCTTCGAGGAACGCGAGGTCTCGTTCGTAGAATAATTTCTTTGTCTTTTTGCCGCGAACCGGCGACCTTTCCCTCGAATTGATGAATTTTCAAACGACGTCAGATACCATCGTATATGAGCTGCGTGTCGGAATTTCATCGCGCCCTCGCAAACCGTCCGCGTGCTATTCAATTCTGAGCATTTCTTCGCCTCGATCGATAATCGTTGCTCTAATGAGAGAACGCGTTTCGTGAAAGGAAATACAGGGTCATGGCAGAAAAGTCGCAAGAAATCGTAACACTTATTCGTTTATCGGTACACGCCTCTTTCATTGCGTGCAAGTCGTTTTCGCTTCGGTCGTTTCTTTTTTTAGCGTTGTAGACTAGCTGTGAAATCGATGGAATCAATATGACTTCGTTACATTACGTCGTGGTACATTAAATGACTCATGGTGATAATAGAATATGTGTAAATGAGGAGATAGAGTCGACGATATGAGGACTTAAACGCATAGGGGTGCCACAGTTTAGGGATGTAGAGTTTAAGGTTGTAGGGACGTAGGATATTAAAGGGGTAGAAGAATGTAGGAATGTAGAGATGTGGAGATTGAAATAAGCAGAGGTCTAAGAATATAGGAATTTAAGAATGTAGGGATATAGACATGTAGGAGTTTGTGGACGTAGGAGTCTAAGGATCCAGAGATCTAAGGACATATGTGTCTAGAGATGTAGGAATCTACGTACGTAGGAGTCTAAGGATCTACAGATGTAGGAGTCTAGGGATTTAGAGATCTATGAAAGTAGGTGACATGGAAATCTAAGAAATAGTGAGATCTAAAAATCCTGAGATCTAGGAAGTTACAAATGTGTGAGTTCCTTAATATAAATATTTGATATTTTTATATCGCAAATCTTGGCACTTCGAAATGATGAATACGATACGCAACAATGATATTAAAGCAACACGATGACATGTAGCACTCATTGCTCTTGACAAACGATGAAGATGCAAGAAGCGAAGTTAATTAGGGTCAGTAACTGTGATCACACGTTATATCGTGGTGTGTGACGGAAAACTAGCAACGCGTACGTGTGGTTTTAATTGGTAAGTGGGAACGAAACAAAGGTCTCGAGGAAGTTACATAAAAATCCGTCGAGTGTTGCGTGAAATTGCGCCATCGACATTGCGATCAATTTTCGAACACAAAGTACATCACGTCGTGATAGATTTTTTTCAATTAATGATTGTAGCTTCACTCGAGTGTGATACAATCAGCTCTGTTAATAAAACGGTGTGCATTCATAGGATGAAGCTAATAAATTGTCGGTTCAACTGTCGTATTATGATCTGCGTTAATTTGTGTTAACGTCTCGATGATTTATGATCGTACAGTTTTTCTGTGACGTACGTTTGCTGTCACTCGATATCGCGGGATGGTCTCAACCACGTGGCACGATATGTTCTCCAAAATTTTTCATGAAGTTAAATTAAACATGCTAAAAGTTTGTAGTGTTTTACGAATTATTTTTCCGTGTTTCAGAATCTCAGGTGATCTTCCTTCTTCCTTTTCGCCGGATCAGTCAATCGGAAAAAAGATGCAGGATTCACAGAGGTAAAAGAACCTCTTAAATATTTATGAGATCATTGCAACCCTGACCGTAAATCATTGAGAGTATATGTAGCGTTACAGCAAAATGATGCTAGTGAGATAAAGACTGAATCTAATGCTTACTGTTGCATGCTCTGCGCTTGATCTTATGAAGCATTTATATTGCATTAACCCCTTGCTTTATAATTTAATTATAAGAGAAACTTTACCTTCTTACTTATAAGAGAATTGATAAATGTAATTTTGATTTCTCGAAGTGTGCATAATATTACTTGGTTACCCAATCATACGGTAAGGGGTTAACCCTGAGACAACGAAGGCAACAATTTCAATTTAATTTGGCAGATAAGCTTTCGATTAGTTTGAATGATAAACATGTCTCGAGTGGTTTCATTAATCATCGCGCTTTTTCTTCTTTGCACTTTATAACTGATTCTTTGGTTTATATAAAAATATCAATTGTATCTCTTACGCAGATACGAAGAACATACCATATATAAGACACGATCACCCTGCAGCCTGCGGAAACTCCGAGGTAACGGTCTATCAAATTGTACAAGATACAATCATACAATTTAGGAGTACACGATAGAGTCTACTGTCGGTTTTAATATACGAGTGCACAAGTTCTGTAAATAAAAATTATCGTACATAGAAATAAATGGAAAGAACTTCTACACTCGTGTGTTACTGGAAAATTTGAGAAACCGTAATAAAAGAGAAGGTAGCCATTTTGTAAAAAAGTAGAGAAATATGTCACGCCGATCATTGAGCGTGCTCTCGTTTGCAGACATGGTGCCAGCCAGGGTGGTGCTGTACATGCTATCGTTCTCGGGGTTCACGGTATCCTTCATGATGAGGAACGACATCAACATCGCCATGGTGGCGATGGTGAAACCACCGTCGTCGACATCGGATACCAACGTCCCGGTGACGTCTCATCATTGTTATGTAACGCCGAATGTATCGCACATCAACAACAGCACGCCGATCAGACTTGAGGTAAACCTGTTACGAATGCAAAGAATAGTGTCCAGATAAAGTTGTCGAAACTCGCTGAGGTGCAGACTTCCTCCTTCGTTCTCGGAAACGAATTACATATTTATGGAATGAAGTCCGTGTCCTCGCCGTTAACATATCGATTTATCAGGGTCTTTATAGGAGGAATATTTATAGCTTGAGAAATTATTAACCGTTGATATTAATATGGGGGTCGTGGAAATTTGTAGGTGAATCGGGTGATGATGTGGTAGACTCTCGTTTTATTGAGAGGAGTGGTAGCAGACAAGTTTTTGGAGATGGTATTATATTGAGATGACAATTGGATGTAGATTTTGTGGTGATACAATTTGAGTCACGATTACAACGCGTTGATATTTCAATGCGTGGCGATACAACGCGTGGATATTAGGACGAGTAGTAGGGATACAACGCGCAGGTGTTGCCACGTGTAGCGATACAACGTGTAGATGTTACAACGGGTGACAGTAGAACACGTAGATATATATCTACGTGTACTTGCAATGTATATCTACATATGGTGATAGAATATTTAGTATCTACAATACATAGCTATCACGGCGTGTAGACATTATTACATGTGATGATATAACGTGCAGCAGTTACAGGAAGTGCTATTAATGTAATGTTGCAACTCATGGCGATTACAGCGTATAGAACGTGTTACAACTCATGGAGATATAACTCAATTATCACGATATTATTTCTTTACTCTTCGTTAAAAGGCACTCATCGAATCTATTAACAGATTAATCCTTTGCATTCGAATATATATTTGCTATCTACTTTAGTAAGTTGAATGAATTCCACTACTGTCTCTTCCACTATGTCTGTACATCACATACGTAATACTATAGATCTGGTTAAGAAATACTTATTTCAAATTGTGTTAATGACGAGTGAGTCATCTTTCGACTACAGAGTTAATTAGCAAAGTTCCATTGACTGAACGTGGGAGAATAAAACGAATAAAAAAAGATTCTGAAGATTGGAAAAAATGCTCTAGTCCTCATTTTCGAAATTGTCTGTATTTTTCCAAGAAATCGATCCGATGATCGCGATTGCGTTACATAGGTCGCATCGATTACGTTCGTTCGTAATCGACAGCCAAGAATCTCGTGCACGTAATCGCTCTCGGGTGGAAACGAAGCATATTGGAGGAGGAATTTAATAATTACCGGTTTTTGCGTTGGCTAGTTACCTTTCGCTTGAATTGACAGATCGATTAAGACAACGATCACGTTACGATTATCAAACGGCGCGACGTTAATGTATGCATCGCGTTATACAACTAGTTTGTTTAAGATCAATTATCGATCCTTCTATATATGAACGTCGACGTGTTTGAATTCTTGTACAAAAATTACGATCATGTTTCGGACATGCGACACGATAATTTCTGTGTTTTGCACGTTTCGTAAGAGAACAAACGCTTTTATACTACGCAGGAACTTCAGTCTAAAAGATTTTATCTGTAGGGGACGGGAAGTTTATTTTTATTTATAAGCATTCAAAGATACAAAAGTATCATACATACAAAATTCATACATTAACATACGAAAGTTCTAAATCGAAATTATGAAAAGTTAGGAAAGGACCAGCTTGAAAGATTAAAGAAGTGAAAATGGCAGATGTTTGGTTTTTATGCAGGACCAAGGAGAGTTCGACTGGAGTCCCACCATACAGTCAGCCATTAGTGGTTCGTTCTACTGGTGTTATATATTATCGCAAGTGGTGGGTGGTGTACTGACGCAATATTTCGGCACGAAGACGGTATTCGGTGGTTCGCAGTTAATCACGGCAGTCTGCAGCTTGCTGATGCCTTCTGCAGCAGGAATCCATTACGGGGTCATGATTGCCCTTCGCAGTATACAGGGCATCGCCAGTGTAAGTTTAATCAGCGAATTTTAAATTGACAGCTTGACTGAAACCGGTTCAGAAACGGGAGGTGTTACTCTTAGCTGGAAATTGTAATTATATAATTGAAAATTGTACTATATATCTCGTTTAATGCAAGTAAATGTCAAACTGACGTAAATAAAACACTATGTGTTCAGGGACTCACGTGGCCGGCAATGTACGCCATCGTCGGGCACTGGATACCACCCGTGGAACGTTCGCGTTTCATGTCTTCCTTTCAAGGTGAGTCTCGTCGTTAACCGTGGATATTATTTTCTTCTTTTCTTCTTTTACGTAACAGTCAAATCTCGATACCGTGTCCCGCGTGATTTTTCGCCGAAGGACGACTACTAAACCGTACGATTCTTTCAGAACACGAGAAACGGAAAGCTTTGCTCTTTGCTTTCAGTCTAAATTCGCGGGCTTGGATCGAAAGCTCGTCTTTTTTTTTATTCATTCAATTTTGATTGTTCGAAGATATCCACGTGCTAGCATTCGCCGGACCGAGGGGTATACTCAACAAGCAACCGCTCAACAGCATGAGAAAGGCCGAGTATACTTCCAGCTGGTTGAATCGAGCCGAGATCGACGTCAGAACACACGTTTTCTATAGTAGACATCGGCTGTTTTGAGGTTTAACGACGTTTAAACCTCTACTGAGCTCGCTTCTATTTATCACGTTACAACAGTGTTTGTCTTTCATTATCCGCTACGAGCAACGTAATTCATTCTTACTCAAACTTGAAAAACGGAATTCGATAAGGTCCGAGTAATGGTTCACGATACGATACGCGTTTATCCATTTCATTTCTTTCTTCAGCGTGGGCTTATCCTTGGCGCGTGTAATATACCCTCCGTTTCTTTGCTGCGGTCGACGACGCTAAACACGCGTGGAATTCTCTCGCCATTTCGCTGATGTAACGCATTGCGATCATTGTATCGTTTCTTGTTTCACCACGGGTGTTTTTACGTTGGTCGCAGAGGGACGGAGGTTCGTGATTCGCCGTGAAACGCTCTATCAAGGTCGAATTTGAAACCGTATATCGAAGAGTTAGGTGAGAAGTTAAATAGCAAACGGTGCAGCTCATGTAACTTCTCGGAATATAGCCAGAACCTCGTTATATCTCGATACTTAGATAACGAAGATGATTAAGAAGGATTCCAAATTGATAGATTCAAATTCTGCCTTGCTTCTAGGTGTAACTTTTTTTAGAGAGAAAAGTTTGATTGTTCGACTGTAGCAGCCTCGCCACGTGTTCATCCTCATCCCCCCGTACTAAGTCTGTACTTGAATCGCTTTACAGGGTGAAATATACGCCACCGCTGAAGAGCGATCGTCGCCACGCATGAATCGTACACGAGCCAAGGCGAAGCCCCATTCGAGCAAGCATCATGTTTCAGCTTCGTTCCGGGTCGTGGGGTGAGCCACTCCTAACGTCTAGATTATCTATATTCAGGGTTCAGCTTTGGCATCGGGATAACCTATCCATTGTGCGGATTCATCATCGCCCATTTTGGTTGGAGAGCGGTCTTCTATACGACCGGCAGCATCGGTATGTTCTGGTGTCTTTTCTGGTATTTCTTCGCCTTTGACACACCAGCCTCGCATCCCAGAATATCCCAACAGGAGCTGCGTTACATTCAAGGAAGCGTTGGAAATCAAGTTCACGGAACCAACGAGGTATATGCTCGATTTCTGATGGTCATCCAATAATGATGCAAATTTTACGCGACCCAGATTCGATAGAATTCAGATTACGTGTGATTCGAGTTCGATAGGATTTAAATTCGATGCGGTCTATACTTGCTTCAATTCGAACTCGACGCGAAACCAACATGATCCTAATACGACCCAAGCGAACTCGGCGTGAAATAATGTTTTGTTTCATTTCTGAAGAGTATGCCAGTTCCATGGGGTTATATTCTCAGATCATGGCCAGCGTGGTCAATAGGGATTACCACGTTCGGAAGAATATGGGTTCACTACATTTTCATCATTTCCGGACCAATGTACATGAAGACGGTTCTAGGATTCAGTATACAGGCGGTATGTAATTGAAAATTCTACTCTCTAGAGTCCAGAAATTGAATGTTGTCGTTCTTTCAGAACGGAGTTTTGTCTGGTTTACCATTTATCTGCAGTTACTTCAGCTCCGTTGCGTTCTGCTACGTAGCGGATGTCCTAGTAACGAGACAGATTTTGTCACTGACAAACGTCCGCAAGGTGTTCACCGCCCTTTGTAAGTATAATTTCAATACATAATGTAAAAATCAAATCTAATTGTACCGAAAGGAATCTATCACGTATGAGGATTGTATGGAAAGTTTTGGATATTACTACTTATTCGATGATATATAATCGGTTTAATGTTCTTGTTTACAGCACAAGTAGTTCCTGGAATAATGTTAGTATTGATTGGCTATCTGGGATGCGACATCGTCCTCGTGTTGGTGGTATGGTTCATAGCCGTCACCCTTATCACCGCCGCATATGCGGGGGCGATGGCAAACATCGTTGATATCGCGCCAAATTTTGCTGGTAAGTGGTTTGGTTAAATGTTGATCTTGTCGAGTGATTCTTCCTAAAGTCTCCATGATTTGTTTGATCTTCTTCCAGGTCCGATATTAGCGTTTGCACAAACAATTCACATGTCCGCCAGTTTCCTATCTCCGGTGGTAGCTGGTCTACTCACTCAGAAGAGTGTAAGTAAAACTCGCTTGTCTCTGTTTGTCGAATCTACGATTCTATGCTTGGTAAATCACGTTTCGCGGTATACCTGATATTCTTGGTTTTGCCAAAATCGAGTTTGAGGTTTCTAGTTTGTTGTTCTACTGTAACTAAGTACTTACTGTAAGTAATTCTACTGATTAAGTGACTTTTTTCCACTTCTCATGCAAATGTTTAACCATCATCCACCTAATCGTTCGCTTCAGATTAAAATAAACAAAGGGTTTGTTCTTATAGCAAGCACTAGACGCTTGGAGGCAAGTATTTGGAGTGACTGCCTGCGTAGCTTGTGCCACGTACGTCGTGTATCAGATTTGCGGAACGGGAGACATCCAAGCCTGGAATTATCCCGACCAAAAGTATCCGCAATCGGTTCAAGAAGATTCTCAACCCTTGAACGAGTCCCCTCAGAAGAACGGGAAGATCGTCAAGTCGCGATCGAACGTGTCCGAAGAAGCGTAACACATTCGTTACTCGAAGCAATGAGAGTATACAGTGTACTCTTGTCATAGACGATTACAAATACTTCTCCTTTAATCTCGAAAAGAGACGAGCAACCTAATATATATATTATATATACACACACGCGCGAGAAACGTCTATGTTTTTCGTAATATTTCTGTATGTATGTGCATAGAAGTCATAGTTCGTCCGTGGAAGAAGTGATAGCGGTCAGGGTAATGTATATTTGTAATGTTTATAGAATATTTTTATGAAAATCTCTCGATTAACGCGCAACGCTTCGATTCTTCGTCTTTCTTCTATTAATTTGCTAGAAATCCGCGTAGAAGCGAGAGGCACAAATACTTATTCGTTCATTGGCACGTTGACTGCTGTTGGGGTTATTGACACTGTGGGTTTAATTTTTTTTCTAGAGAAGATTGTGAACTTTTAGTAAGTTTATCTGTTTAACTAGTGAACGAGCAAGCGATGTGCATTTGCGGGCACCCATAACCATTTGATAAACCGTGAATCGAATTAGACAAATTGTGTTACGTCGAACTGAATGGCGTCGAATTAAATCGCAGCGAGCCGAATTTAATGCAGCAAATTGAATCACGTTTAATTGAATCGCGCCAAAATGTGTCGGTGGATTCACCACCTCTCTCCCTTTTGTATCCTATAACGTTGTACGCATCGTAAAAGTCAATGGCCGTGTACTTCTCAACGGGCGTTTAATTTGCCCATTACTGTTCAATCAGGTCCTCATTCTAGCAGTTAACGTGTTAAAGATAGCTCAACGTTTCACAATTCGATGCGATCCTCTGCTCGCGTATTTTCTCTGTGATCGAACTTTTCTTCCTTCTTTTTTATCCGGATCCAGATGGTTGACGAGTGTGTAAAAGAGGAATGAACCTCGTAGAAGCGCTAGGGCAACAGTTTCCAAACTGAGAAAGACGTTTGTGTTATGTATCGATCTTAATAAAAGCACTGTTATAAAATTGGCAACTATAAATTGTTAGTACTATTTATCCAAATAAACAATTTTATTTAGCTCGTGTTTGAACACTGTTGTCTTCTACGTTCTTGCGAATGCTTCTCTTGTATAAGTTACACTACCGACGACTTAATTGTAGTATTCATATACAATAATGTCACTTTTTTTTCTTTTTCTCTCTATTAAGAAATGTTTGTTGTACGTACTTTGTATTCAAGAAATCATGACATGTATTCGTTTACAAGTTTGCCGGTGATATTTCCTTAAGCCCTGTTAGATACGCCGTGTTAAAAAAGAGTTTTCTCGTATCTACGTACTTAAAAACGGTGTTGTATGAAAGAATTCGTTTCACTGGTTGTATCGTCGATAATTTAATCTATAAACACCTACCGGGACACCCACGATTTCGATTTTACTCTAAGCTTTTCCTGAAATTACTTGGTCGAAATATTTGAATGTTAAAACCAGACGTGGACCGTAAACGATAAATTCAGTCTCTTTCGAGATCGTTCTTATTTTTAACACTCATGTTCAATGATTCCATTCATTTAAAGAACGCGAAGCTAAGAGAAATAATCGTTACAAAGTATTGTAATTTTAATTATTTTTATACTGGCACAGTTTATATGCGATAAATTGTAAACCATTCAAGCCTTTTCTCTTTGTTAGTCGTAAGCATGTACTTTAAGTTACACGCGGGTACTTAAGTAGCGAATGTAAGTACGCAAAATGAAATAAAAGAGATCGTCGCATACCTGCAAGCAACACGAACTGTACATTGCAAAGAGTCTTCTTTTTAACTTCTTTTTTTTTAGAAAATGTAATATACTCTTCTTGTATATTTCCGTGTGCAACCATTTGTTACATCTGCCACTATTACTTGCATTTCATGAAAAATCTAATTTCACTAATCGTATGGTTATTATTAAGAATGAGTTTCGAAATTATGAATCGAATGCTCCTGTCGCGAGAGGAAGATCGAAGCTGAACACCTTGGAAGATAGCGACGTTCTTAAAACGTGTTTTTCACATAAAACCACGTCACTTTGTAACAAGATTGTACACCATGGCAAGAACATGACCAGATAAAAAAACTGAGAAATATACAATTGCGTGTAATTTCGTTAAAAACAATACGCTTTCAACGTATCTTATCCCACTCGTAAAGGACGACGAACAAAATGATGCAAACACTCAGATGTTTCTACTCTGCGATTCATTCGTCCACGTCAGTTCTACGAAACTTGTCGTGTAATGTTAATATCGATGACGAATTGCGTCATGCAGTCGATGATCTCGAGATAACTGCAGTAGATAGTATAATCTCCAATTATGAGGAACGTGGTAACGAGTCGAAACAAACACGTATGTTTTCGGAAACAACGGAAGCAATAAGCATTTGTAGTGTCTAAGAAAGACAAACATGCGTTTCCTTCAGAAGCAGGTATTTTTAGAAAACTAATAGTTAGGTAACTTATTGATTTAAAGAGCGATACTGAGCAACATTACCTCTTGCTTCTATTTTATTCGAAAATAACATTCGAGGAATGTTGCCCGTTTAATCACAGTTGCTTTTACGATAAATTTTACGAACCATGACCAACTTAGGTAACGTGCAATTTATTCCTGTTGAGTTTCTGAACAAAATATGGCTGTATAAAGTGGACGAAAATGTTAGTCGAAAAGATTTATGTAATAACCGGAAATATCGATGGTTTCATCGAGAAATGCAGGAGAAACCGTTAAGACGGATAAATCGGCGTAGATTTATGACCTTCCCCTTTTTTCACATTCACAAAACGTAGTGGTCTGGTTGTTGAAGAAAGTTTGTTTTTTCTACTGGTCTGTCTGAACTCTCGTTACTTCCTTGGATACGATGCTAAAATACCTGCGTATATTCGTAATGACAATTTGCGGACATCGGAAGCTATTCCTTCTGAATGACAAGTATTTCAGGTTTCTGGAAAGAATTCGAGAATTTTCCAATTATCAATTTTCAGCCAATTCACCGAAAATAGAGATCCAAGCGTACAATTTTCAGAGGAGTAGACTTTTTACTGGTTCACGCACGTGCTCGGTAGACTAATTAAAATAATTATCAAAAATTGCGATCCGTGGAACTGACATTTCACACGGTACAAAACGTGTTAATCTATTATCGGACGATAATATTATCAAACAATAGAGATTTCTGTATCATAAACATCAGATATCGAAGACAATTCCTGTTATCTTCGCGATCTGTGAAAAAACGTCAAAGGTACGATCTTCATGAACGATTTCTCGAAATTACCTGCAAAATTAACGCTTGTTTATTGCGATGTGGTACTTCATTGAGTGCTATAACTGACGTCAGATGCCGCAAGTACGAAGATTAGATATCTACCGACCTAAATATCTCAATTTGTGTTGCTTGAACGATAAAGGTAGCTTAAAGTATTAACGCGTCAAAGAAATAGAACTCGAAAATAAAACATTACGATATAGACGCTCTAGGTCAGGAACGAACCGTTTTTATTTAACGAAGAGCATTTCTATGCATTCGACGCGATTCAATTCGAGTTACCAGAAGCATTTCGACTCGATTTATTTCAACGTGTTATAATTCTATTCGACGCTGAGCAATTCGACGCCATTCATAGATTTCAATACGCACTTACCAAATATGGTTTCAGTTAAAGTTGTGCTTTGTCTGCGTTGAAGATGATTTCCAAAGTAAATCGAACAGAATCCGTTTCTCATATTCGCGACGAAAGAATGCAAACGCGAGAACAAAATAAAAAGGCGGGAGCAAGAAATAGAACTCAGGGGAGGCAGTTGCTAAAATAGCCTCACTCTGTGTCAAGACCGATCAAAAATAACGCGTGAACTTTGAACTTTACCGGTGTCAAGAGCAAATGACCTCTTTATATGATATTAAAAAAGGTAATAAACAGTATAAAATAAAAATAAAAAAGAGCGGTGCAGGATTGGGAGTTGCTTTAAGAACGATGTCGAGGACAAAGAGGCAAGAACTTCGAACTGCACGGGTTGCGACGCGACAAATTTTTGATCAATTTCGCGGCCGATTTCCGCGCTGATAATCGCGATCGTTGAAGCGACGTCTATCGAGATATCAACGCGGACACGTATAAGATATAAGAAGAAGAGGGAACGGCAGTCAGTGTTGTGCTGGATCTAGTTCTTGATCGTGCGAGATCTAAACCGCCGAATACATTTACTGGACAGAGATATTCGAGGAACAAGGCGAAATGCGGTGAGGCAAATATTTTGATTCGCGCGCGAGTCGGACATAAGCTATTTGGAACAACAAATAATTCGTTCGCGAATAACTGATCGGTTGTAAATCGAATTTCGTGATTTTCACGTGGATGTGATCTTTATTTAAATTTTCAATTTCACGCGTTCACCAGCAGCATTCGATATTCACTATAGAGCACTTCTATTTTAATAAACAAAATACGCGTCGTTCGTGAATTATCATAGTATTGTTATTTAAATCATGTGCTTGATTTTCGTCAAAATTAACCCCACAGCTGTAGTCTGACTCGAGTGTTTCATTTTATAAATAATGCAATAATTATTCTTTCCGAAAAGCGTTAAACACCCATGAAGTAAGTACTCGAATTCCGTTAGTAATATTTTGATTGTTTCCGCAGTATTTGGCTACTTTTCACTCTTTTCCTGCTTGTCACGGTGTTGGCTTCCGAGACGTTCGCGAAGAAACCTGGCAAGGATGTGGAATCAAGAGGCAATCACGAGAAAAAGAAGAGGGACGTAGCATACTCGAAGTAAGTTTTCGATCGATGAAACGATGCAGCAGCGGAATTTGCAGGGATAGAGACGACAATTACGCAGTTGTTTTCCACTTGATCATCCTTATCTTCGCCATGGTCGACGGACTTTGCTTTTGTATCGATTCTCCGCGAACGATATGCGATGAACTTAACTACTCGCGAGATCATCAAAAGTGAACTAGTATCAGAATAACATTATAATTGTCGCTAAAATAGACGTACAATTTTTTAAACTCTCTGACTGTTTACAGTTTTTCACGCGAACATCGAAGCTTTGATTGTATTTAAACTTGAATGTTTCGTTTCAGAGAAGACAAACACAAGGGAAATGAAAAGAAGCTGCAATCAAGGAAGAGAAAGAACGTCCCCGAAGAAGAGAACGTTGAATCTTACGCAGAAGACGCGAAGGTCGAAGAATCGGGAAAGTCGAACAAATCGAAGAATAAGAAGTTGAAGGAGAAGGAGAACGTCGATCCCAAAAGTAAATCCCAAGTCGAGACACCTAAAGACAAGTCAAAGAAAAAGCAGTCCAAGTACTCGGTAGACTCGCAGGATGTTCATCAGAAGAATTCCAAGAAGTCTCAGAAGAAATCGAAGCTGGAAGAAAGGAACCTAGAGAGCGACAAATCGAAGCAGAAATCAGACAGCAAGAAAGGTGATAAAACTAACAAAGTAACGAAACAAGACAAGAAGAAGAAGCAAGGAAAGAAGCAGGAAACGGAGGAGGAAGTGGAGACGCCTGTCGAGGTAGTCGAAGAACCGAAGAAGAAGTTGTCGAAGAGGGACAAGAAGGCTGAGAAGAATAGAAAGAAGCGTGAAGCGCAACCGGAAGAAGAGGTCGATGTTCAGGAACAGGAAGAAGTCGAACCGGAATTGGAAGGCGAATCGGAAAATTCCAAGGCCAAGAGCTGTGCAACACCGAAAGAGGCTGAGGACGCTGAAGAGGAATCGAACCAAAACGAAGAAGAGTGCAACGAAGCGTGAACATGTTGAAAGTTCGTGTTGCCATTCGCGTGTCACAAGTTCGATCGTTCACATTCAACCTGGACGACGTTAAACTCGATTAGGGTTGATAACATTTCGATATCTCTTGACGGAAAGATAATCGACGAATCAAGGCATCGCGCGTTATTATAAAATCGCATTTATTTCATTTTTATCTACACTGTATCGATATCGTTGCGCAGCTTATTTACAAATATCGCGATTGTAGGTGTACAGATGATAACGAATAGACAGGGTGCAAATATCGTTCAGGCACGAAATGTACATACACAAGAATAAATACGATTTTTTGTAAATTATCAATGTCTATGCTTGGAGATTCTCGACTCAAAAAGGTACAGCCTTGAATGTCGCGGTCCAACCAGTTCCAACGTTGTTCATCGACGAGGTGTATTTCACGATAACTCGTTCGGAGGTTGCCTCGAAGGGTGCTGGCTGATCCTACGAGAAAAGAAAGTTTGCGAATGTTCCATCTTCGTTACGTATTACATCGTTCGATTATATTTATTGAAATATTTTGATCGATTTACCCCTCCACAATAGGAGCTGGACAAAATTTCGTTTCCCTCCGAATCGGTGTCGTATATTTCCAAGGTATTGTAGCCGAAACAATTGTTGTTCGGGCCTATGTCGAACACACCGAATTCTAGTACCACTTTCAAGCCACGTGGTACGCTTACGTCCCAGAGGCACACCGTATTGTTCCGGTACTCGTTCGGGTACATGGGTGACGTGAACGACCCGGCATAATTATACAGTTCACCACCGCATCCACGACCTGCGAAATTCAATTTCTTTCTCATTTTCGAAACTCATAAATTAAAAACATCTCAGACGTTTTGTGCACGAACGTGATTACACCGAAAGGTGTGTGAAGTTCATACCTTGATTAGTAGCCACGAATGTGATATCGTAGAATTCATAGCTGCTGTGCCACTCGGTCCAAGAATGCAAGCTTAATTTATTTCCGATACTGAAAATGGGACTCGGCGTTCCCATGGAACACAATGATGCTATAAGCTTGCCGTTGAAGTCGCCTTCAAACACCTGAAGCATAATTCAATCCTTAAACTCGCTATAGATTCTACGTTCTTAGTCTGTGCCCATATTCTCCTAAACTCCCCGAACTCTGTATATTGTTCTACCGCGCTTGAAGAAGAAAGAAGCTTACTTGCAAAGCAGATTGCGCGCATTCGTTTGGATCGTAGATCATGAACTTGTTGAAATACAAGGAAATTGTAAAATCAGCCGGAGCCGTGATCGTGAACCAACAAGCATCGATGCCCTCGTGAATTATTCGGCCCTGTATGCTAGTGTAATTTTGATCGCAGGATGAACTACCGTATTCGAGTTTGAAGCCTCTGTCATAGGTGCTGTCCATTTGGAACTTTAACTCGAGTTCCGTGCTATAACTGTATCGAGGGCGAAACAAATAATTAATGCATTGAACCTGATCGAAAATCCGAAGTGAACTTACCTGTAGTAATCATGGGGTCTCCTGCCACCGCAATATCTAAGGGAAGTAGAGGGGGAATGGGTATCCTGTAGAAAATGCGATTTTAAGATCTTAGCATTCCAAGTAAATAATAATAGATGTCATTGGTACTTTGAACCACTGATATTATGTAGTTTAATTACCACCAAATAAGAAGGACGATTCGTATTGCCGGTCCACACAAGGTTCTCTCCTAAGCCCTCATCGATGTACTTTCGGTTCTGCGTGAAATAATCGCGAACAAATTAAAAATTATTTTTCATTTTGTTCTCGTCGTATCGAGTCAGACAATTACCACGGAATCTGTAATCTGAAGGTAATCGTGGTCGCAAGTACTCGAGTCGGGCAGCTGAAAATCAAGGAACTGTATTCTGATTTTCTCGGTGTTCGTTTTCTCGCTTCGTAATATCCATCTACATTTTGTTCCCGGTGGAGGAGGATGCGGATAATTCGGGGAGGTCAGTATATAATTCGTGCTGTTTGTTAAAACAGGAGCCAAAGCACACAGCGCTGAAACAATAATCAATTCGATTAGCAACCAAAGATATAAATAACAAATCGTTGGTATCGATTTGTAGTTTAAACGAATGAAAATAAATGCCGCAGATAAGTGTAATTAATGTTGAATCGATTTCACCATTGATGGTTTCCAATTTTCCGCTAACTCCAGCGCCTTCCAAGGTGCCATCGCTGTAGAACCGTATCCAAAGTTTGTTCAAAGTGGACACAATAGGTAGAGGAACTTGACTGCTGCAATATATGCCAATCAGTTCGGAGAATGGTCCTTCGCCATCGCGAACCTAAATTACAATCGTTAAAGTTAGTCGCATTAATCATTCCAACTGTTGCAAGAATTGAATAGACCCCGTTCCGAGATTTCGATTTCGTTACTCTAAAGCTGACATACCTCGAGATAATCACCGCTGCATTTATCGCCGGTGGAATTCGTGGCGTTTCTAACATCTATACTGCTGATAGTGAATTTAACGCTCTTTCCAGCCGGGGCTACTACTCTCCAGTGACAATCCTCTAGACTCTCGTAAGTCGAACCTTTTTGACTTTTGAATGTCATGGTAGAAGTCAAGTTGACGTTTCCGCCGCAACCTGCTTCGGCGCTCTTCGTGAATAGAACCTGACATTTTTTGATATTCGACGATAAATAATCAGAAACAGTAAACTGAAAGACGTTCTATTTAACATGTTTCAGTTTTGGACATAATTAATTACATATTACCTTTGCGCTAAAACCGTAGTTCTCGTCGTAATCGGACGTCGTGTACTCGACAACCATGGCATTGGACGTGGACTTGATGACAGGCAAGTTAGCCGACAGATCTCCGCACAATGTAGCTAGTTTATTTTCAGAATCCGTATTGTTACCGTTATAAACTCTTACATTGTTCAACATGCACCTGTAACCATAGATGCAGTTAACGCAACACCCTATCTTTTACCGAATTCGAAAGATTAGCCAGCAATATACCTGTAATTGTAGTCGAACACGAAGTGTTCGAATCGAAGCACGACATTTTTGTCCGGGGGTGCATAAATTTGCCACGTACAGTCAATGCCTCCTATATATTCGTTGCCGTGCATTAAGGGTTTTATTTCTCCGGGTTGGGTAATCGTTCCGCCACATTCTTCGAACAAGAAAATCAGCGATTAAATTTCCTAACGCTAAGTCACAATTACGTGATCTTATAGGACCGATCTGAAAATAATATACCGCTAAGGAAGTAGTTGAAAGAGAAACCGCTTCGTTGCACGTATTTGTCGGTCTTGAAAATGAGCTCAATTCTGTTGCGGTATTTTATCGCGGGTGGCATATCCTCTCCACAATACGTATCCTCTCGCGACGAGTAAATGCCCTCCGCTTTGATCGTCAGATTGTCGAACCGACAGTCTCTGCGGCCTGAAATCAACATAGCGTTTTCCATATGCCATAAAGTGTGCTATCGACCGTGATCTGTCGCTTACTGCGCTCGAGTTGGAACACCGTGAAGTCGACGATGATTTCCTTGTTCGGAGCGACGAGAGTGTAATTGCAGAACACGTTCGGTGGATAGAAATTTGGATACGCCGGCGATTGGATGGTCTGGGTTTTGTCTGTTACTTCGAATACACCGCCGCAATTTTTGCCCCAGATCGCGCGGAAACCATCCCCTTGAATCGCCTCGTTCGATCGGAAAATCACTTTCATACGGTTGCTCGTCGAATTAAACGGCGACGGCGTGTTTCTGCCGCACACTTTACCGAGTTCTTGCCACGTTCCGCCGTCAGTTTTATTCGCGTCCTTCACCCAGTCGAGTACCTGTTATATGGTGTAAACAATTTTTATTTGAAATCACTTTCTAAAGAATCGGACAAGAAGATGATGGATTTTCAACAGCGTTAACGCGCAAAGAATACTAAGGAACAGTATGACAAAGAATCGAAACGTATAGGACACAAATTTTCATACTAATAGGATAGTAAACCAGCGGGCCGTTTACCGGCAAGGGAAATACGACGGGGAAACGTATAGTGTAAACTTCATTAGCATGCAAATTTCCCACGCACCTGCACGTAATCCTTCTCGCATTTCGCGCTGCTTTCTAAATTAAAACGATCGACGAACACCAGGCCGATGTGATAGCCGCTATCTGCGGTTATTACCCAGGTGCATTCAGCGTTGTTGGGATATTGCGAGGGGAATCTGGTAAACGCAATCAAAATATTTCTCGACTCGTGTAGAACCTACGTAAATCTGATTTATATCCTCGACTTACTTGGGCGATGAGATCTCTCGACTGTTACCGCGTAAAGAACCACCGCACCCGTTGTTCGATGGTTCCAGAATAAACTCGAAATCGTTTGGCTCTTTGACAGCCATGTACTCGATCCACAATTTATTCGTGGTGCCTGTTATGTTGTACGGCTGCGCGGGCCCACAGAATCGAGCAATTTCTGGCGCGAAGGGTCCTCCGTTTCTGAAAAATAATACGACAGTAGATTTCTCTTATATTTTCGCTTTGTATCTGTTTCAGCTAACCTAATAGCGATGTAGTTGTTCTCGCAGCTGGCCAAATGGAGCCTGGTAAAGTGTAACTTTATCATTTCCCCGGTGTCCGGGTAATTGACGTGCCAGGCGCAATTAATGGGGAAGGATATGTTCTTCGGAACGCTCACAACGTGTGTTAAACCTTGCAGTATACCGCCGCAGGGTTGCCATTCGTACGTGAGATTGAAGTCCATTTTTTTCCCGTAGGTGCCGTTCAGGACCTGCAAGAGTTATTCTCGTAATATCAGAAACTGATAGCTTGTATTGCATCCTCAACTTACGATCAGCTCGTTAACGGGCATCGGACTCCGCAAGTATACTGGTTCCGAAAAATTTCCGCAGATCATACCAACACCTTGAAAACGCGACATCAAGTATATCAATTAAGATCAATTGAAATGAAACATATCAATAATTAAAATTATCGAATTATAAAAAGTTTGCAAACGGGACTCACCAGTCAGTGAGATGTACTGGTGATAGTAACAATGTTTCGAGAAAACGTAGTCACGTAGTCCGCCTATTAGACCAATCACCTTCAACGACAACGTTACACCGGTGTTGTTGGTGTTGTTCGCCAAATTCTCAGGTGCTTCTATGCTCCACTGACAGAAATAGGACGACTCGTTGAAGGGTGCAGTCTTTGGGGCAGACAGGGTGCCGCTCTTCTGTTTTATCTCCCCTCCGCAAGCTGTCGATAAACAGATTCGACTATTCGAATGTTAAAGGTCCATTTACGGTTATACTCACAGTGTAAGTTCTCACAGAAAGAACGATATTATAACCGCGAGTGCATACATTGATATGCTAACGCGTCGAATATTGCGGTGAACACGATCATACGTGATCATACATATTAAAGTTTAACACGTTGACCGCCAAAGTGAGAACTGACGTTTGTCAGACACGGATTATTAAAAAGAGTACCGAATCTTTCAATTTATTTTTCCTGTAAATAATTAATTTAATCTGCAGCGCCAGTCACGCATGACCGCTATGGCGGTCAACGTGTTAACGATACGAACACTTGAGCTATAAGTTTCTGATCTGCTATTTTCTATTGTTAACATAATCTTTGAACAATGATAACTGTAATTTATCGAAGTTTCAAGCTGCAAGTGTAATGGTATTGTAACCGCCGGAGGGTCGTAAAACTTTCATCGTAAATTGCACAAAGAGCGTACGAGCAGGTATGGAAGCGTAGTAACGTAGTTTGAAACCACGGCTTCCAACGGACGATGAGTAGCCGATCATCATAGTGTTACTGGAGCTTTTGAGTCGTTCTAGGGTCCCGTTTTGTCGCACTGCTTTTATCATCGATTTGAAACGGAAATCGTTGTAAAACTGTAACCCATAAAAGATGGCAATGTAGCGATATTAATATAACTATAATATCGAATGATTAATGTTGAATAATACTGACTACAAGAGAATGGCCGATTCTTATGTGATCGGGGAATGGGTTGGCGATGTCCAAATCCAATATTTCGACCACCACCTGGTAACCTTTTGGAAGTTTGATCCTCCAATCGCAGTATCTACAGAACCACGTATAGAATAAATGACGGTAATGTTTAAATTAAAATCGTGGTATGTTTGATATACCTCGAACGCGTCGCGAGGTTGGGATATCCATGTGACTTGATCGTTCCTTGCATCGCAGTGAATTCGCCGCCGCAAACTGCGATGAACAGTGTTCGTTATATCTTATTGTACAGAATTTGGTTTGGAAATTTAGAGATTAATTTGAGAAT
Source organism: Megachile ligniseca (assembly GCA_945859555.1). Taxonomy (NCBI): domain Eukaryota; kingdom Metazoa; phylum Arthropoda; class Insecta; order Hymenoptera; family Megachilidae; genus Megachile; species Megachile ligniseca. The sequence goes on along the minus strand of OX243783.1, from coordinate 11,964,449 downwards.
TCGGAAGCTTAAAGATTCGAATATCTAATTCAAGGATTGGGAAGTTTGGAATTGTGAGGTTTCGGATACCTTCTTGAGAGGACTCGAACTTCAAACTGAATCCCTTGTAGGTGGTATAATAGAAGTTGTCGCTTTTGAACGTTACCAGAGCCTCGTTGGCGGCTGTTTCGAATGGCTCAGGTATCGAAAAGCCACAGTATGTTCCGATCTCGGTAACTAGAAACGATCGTAACGAATTTACACTTTCGGTAATCGTCTTCGCGCGAAGAAAGCGATTGTTTGAAATTACTCGTCTGGTTATCCGGAATTCTCTCGCTGATAAACACGTAGTCGGTATTCTTGCAGCCGCGGAAACCGGATGGCAGATGCATGTCCAAGAACTTGAACTGTATGGTGTGATCAACCGGTGCGATTATCCACCAGACACAAGTTTGATTCTTCGGGTAAAAGAATGGATAGTTGGGAGAAATAACGACGCCTGTGGTTCCTCTGATGATTCCACCGCATACCTCTGCAGGACCAAAAGATAACATTGGGAATTAAAATCTATTAGAACGATATTATTCGAGAACGACAATTGTTAAGATAAACTGAGACTAAACCTCCAACGCCGAAGACAGCTTTGAAGCCATTCGCTGGTTCGGGAATCTCCGTGTAGTAGTGGACATACATCATATTTCCGGTACTTGTTATGCTACTAGGCGCCACATCCTTGCAGAATTTTCCAAGTAATTTCGAACTCTCCGTCCCACCGTCCCTTATCTCGACGTACTCCCGTTCGCAACTAAAATTTCATTTATTCAAATTCGGTAAGAGATGGTGAACTATTAAAAACTCACTCCGTGGTGGACGCTAGATCGAATCTATCGACGAAGTGAATGGTTATTCTCTCCCTGTTGGGTGCGATCGCTGTCCAGACACATTCCGAATACGGTGGCGGGATATTGGGATAATTCGGCGTGTTTATCTCCCAGCTTTTCTGTTTGTTGGTCAATATGAACTCTCCTCCGCAATTCATGTTCACTTCCCTGGAACGATTCGCGCAACAAATTTAGAATTTTAATTTAACAGCTGTAATAACCGTTCAACCCTCTTAATAGAGCGAGTTAACTTATTAAAGTTCAGTATTAACTGGACTTTAACAACTTCAAGACTTTAATATCGCAAAGTCTTTATACTGTACATTCTGTAAAGGTTATCGTAATAGGAGATTGAAACGCTCATTACCTGTAGGTTAGTTTAAAGTTCATGTTACGTTTAGAGCCGACCGCCTTCACGTAAAGTCGATTTCCGGTTGTCTGAAGAGGAGCGGGCGCTACTTCGCCGCAATATTTCCCGGTGCCCAGCAAAGGAGAGTGTATATCGGCGCCATTCTTCAGCTGTAACAATAGACAGTTTTATATTACACAAGATTATTGGATGATCGTTCGACAGAATCACCATTATGTAATTGTTGGTGCACGTCCAGCTGGGTCCTTGTTGTATCGACATCTCCTCAACCTTCACTTCTATCGTACGTCCAGGTCTCACTTCGACGTTCCACTCGCAGGTGAATTGCCAGCTACGCGACGTTCGCACCGAAGTCGTATTTTTTATTTCGATCACTCCGTTTGGTCCTTCCAACTTGCCGCCGCAATCTAAGAAGTTGTCAACCAAATTGTTATTCGTGCTAGGTTTAATTTACCCAGCGTAATTGATTACCTCGATAGACGTACGCGCTGAAGCCGGTTTTGTTCAAATAGCTATCCGATTCGAATTTCACAGTCATTACGTTGCTGCCTACTACCGCGTTGGACGTGGAGTTCGAGAGACACAGTCGTTCCAACAGTTCGGCGTTATTGGGGGTCGTCAAAGCGTTGCCCGAGTAAACCAACAGATAGTCGGCCATGCAGTTGCTGCTCTCTTCCAAATCCATCGCGAGTATCTTCAGGACCAAATGTGTTCCAGGTGGAGAGGTAAACAACCAGGTACATCGGAGATTGGCTTCATAGCCATCCGGCCAACCGGGCGACTTGAAGTCGTAAATACTGCTGAATTTGCTGTCTAATCCCACTTCCTTGCTGCACTTTGACACTATACGAACAACGCCAAGTTCAGTTTTGGTCGAGGAAGACGAGAAACGTACGCTGTGATTTTGCACCTACGTTCTGTTTCCTCGTTCTTGATAAGCACGCTGTCTCTCGGTATCTGGATCCAGTTGAGCGCGAACCAGCTACCGTGACGGAAAATATCGATCGACAGCTCCAGGAAGGCGACGTTACTGTTGGTGGTGACTGGTTCTGGAATATCGTGGCCGCAGATTTCCAGCAGAACTGGCGCTTCGTTGTCGTAACCGTCGTATACCTGATGGCCACGGAAATTCGTTATTAAGCGAGAAGAGAGCGTACCTCTGCATCACCGACTTTGCTCGAACTCAAAGACAGAATGTACAATAGGAACTTGGAGATCTAGAGATCTGAAGATCTAGATATCTATAAATTAAAGAATATATCTATCCACATAACGTAGTTATTATTTTGGTATAAGCGATAGCCAGTCATTTCGCAGGAGGAATATCGAAAGCGATAAATACAGTTTGTCGTATCAGATTGGCACTCACCCTGAGATGAGAGAAGCACGATTCGTCGCTGGTCTCTATGAACATGCTCGTAAGCTCAATTTGAATGATCCAACCAAATTCGACATTGATTCGCCATGAAACGGAATCTCTTTTTCTGTATGGCATCGGGTACAGAGGCGATGTAATTTGTCCCGTGGGACCTGTAAGCTCGCTACCACCCGTCAGAGTATACTTGGCCACGAAACCCTTTGCCACTTGGTCACCGTCGCTCTTGAACTTGATCCACAATTTGGTCAAGGATTGAACTGGTTCGATGGTGGTCCCACAGGATGTGCTTATCAGTTTACCGATCCCGTTGTCCTCTCGGATCTCTAAATAATCGAGATCGCAGTTCTCGCTCTGTTGCAGCTCGAACTCGGAGAAAGTCAGGCTAAGCTTGTTCCCGGGAGAGTTATTTATTATCCATATGCATTCGGCGTGTAATGGATAAGGCTGCGGCCATCCTGGCGAGGCGATATTTCCTTCGTACGACGTGTATGTGCCACCACACGCTGTAATTGATAGATTTTGCATACGATTGATGGAACTTGTAGTTTAAAAAGATGGAGAAAGTTTAGATTCCAAGGTTCGAATGTTTTCAAATTTATAGATCTCGAAATCCACGAAGTCAGGAACTTCGTAGAAATGAAATTCGTCAGAAGTTACCGCTTGTGAAAATGTCCGAGAATCGTCTCACGAACGTTTGAGAACCCCTGTGGAATCTAAAAGCGTCCTATATGAAGCTGCAAACATTTCCGGAAAAAATAACGCGGCCGGAGAGATATGCAACGCGTTTCAGAGTAACTTGTTTCCAATATCAAGGACATCGAGCGAGTTTGTTCGGCAGATACCGCGAATGGCGGACGATAAAAGAGAAAAAGAAGATCTTACGCATCGTTTACCTGAATTTAAGGCCGAATAGGTGAGCGCAAAGTGTCCGGGGAAGTCGTAATTCGAGTACAAATGCACAGTGAGCGCGTTTCCTGTACTGGTTATCGGCAACGGTACAGCGTTACTGCACCATTTGCCCAGAGAAGGACCATCCAGACCCTCTCCCTCCAACACCTCGATGTAATCCCAGGTGCAATCATCCTGGAGGTAGTCGATGTCGATATCCATGTGCGTGAACGTTAAGGTGACGTGATCAGCTGTTGCGATACATCGATCAGTCATTTCATTTGCATCAGGTTAATGATATCGAAACGTTAATGTATCGAAAATGATCATTGCTAGACTGTGGATGCTTGTGCGCTCATATACCGAACTCTACTAATTCATCTACATATTTGTAAACCTCGATGTGTCATAAATTCATAAACATCCGCAATCTAATCATTGCACATAGCAAAATAACGGTGGTAGAATTGGTTAGAAAGCTGTAGAAAGAAGACGGGATCTAAAATAGGAAATGTAGATACCAAGATCCGCAGCACTTAATATCCACGTGCAATTCGACAGATCCTCGGAGGTGGCACCGGTGTAGCTTCCTACTGGACTCAGATATCCTTGATCCTCCACGATAATTCGAGCACCGCAAGCTTTGCTATATTCAGCTTTGAATCCCTTCGCCGATAGCAAACTGTCGGTCCTCATCACTACCAACATTTCGTTACTGGTTGACCTGTAAGAAGGTACTACTTCGTGCCGACAGTGGGTACCTAACAACGGTGAATTTCTCGTTGCTCCATCGTATACCTGTAGCACATGAACACCATTACATGAATATCATTTTGAAACAGATTCTGCAACCTCTATTTGCGAACTCTTTCGGTTATCGCGTGTTAAAAAATGATGCACATTACCGCGACGTAGTCGTCGGTGCAATTTTTGCTGTCCTCCACGTCGAAGTCCTCGAAGGAGACACGAACCACGTAATTCTTGTCCACTTGAATCAACCACTCGCAGTTCAGTTTATGCGGATAATTCTGCGGATAATTGGGGGAGAATATGACCCCCGTGTCGGTGGTGAATTTGCCGCCGCAAGTAATTGGTACGCTTCTGTAGCTGGCGTTGAAACCGCGAGCAGCGTACGTCACGTCCGAGTGGAATTTCAAGAACATTTTATTCCCGAAGCTGGTGTACACTAACGGCTTCTCGGAATAGCAAATCTGGACCAATTCGGGAGCATTCTCGTCCTCGCCACCGTAGATCGAGAGCTTGTCGAAGTAACAACCCTTTTGCTTCTCTGTGAAAATCTGAAAGTTCAATTGTTCGAGTTAAGCAACTAAATTCCCAAATTACTAAATTTGAATAGGCATCCCAGCGCCGTTCAAGAGTTAAAAAAGATACTGCCGCGGATACCAACATCGTGAATAGTCAGTTCGATGCTGTGCGAGTAATCGATCTCTATCAGCCACTCGCAATCGACGTTCATGGGATAGGCGGATGGATAACCAGGTGATGTGAAGGAGTCGAAGGGTCTCGTCAGATGTCCACCGCAGCCGTCGACTAACCACTCGAGCCGGAAACCGTTGAAAGCCAGGAAAGAGTCGGTTACGAACGTCACGAACACTTGATGCTGAGACGAGTGAATTTTCGGTGGTACACGATCATGGCTGCAAATCTTTGCCAACTGTGTGTAAGGAGTATCATCCTCGCCCTCCTTCACTTCCAGATAATCGTACTGACACATGTCTTCCATGTCGGTTCCTTCCAGGTCGAAATGAGAGAATGTCAGGTTGATTCTGTTCCCGATAGGTGCGTCGATCGTCCAACTGCAGTTCAAATTATGCTCGTATCTTTCCGGGAAGTTTGGCGATTCTATTACCCCGTGGAAGCCGTGGATCTTGTTTTGACACACTGTGAACAAAATAGCTGACTATATTTTCTACTCCATCATTTTCAAATTCCTAAATTCTTATGTCTTCAAATTCCCACATGCTCCAATTTCTATATTTCTAAATTCGTACAGTCAAATATTCTTGTAGAGTAACATTCCTATATTTCAACATTTTCATCTCCCTAGTTAACGGATTGCTACGCTCGCAAGTTTCTGTATTCTGTAATTACTCTGTCCGTACGTACATTTCAGGAGGTGACCCAAGAGTAATCAACTCACGTGTTTCGTATTTGAGGTGAAAACCGCGTCCTGAATTGGTGAAGTCGCTGCGGAACCTTATGTTGACTATGTTGGATTTGGTCTGGATGACCTTCGGATAAGAGTTGCTGCAGTATCTCTGCATGGAGCTGTGATCGATGCCCTCAGATATTTCGATGTAGTCGAATCTGCACTTGTCGTGATGTTCGAGCTGCAGGTCGACTATTAGCAATCGTACCACGCTGCCCGCCGCCACCGCTATTCTCCAGTTACAATCGGCTTGCTGCGAGTACGGCTGAGGGTAATTCGGGGACATGATATCGCCATTCGCGGCATTCAGATTTCCACCGCAACCTGGAACGTCGAGTAACATCATCGAGAACGTTATGAGAGTCGAGGAGGATCATCCGGTCATTGTGGAAATCGATATCGTATCGTTTGCGCAAAGTAACGACGTTGTTTGCTTACCTATGGTCGTGCTGTCCCACTCGATATCGAAGCCGCCGTACGATCTCGATCGATCGGCCACGAATTTCAAGTACACTTGATTGGTTTCGCTTATAATTTCCGTCGGGATGACTTTGCCGCAGAATTTGCCGATCAACGGCGATATTTCGTAGCCGCCGTTCCTGTATCGAGCATGCGATCGTTAACGACCGATCATTTAGATTTACCTCGTTATTCGCGTGTCCGCCATTGGACGTATAAGTACCCGTTTTATGATTCATTAATTGGGAGTCCTTCTTATACGTGCATGCGATAAAAAGGCAAATAAACGTTAACCTCTTCAAGAATGCTTATACATATGTGGACTCTTAGGCATCGACCGAAGGTCGCGTATGTAGATATTACCATCGTTTCTGTATATTACGAATTTGAACTATCGAGCTGTTATCTAATTAATAAGATCTGAATTTTACCTGATTTCCAAGTAGTCGAAGTGACAATAACTGTGTGGCTCCAGATCGAAGTGTTTGATGTTAAGGATGACCCTCTGCTTATTTGGCGCTTCGATTATCCACACGCATTCTTTCCTGTCCGAATACTTTTTGGGATAATTCGGTGATCTGATCACACCGTTCAGTTTAATGAAACGACCTCCGCAGACCTTGCTCGTGTCGATGAAGATGTACAACGCGACAAATCCTTCTCGTGTTATGGACGAGTCCGAATGGAAAACAATGGTCATCGTGTTCCCTTGCGACATCGTTACAGGTGGTTTCGTCGTACCACAGAATCTACGTAAAAAAATGTATTATTGCACGGAGAGTCTACGAATTGGAATTATGAGCTTATCATGAAGATACTTGTACTTACGTGCCTACCAGCTCCTTGTCAGGTGACAGGTAGTTCTCGTAAACTTTGACGTAGTCGTGTCGGCAACGAAGATTCTGTTCCAAAGCGAACGACATCCAAGTGAGCTGCACCACGTATCCTACCGGTGCTATCAACGTCCAGATGCAATCAACGTCGTTTTCGTAGTTGCCATTTTTGGTAGGTGTCTGAATCGTTCCGCTGGTCTCTCTATACACCCCTCCACACTCTGCGGAATTATGAATGTTTGTATATTTCACAAAGTAAATAGTAATAATTTCTAAAATTATAGCTGAAATAAATATTTCGTTTCGATAGCAACGATTCGTACGGTAAACTTTCATAAATCAAGGTTAATGGTAACGTACGAAAATTTGTGCGTTGTGTTTGACGTTGGGTCGGAAGGGTTAATAACCGTGGCTATGAAAATTTTACCCTGGTGGGCGATAACTGCTTCGGTTATAAAATTATGAGAGTGCAAAATACAGGGGAAGCTACCTGAACTCTGTAATCTAGACTACAAAGGTTATTATTCAAGGGAGAGTATTGATTTTGCTCTCCTTGGAACGTGTTATTAGCAGCCCAAAGGTTAAAATCGTAACTCTCGAAATGCCGTACATTAACGAAACCCCTAAAATACAACCCTGTTCGTATACGACTAAAAGTGACAGCGATGGATCGTATTTAAATTCTATCCTTCAAAGTGTCAATTAACAAACGAACACCCTCGAGTTAGACGTATGCTTTCTTTCTGTAATTGAACTAGCAAATACTCACTGCTCGGAATCGTGGTGTAATTGGCCAGAAAGCGGCTTCCGTCCAAGCAGGTCCAAGAGGAGAGTTTCACGAACATGTAATTGTGCGTGGAATAAAACGAACGGCTACTCGGTTTAGGTTTGACTATGTCAAAATTGTCCAAACGTGGAGCATTTTCATCCATACCATCGTGGATAGACACCGTACATCCTACTCTCAATCCTTGTAGATTCACGTCCATCAGGGTCAACGCGATCCTGTTTGTGGGTGATTGTTCTATCAAGTATTGACACCTCTCGGTACCGTTGTACAACTCTGGGTACATCGGCGATTGCAACAGTCCAGTTGACTCGGTGAACACACCGCCGCAGTAAGTGGTGTAAGATAAGACGAATTCGCCTTTCGGAACCAATGAGGTGGACTTGAAGACAATTAGCAACACGTTCGAGTTTGAATTGATAGTTGGAGGTAAGGTCGAGCCACAGTATCTTCCTATCAGACGAGACTCGCTGGTATCTCCGTCGAATATCTGCGAAAATTTGTTCTCATGGTCAGACGTTTAGGAGGTGAAACTTCTATAATTGAGCGCTAGGGAAATAATAGATAAACTTGGGCAGGCGTCAAGTGATTTTCATGTTTAGAACTTCGGAAATTTGGAATTTTGGTAATGTGGAAATTAAGGAATTGAGAAATCGAAAAATTTGATAAGGTCAACATTCAGAAACTTTAAAATTTGTAAATAGATAAGACAGCAAAAGTTAAACAATTTATAGCACGACTCAGAGTAGAAGTAGAAAGGGTAGAAAATAGTACCTCGAGGAATTCCGATTGACAACCGCTTTTGGATTCGGACAAGTGGAACTTGGACCAGGTTATCTTCACATGGTCATGAATGGGCAGTTGTATCTTCCATTCGCACTCTACCGTCATGTATGCGTCCAGAATTGGCGGGTTGCTAATCGTTCCGGTAGAAGTGGTGTACACGTTGTTGCACCCGGGTATGCCTGAAGAAACAACATTGTGGATGCTTTTTAGCTGATGCGTTAACCCTTGAACGATTCAGTTTTACGCTTTAAACTGTTCCTCTCGACTGTAGAAAATTTAACTTAGAACTTTTGTTTGAGCCTTCGGTTCTGTTTTACGTTCAGCTTTAGTTTTAGTTATGAATTTTAATCGAATCGATCGATCGGTTTGTTCTTAATTATTAACTCTCTGCAGTCTAGAATATGTTTGAACATTTTAAACACCTTGTAACGTGCAAAACCACCATGTTTCGAGAAGTTAATTACCTTCGATGGCGGAATAATGAATTTGAAAACCGGCATCCTGGCCAGCGCTGTCTGAATGGAAATAGATCACAGCCTCCGAAGCGGGTACCACGAGAGGAGGAGGATGAGTGTGATTGCAATAAATTCCTAGTGTTTCCCTATGTATAGTGCTTATCTGTGCAAAATTTTGTAAGTCAATTTCTAACCAATACGATCGAATTCATTTAGCATCGTTACCTGCAGATAATCGTTTCCGCATGTCGGATGTTCCTCGAGCATTAGCTGACCAAAATGAATCTGTATTCTCTTGGATGGTCGAACCTGGATGTTCCAATAGCAATCCCTATTTGGTGGATATCGTCCCGGAGAGCCGGGAGAGCTTATAGTCCCGTAATCTTGCGTAAGTGTGCCACCGCAAATGGGCGGAATACTGTTCCAATGAAGAGCGAATCCATCGTGAGAGATGCTGTTATCCGAATGGAACCAGAAGTACAAAGCGTTATGGGAAGACACTATGTTCCCATTGCCATGGGGAAAAGTATTGCCGCAAAATCTGCCGATCATCTGACTGCCAGCATTTCTACCGTCGTGTATCTGCAATTCATCGTTCAATCGTTACATTCAATCGTTGCAAATGGATATTCAATTGTCGCGCGCGAAGCTGCCGATTCGGATGCATTAAGAAACATCATGATTCATTATGATTCATGATGATCTGACCCTTAGTCCTGTAACTCATGGTGACATAACGTGAGAGAAGTCAATAGCTTAATGTACACATGTCGATGCGTTAGTATGTGCACACGCGATGGAATCATATCAGATTTTCTAAATCATACCTGCAGGAAATCGAACTTGCAGTCGGTCGATTGTTCCAGGTTGAATTTCGTGAACGTGACGTTCAGGACTTGCGTGTAATTGGTGAGCAGCACCCAGGCGCAGCTCAGTCCGTGCTGATAAACATGTCCGCCAGTCGGGAACTCCAAGTGGCCTATGGGATTTCGAGATAAACCTCCGCAGGTTTGTCGCGGTGTTTCGCACCTACTGCCGGTGTAAATGGATGGACAGTCACAAGTGGCCCTGCCATTTGAAATCACGCATACACCGCTGTTCTTGCAAGGGTTCGGATTGCAGGGGTCTACTTGAGCGTTGCATGTCGAACCTAAGAAAGAATACGTAATAATGATTAAGTAATCGAGAGTAAAAGATCGGATGATCGTTCGTTAGAAAATTGAAAAACATCTTACCGGTGAATCCAGGATTGCACACGCAGGTGAAGGATCGACCATCGGCAACGCATATGCCATGCATACAAGGATTGCTGAAGCAAGCAGTGTGAACGGTTACGTCCGTCGATGGTTGACATCCGTTCGGTCCAATTCCATCGCCTACCATGCCGCTGGGACAGCGACATAATACGTAAGCGCTTGTGAGCGCTACATTTTGGATACACTTGGCTAATGGGTGACAACCACCGTTGTTGATGGCGCAGCTTCCGACGAAAACGCAGGTTATGCCATCGCCACGGTATCCCGTTGGACACGGACCACACGTCCTCGAACCCTGTATCAGTGTTTCGGTAACACATAAAACGGGAAGAAAACTCTTTCTACGTGAAGATCCAAAATTACCATCGTGTTGATACATTGAACAAAAGGCGACTTGCTGCAACCACCGTTGTCTGACGCGCACTCGTCGATATCCGCGCAGTAGTATCCATTTCCGGTGTAACCATGAGGGCAAGAGTCGCAGAAAAAGGTTCCTGGTGCGTTGCGACAGGCGACCCAAGGATTTACCGAACATGGTCGATGATTCGATGCACACTCGTCGACGTCCTTGACGCAGGCTGGATTGCTACCGTCAGCCTCCCAACCCTGAAGTCACGAAAGTTCACATTTTATTACGAATAAAGTTTGTCTGATTTGTCATTCCTGAAGAAACGCGTACTTGATCACAAATGCAAGTGTAACCGAGCAGAGAACCGGGTTTGCTCACGCAGACACCATGGCCGCACAGTTCGTCAGAGTTCTGCGTATTGCATACAGAAGTTTTTTTCGTACAGTGAAGACCGTACCATCCCGAAGCGCAGTCGCATCTAATGCAATGAAGATTGTATTAGCAACAAAAGGATATTGAGGGAGAAATTGCACGAGATACCTGTATGATCCTGGAAGATTGAAACAAGTGGCTCCATTCTGGCAGCCAAGGTCCGTTCCCAATAATCGTACGCACTCGTTCACGTCGACCATACAGTTTGGACCCTGTGACAATCAGGGTTTAATACGTAACATTGGACAGTAATAGAATTCCTTATAAAATTTCACGATTTACCTCCCAATTGGACGGACAACTGCACTGATATCCTTCGTAGAGATCCTGACACACGCCGCCATTCAAACAAGGATTGCTAGTGCAATCGTTCACCTTCAGCTTCTGTTCTATCGATTTCACTTTGTCCTCCACTCGACGCACCTAAGAAAATTCCTTTAAACATCTCTGTCCGCTCTGCTCCGTTAACGTTTCAAAATCGTACGTACCCGATTCACCAGCATACGAATTTTCATGGTGACACCTGGAGCGGACTGCGATAAATTGAATGATCGTCAGTATCTTCGGAAATGGCTGTTCGTCAGAGTAATCCTTTTTCCGAATGACACTTACCTGATTGGCGGGCGTGGTACCCGTGCTATTTGCTTCGCCGAATCCCTTCAGCGTGGCTATCCTTCTCTCCAAACCATCTGGTCCTTCCACGATCTGCGTCAATCGTTGCAAGTTCGATTCCAGCTCGGTCATATATCCAGTTCTCCATCTCTCGATCAAACGCGTGGCGCTTTGTGCCTGGAAGAAAGACCAATTACGGCGTCGGTCAAGGGGACCTCGTCTTACGTCTCCGAGGATCAATTTGGTACCGTAGTCGCGATGTGGAGCAGATTAATTTCGTTCACGTTCACGTAACCATCTCCGAGGATCTTCAGGGTGATGTTCCTATCCTTCGCCGCGGAAATGATCAGATTTCCATCCTTGGACTCCAGCACGGGCCTGAAACACGTTCAGATTATGTCGGCGGAACGTGAGACGGTGTCTTTTTTCTTCGTAGATTAATCAGCCAAACGGAAATTGCTGTTCTACGAAGTATCGGGTAAAGTGCCCAACCTTTCGTCCATCCATGCTACGCAGAGCCCTAGACAAGTTAACAACAACCATTGCGATCTCGTAGCCATCGCAACGAAAATATGAAGTCGACGAAGTTTTATAATAGCATCTCCTGCGGGATGCTGCAATTGACTGTCTTCAACGAGATGTTCACCGTCGACTGCGTCGGATGTTCGTTAAACAGGCGTATCTTCGGTCGACGGTGGGCGTATTTTGAAGAACTTATCTATGTCCACCCCTGTATCGATTACATTCATCGTGACACCCGTAACACGACGTAGGTATCGAGGAAAGAACTTTATAGAAAATTCTAGTTTGAGTTGAAGCGCAGATCTGTTGTTTGGACAAATGTTGACTTTAGGAGATGCACTTCCGATCACTGTGATGTTCACACACGATATCAACGTATCGCTTCTACAATATCGTACAAAAGGTTTTAACAATCGATCACTTTGAAAATACTCAGATAATATTTCGCTTATAATTGTATTTTGCAGATACGAAGAATATGAAAAGAATTGTAGAATTCCTGAAATTATTAAAAATTCTATAACAATATGAAAGATAACAGACAGAACCGTGTGACGTAAAACCGCCGGTGAATTATTACTCTGTCAACAAATCCGAAACAGCAATAAATTGTAACAAAATTCCGTAATACGTGATTTATGGAAAAGTGCAGCAGATTTTGTTATTTCAACCATTGTTCAATCAGAAGTTACGAAACAAAGGGCACCGTCCCATAATACACATCAGAATTTTCCTGTAATATTATAAGTAATCAGCTCGGAGCAAGGCAAACAGAAAATAAACGAATTTATACAAAAGTCAAACAATCGTAGCTTCCAGTCTCTAATGAAGTAAGTACTACATCGAGAAAACGTTCAGTCACGTCACGTTTTGCTCGTACAACCAAAATGCCTGAAGCATACTTATTGTTAGAGGAGAGAGTCGAGGAGAGAGGTCAGTATGAAACCTATATAAAAGAATTGGTCTGTTGAAAATATTTAGACGTAAAAAAGTTAAAAGATTACATCTCGGTCTCTTGTTTGTAAACAGCTGACATTTATTTTTTAAGAGAAGTGAATGGATTGACAAGAGAATTATTTTAAATACAATTAAAATTCGATAACTCGAAAAAATGTCTTGAAATCTTTTTATAGGGTTAGCTGAAATATAAAGTGTGATACGTCCATTTATTTCTGTGTTAAATATGGAAGAGTCTTATATAGATTTTCCAGTTATAAAGGTTCAATTATATTATTAGAATATGCAAAAGAAGCTGCAGACAGAATCGAGTCCGGAAACGGAGGTTAATACAGGTTGAACGTGTAATTATGTAAAGGAGGGAATATTGATTTGCCGGGAGGATTTAAATTCTCGCGCCAGCGTGTCTACTGGGCGTCGCAAGCGCGCAGGTGCCGCCACCTGGCGGGTGGTCCGAGAAACGTGCGCGCGTTCAGAGCGTCCGCATAGCCGCCGTTCACGTCGAAGCCGGACAGTATGGCTTTGGCTGCCGGTCGGTTCGCGTTGGTGGTGATCTACGGTGTTGTTACGGTGTGCTGTCAGTCACGAGTGTGCGTGTCCACTTTTTCTCGAGCGGAGAACATCCCGTGAAACGTGGACACGACAGAAAAACCGCAGGGACGATCAGCCGAGGGGCGAGACTGGCAAGCTACACTGGCAGAGATGCGGCGAAATGTGAAAATTGTGTTGCTTCTGTCATGCGCGTGGATGTTCGCCTTTGTTTACTACTACCACACGTCGCGCGATACTAAGGTACGTGCAGTTTATTCACGCTTGTAATTTGTACGTATATTCTGTGACGTGATCTTAGTCGCCATGTGGCGGCGCAGCCCTTGCGCGCAAAAAAAGAAAAGACCGACAGTGTCGTTGCGGTTTTCCTCGTTGTGTCCGTTCATTTATCGAATTCGTTTAACCTTGAAACGCAGCCAGTATCTCGTCATGTGTTGTCATTCTCGTTGACATTTCTCGTATTTTTTATCACGGTTCGACGAAACCTGTAATTCGCTGTTCCGTGTTCATCGGTATTTACGCGGCGGGACGAGAAATTTTAACAATCGAGACGTAAAAAAAAAAAGTGTGTAGCGTTATTGGAACGGAGACGTCCGTTTCGGATTCGTCGGGCCGTTAAACGCGTTTTCGGTGCATCGGTTATTCGAGAACGGGACACGGTGCGGTATAATTTGTCCGGTTACGATATAATAAAAATTCGATGCGCACCCATCCCACGTTCGAAATTGGAACGCTGGGTCACGTGATCGGTTTACACGTCACGTGATTGGTTCACGAGGTAAAGAATTCGACGAGTTGTTCGTGGCAAATGTAAGGCGAAGTGTAGCAAACGGTTAATGCGTGATGAGTAACGGTGTTTCTGGTCCACGTTATTGTCTTTATTAGCAACCCACGATGCTCGTGATGCCTTTGCAAACAATCTCAATGGCCCGTGCCGGGTACTCGACTACCGGAACGCGCGTCGTTAAATCCCCTCGTACAATTTACTATCCGTGAATCAGTGTTTCGATAAGTTTTTTAATGTAGAACTCTCATATTTATTGTAGACTAACAATATATACCGATTTTATCAATAGTGTACCGAAACTACTAAATTAAACACTTACTGTTGAGCTTCGTCGCAACAGTTCATAATGTAAACACTATTATGAACGGATTTGTTATTATACGAAATTCAGGCACAGACAAGTCTAAGACGCTTTGATGTTCGTAATTCCTGCATGTTTTTCGCAGAAAGTAAAGGACTGCTCACAACTTTCTTCGGATTACTAGTTTAATATATAGCGTTAATTAATTTGATTAACAACCCCAGGTACGATAACAAATTTGTCGCCAAACGTGGAGCTTTGATCTCCGTTTCCTTAATGTCCCTTGAGCCGGGAAGCTGAAAATTAACTTTGTCCGTAGTACGGTTTAAATTACTTTTGCTCTTCCCGAGCCGCATTTTAAAGTCGAACAGACCGAACAGGTTTTTCATAACTCGCTATCAACTCCCGTTCTTATTGCTTCTCCGCGTAAACACGTTAAACACGCGAGGTAACGCGGAGTAAAAGTACGCACGAGTCGAAGAAAATAGGGTGGAACTGATTCTCAATGTCACTCGAGCGTACCCGTTACGGATATTTTGTTCGGCGATGAATAAAACTTCATGATGCTTCATGATCCGACGACCCTCGCGAGTCATTAAGCGAGATACTCGAACAAGAAATCTAGCAAATTATCGCTCGTCTCGTGTACTCTTTTAATAATTTCATCCGTTTAATCGTCAGACGCAAATACTAGTCAGAGAATTTATTCGATCGAATACAATAACATCGTTCAACTTTCGCAACTTGATTCGCGTATTATTATTGTGAAAATAGGATTAGCATGAACAAAGATCAGTTTACTATTTGTTCAATGATGCTAGTCGAGGCTGAAAAGATTGACGGACGTATTTACGTGAATGGAGCTAAGCGTGGGCACGCGCTGCTCGTAGCGACGTGTGTAGCTTCAAAGCAACTGGTGAATAAACCATTGAAATTCAGCGTGAACTTATTTTTGACGCGATACGTGGGGCCGTTTTGCGATTCCTTTATGACGGTTGTATCGTGAACCGCGATACCCTGCAATACTTCGGGAAGATTGAATGTAATTTGTACAAGATACTTTCGACTCCGTAGATTATAGTAAATTAATGTACAAGGAATTATAATGAGTAACAATTACTACACGTTATGATTACAGCGCACCAAAATAGTATGTGTTGAGGTTAGCGCGATAGAATTACTACACGTTGAGATTACAGCGCGTTGAGGTCACAGCTCACCAAAGTTACTGCGTGTTGAAATTACAGCGCGCCAAATCACAACGCGTTCAGATTAAATTAAAATTACTACTCGTAATTACAGCGCGTTGAAATGACTACACGTCAGAGTATAGCGCATCAAAGTCCCACGCTTAAGATTCAACTTTACCAACGGAAGTAACATAATAGTACGTCCGTTACATGTTGAATAGCAAAGTGAAAGCCATTTGAGTGGTAAGAGTTTCATGAGAGCTCTAAATTAGAGTGACCGTTATCGGAACCGTCTTTCGATTCGCGAGTCATGAGAAACCGACGAACGTTGTTTGTTTTCGTAATAACGAGTATCGTTAGCGAGTACACGTAACGAAGATAATTTGTTCTCTCGTCGAACGATCGTCGCTTTTAAGTTTCTATCGAACACAACGATGCCTACAGTGGAACGCAATTTGCGACAAGCTTCGAACAGGTTCTTTTATAATTCGACAGCCCGGAAGAGAGATTGTAATACGAAATTTTCAGGCAACGCGTTCGGTTTGTTTGACATGCTTTTTAATTTTAATTGGAACTGAAATAACGCGCGATCGCTACGATCCCGTTCGTATATAGGGACTTTAATTGAAATGTTTAAATCAAAATTGTACAAACTTTCGAGCCGATGCAAAATGTCAAAGTTGTCGATAACATTCGTCGCTGATATTGTGTCGTTAACGAACTTATAATAGAATCTTCGAGTTTCGATCAGTACCCTTTCTGTTGTTACAGATAACAAGAATTTAATTCAATTTAATCGATAAGGATCCGTTTCCGTTTCTGAGAGACATAAAATACGCTGCTTCTTTCTATTTATACTGTGGTGATTGAAAGACTTTGAACTTCCTGCAATTAACGAACGATTCTTATATAATTATTTATCACCTTGATTTCCTATTCTCTGCGTTTTTTACTTCTCCAGTCATGTCAGTGTCGAAACGCGCAATAAAATGACGAGGTCCGCTTTGATGGACCGTTTAAAAACTACGAAGTCGGTAGAACACGATATCCTTTTTTTCTATCGTGCTCGAAATCGGGGGTGAATCCGCGTTTCGAGAGGAGAACGATTCTTCTCGTCGAATCGCGATTTTCCATGGTCGCTGGGGCGGTGTTAATCGCTGACGCTCTAATGGAGCGAACTAATCGTCCGATCCTGCAGGAAACGATTCGCCCATTAAATTCGAAAGCCACGATCGAAGCGTTTCTGTGCGTCGTTGCATGATCGAGCATTCGGGACAGGGGACATCCAGTTGTGAATTCGAAAAAAGTTTCATTATCCCGATTCTATGGAGTCGTTCTTTCTACAAATAGAACGGCCAAAGAATAGGTCGTAGACCAACAATAAATCTTCAAATTGCATGGAACTCAGCAACTGCAGCTCTCAGAGCACGGTAGACGATTATGAGCATATATTTGCTGAGCATTTGATATTTTTATTTTCAAATTTTTATATACATATACTTTGCTTCTACATGTTCAGTAGTTTGGACTTTAGGATGCTACTGTTCAACTTCTAAGAATTTGAGAATCATCAAATTTTCACATCTTGGTATTGCTAGATCCAAATGTACAAATTCTCAAGTTCCTAAGTCCTCAAATCCTCAAGTTTTGAAATTGCCAAATGTTCACATTCCCAAACTTCTAAGAACCCAAATCTCCAAATCCCTAAATTGAAGAATTGCCAGATCTCCAAATCTCCAAATTTTAGAGACCCCAAATCCACAAATCCCATAATACTAAAATCCTCAAATTTTATGACACATCACATTGGTCACCACATATCCCTTCAGTTTCCCTCTGGATAAAAAGGATCGTCTGATATTTCGACACAGTCTGAAGT
Organism: Megachile ligniseca; assembly: GCA_945859555.1. Classification (NCBI taxonomy): domain Eukaryota; kingdom Metazoa; phylum Arthropoda; class Insecta; order Hymenoptera; family Megachilidae; genus Megachile; species Megachile ligniseca. The sequence continues at coordinate 11,946,629 of OX243783.1, read as the reverse complement.
TGGTAGTAGTGTAAAGCAGTGTGTATGTGTATCGCGCAGCCCAAGGGGTTGATAAACCCAAAAGGAGCACATAGTACGTAGCATGTGGTCTGGTTGTGAAATATTAAAAAAGACCTTCGATATTCCACCGAACGTGGACGCGGTAAATATTTTTACGACAAGATGTATCGTCGTTTTACAACGCTCGTAAAACAGCCGGCGAGTTGATGGTGCACACGGTGTCGATACCTTGGTACAGGTTCGCTCCTGAGGAGGTTTCTCTCCGACGAAATTCTCCGATAAAAATGAGAACGTACTATACTATGCGGCGCGTGTTACGCGATATACGCGTTGTTAACAAACGATCCGGCGATATTTTGCCGTTATCCAAGTACGCTTAGCGGCCTCCGACCGACGATGTTTATTCGCGTTCGCGTAAATTGTCGCGAAATTTCGCGAAAACCAGGTCTCTTTTTGCGCACTTCGTCTTTCGTGAATTATCTTGAGTGCAAAGCATGTTTGCGGATATTTTACAAGTTTAGTGGTTGGGATTCGGGGATTTGGAGGTTTGAGGACTTGGGGTTTCGGGTACTTGAGGACTCGGAAGTTTTGGAATTTGAGGATTCGAAGCTTCAGAAAATTGTGAACTTAGAAGTTTGACGATTTGGGAACTTGACAATTTAGCAGTTAGCGATTTGAAGATTCCAATGGATTTGTAAATTTACTTCTAATTTTCCAGGTTTGCAAATTCACGAGCCCACACATTCCCAAATTGGCAAATCCGTAAAGCCCTAAATGTCCAAATCCCCAATTTCCCGCCGTAATGTAGCCTCAATCCTTTAAACACGTTAAGTTAGTAGAGCGTTTTCATGATACATCCGCATTTGACTCCAGTCATACAGCGTTTAATATCATTTTAATGGAATAACAGTGATAATAAAAAGTATGCAGATAATACGACAGTAGGCGAAAAAAGTTGAATAACGGACGCAGTTGTGTCCTGATCATGTATCGTTTTTATCGGACGTTTCAGGACAGACTTTAATTTCCGTTCATCGATTTCGTTCAACTCATGTTATCGAACGATTGTAAGTATTTCTTTTTTCTTTTTTTCTATTTTAAAGAATACCCTTTATTGAACGCAAAGGCCAACAATTGGCTTTCAATATTATCCGTCTAACGGGAATGTAATATGCGGTGAAGCGAATTTTCAAAGGGAACCTTGCTATCTATCTTTTTAATCCCTGTTATTGGACCACTGTACAAAGTAACGCGATTCCTCCTTCATTGTTTAAATTTGACGGAACATTATTTGTTCACAAATTGCATTCGAACACCTTCACACTTTTCACTTTCTTTAAATATCTCCAAAAGTCAATTGTTTCGAGTCAATCACACCTGACTTCGTTATATCGCCGCTTCCGTACTTTCGTGCTCAGAGAGTCGTGGAGGTGATGATTCATGTGTACTGTCGCGTTAGTCACATAACACTTAATCACACAGCGTGTGGTGTTATAATGCTTGGTCATACAACTTTGATGATATAAGGAGACGATTTAAGGAGACCGCTGCAATTTCATTCAACCGTCGAATCCACGCGACTAAAATTCCCCTTTCTTCGTCAAATCCGCCGTTAAAATAGACATAGCCGATTTTCGGTGCTCGTTGCGTAACCACGTTCCCAGGAAACCATTAGAAAACAACGAAAACGGAAATTCATCAACGTATTTGTGTACACGCGACCCGGACGCGTCTCGTACACATGTGGGTGTGCGCGTGTGGGCATATACGCTCAGAATCTGGAAAATAGGCTGATCGTTGCTTCCCATTTCGATGACCCGATTCTGGTGTCCACGCATGTGTCTCTTGCAGTGTGGTATGCGTGCATACCGTTCTATTGTGGGGCATGCTAGCTATTCGACGGAACGACGACATTCTCGTCCCGACGTCGGAAAAAATAGATCCTGTTTACGATCGCCTCCATCGGTTAATTCGATTGCATCCCCAATCACGGCGATATGATATTCGGGATCAAATTATGGCAACGAATAGACCGCAAATAATTGTACATTAACGATATACCTATATGCCGAAGTTTACAAAGCGTACAGAAATTATTTGGTCTGTAGGCCGTGAATTTCGCGAATTAATTTGATCTGTAGTTTGCACATATCGATATATCATATTTGCGTTAACACCTACGGTTTAGCGAGGATAGTAAATTTCGGTTGAAATTTTCAGGTAGTTACGATATTAAATATTTTCAGGTATTTATTAAAGATTACAGCGCGTCAAAGTTACAATGCAGCGAAGTTATAGCGGATCCAAATTACAACGCGGCATAATCACATTGTGTCAATATCTGATCGTATCGAAATGACAGCCCGTTAAAGTCAGATATAATGTACAGAAATTGTTTAATTTATTGTTTCGTGTCGTATCCTGTGCGAGTAGGACCATTGTTTATTGCCGTTGTAAAGAAGCGACAATTAAATGCAGGCGGCAGAGTTGGATGGTGATGTGTGTACGTATGTGTTGGATTCGCGTTAAATAACCGACTGTTGCAGCTTGTATAATTGGTCACTGTGTAATTGCCACTGAAACGCGTTTGTCTCCGGTGCGGATGTGACCGTATTACTTGTGTTCGATGGAAACAGAAAGCCATTTAGGTTAACGAGATAGATGTACTTTTTTAAAGTTTATCAAATTTGTTACCAGATTGGATTGTTTCCCGCAACACCGGAGTAATTATCTAACGCCATTGTTTCTCGGTGATGGTTTTATTCGCCGATGCAGAACTCGATTCGACAAACTAGCAGAGTTTAGTCGACAAAAGCTCGGCATTCAGAGTTGAAAATTGCAATTTTTAATATTGGGATGTACGATTATCGGACGAAAGAGAATAAAAATTTTAAATACGAAAACTAAATAGATATTAAAATTCGATTTAATATATCATACGTAGGGTGAACAAAGACCCGGGTCCAATATCGAAAGAGTTCATATCCGGCTATATATTGCATGGAATTCGATATAAACTCTTTTGTTAAGCGGCTTCCGGCTGCATTAACTTGGCGAAAAGCTTAAACTGTTTATTTGTTCGGTTGTCTGGATAGCTGCAAATACCCTAAAGATTAATTTCGATCGCGCTTTAGGGCAGGTTCCTGGTCGAGTGGTTCGTGTAAATATTTGACTGACGTCTATAGTCTCGGACTCGAGGAGGATAGCGATACCTGTTGTCCTCGACGTCGAGCAAATTTGCATATGCATGCAACCGTTCTTCTCTCTTACTTTTACCTGTTGGGGAACTCCTTCCGTTCGATCACTTGCCCTTTCGTTCGAACATATTCACGCAAACGTTACGACATTGATTTACTCCTTTGAGCTATTACGAATAAATTAAAACAAGATTCCACATTTAATTCTCAAGGATAAGTGCACGCTGAACTTGGAGAATTTTGGAGCTTAGCATTGACTGAACACGGAATTTTTTATTAAACTTCTTTCATAACGCGTTTATGTGACATTGAAGATACACCGCATATGATACAATGTGTGAAAATTAGAATTTTATGCTAAAGTCACAGCGCACCAAGTTAATAATGTTAATTAAAATTACTAATCTTAGTGACCGTAACGATCAACGAGTTGACAAAGACATGAGAGGAATTGAAGCTTTCAGATTTAAATAACGTATACGGTTATCATCGCGCACGATCACATATTCGTAGAAATATACCGTCGTTCCGGAGTTTCGTGGTTTTTCGAGTTTTTTGCTCGGCGCAAGTCGGACGACATTTGCAATTTAGTTGATAACGATCGCTAGGCGAGCATAGAATCCCTTTGGGCCCCGGAACAATCTCGCATGTTCGCTGTAATCGTGCCGCGAATTGCGAGAATTACAACGCGGTTACCAGACAATGGTGTCGCGCGCGAATTCATCTCCGCGTTGCCGCAAATGAACCATGAGGCGGTTTTTCAACCTCCCCGTGTCCGTTGCGCGATTCCGTGCCACGCTTTTTACACGCTTTAATTTCCGCGTGCTCTCAAGAACAGCATGAACTACGTATATTATACGTGCGCGACAAATGTTGCGATACTAATGCGAACGCGGAACTTGCTGTATCGTTAGATTTGTTCGAAATTGCTTTTGGCCCTACGGCACCGCACTGCCATAACAGGAAAATGGGTTGGAGCAAATTTCGTTACAAGTAATTTGACTAGAACTGATGTTATGTGCGGGTATTATGAATTTGATAGACACTTCATAGCTTGGGAACGAGATGTGGGAATATAGAAATACGATCATGGGTATGTTGATAATGTGGGAATTGCTGAATGGAGTAATGTAAGAATTGGGGAATGCGACAATGTGGGAATTGGGGAATGTAGAAGTTGGGGAACATGGGAATTGAATGTAAGAATTAGGGAATTATTGGAAAATATGGGAGCTGGAGAATGTAAGATTGTGGGAATATAGGAATTGGGAAATACGAGAACTGACGAATACAGAAACAAAGAAATCCAAGAACTGAGAAACGTGTGTCGGGCAATGGGAGAATCAGTGAATCCAGAAATTCGATAATTTGGAAAACTGGAATCTGGAAATCGACGTAACCGAGTGAATTACAAAGAATTCGTTGTCAGTCGAGTTTGATATTTCTCGGTGGAAAATCCTGCCACCGGAAATATCCTCGATTTCTTCGAATCTTCGATACTCTTCCAGCTGTCTTTTAACGCGTTTGCAAACGACGTTACGGAAATTGGACGTGCCACGTTTGTATTCTTTATTTCGTGCCGGCTTTTTCCACGGGGAATTGCCCGAGGAAACGGGAAACAAAAGAGTCGGATTAAAACGAAAGGAAATAGCGGATGGATCGTTTTTTTTTTTTTTGTTCGTCTACCAACGTAGCCGCGGATTAAAATATTTTCCACGCGATAGATAACGACTGGTACGAGTTAGCGGAAAGGAACGTTAGGCTCGGAACCGTTTTTTGCAGTATTTTGGAGCAGTTCCCTTTGCTGGATCGAGCCATTGATCAGTCCCGTGTGATTCGAACGTTGTAGGACCGATGCCAATTATCAGTCTCGCGTGTTTTACCGATCGTTCGGTCGCCAGGAAGAACCGGGACACTGGGGTACTTGACCTTTGTTCCATTTGTAGACCTTTCGATGGGTTCATCGAGATGGAACAACGATACAGAACGCTACGTGAAAAGTGGAAAATTGTTCATGTACTACCGATGCTTCGGAAATATTGTCCATTTGTTTCGCTCCGCTGCTGTTTGTGTTTTATTCGATTTAACATTTCCCGTTGTTTGCATATCAGTAGAAACATGTCGGTCCGTTTTTTATATCGATTTCGGACAGCTATTTGGTGAAGCACGAAAGTAGACACTAGCTTTATTTTCAAAACGAAGTGTTCGATTTTTAAACTACAGCAGATGTACGATCTCAGGTAAATATGGAAACAACAGTAGGTAGCAGAATTTGTTTAGACAAGTTCAGATAAGATATTACCCGAAGAATGTCGCACGATAAAGCATAAACCTGGCTGCAAAATCATCGTGCAACTTCGAGTTCACGCAATTACGCGGCACGTGATTCGATCTAATCGTGATGCGGTTAATTGTCGAGATTTATTGGAGCTTCGCCGATCGAGTCGTGTACAGTTACCCGAACGTGTTCGATAGTTCGTTCGACAATGGCTTCCTAATGTACTCGATAGCAGGCATAATTTGGCCTACGGTAGTTACAAATGGCAGGTTTCGTCTAGTAGTATCGTGCCACTATGTTTCCACGTAATTGACCCTGCAACACCAATCAGAATAATTTATTGCCTTCCATTACGTTCTTTCTAGGAAGCGAACACCATACTGCTAGAATTATAACGCTTCCAAATTATGGCTTATCGACGTTTCGATCTGTCGAAGTTGGGACACTTTTAAATTTGGATGTTTCGAATTTATGTTGCATTGAAATTGCGTTGCAACTTGTCAAGCCACAATGCGATGCATAAACCGAGATAAACGTTGCCTTAGAGTCTACGAAATCCATATTTAATCTCCTTCATTCGACTATAATTCAACTTGCCCGATAAAAACATATTCAGAGTCCCACAATGTTTCAACAGTTGACTCTCCATCGCAATATTAAATGCAAAGCCGAAACAAAGAATCTCAACCTGCATTGTCGCGATCTCCAAACGTATTTTTCGAAGCAAACGACATGTATAGCCGCAAAGGGGGACACTTAGGAAGATTTAAGAACGACAAGCAACAGTAGCACCCGCGACTTTTGCGATTCATATCATTAGCAGGATTTTCGCGGAGAAATATTTTGCTCGTTGAAACGGTCGCTCGTTATTTCCGTGACCGTCGCGTAGGAGAGACAAGGACGGTCGTTTTCGTGGCCAGGAAAATACGTAAAGAGCTTTTCGTCATTGTACAGGGGTTTGAACGCGCGACAGTAAGGCTCGCAGGGTGGGAAGAGGCAGGGTTAAAGAGGGATGGAAGGGATGGTTCGGAGGTGCGCAGAGTGCTTTTCAAGGGGGTGGCTGTGTGTGTGTGTGGGCGTGAGCAACTCTAGAATACCGCAGTGCGCAGCATTTGTTCGTTTTAATTTTATTTCACTGGCTGTAACCTCTTCCGTTGCACGTTAATCACAATTAAACAAGCTCTTCTCCCTCCGCTACGAAACTCTCGAAGAAAAGGGAAACACTCGAATTTCCTGTCGTTTCTTTGCTCTTTGCCCCCGGAGATGATTAGTGGAGGCTTCGACCCCTAATCGCTTCTATTTTCACCCCTTCTTGATTCTACCCAAATTTTTGGAACTCCCAACTGTGTAGTTTCATTTTTTAATTTTGAACCACGGTAAATATTTCTCGTTATATCTGTTGGGAGTACCGTTAATTTATACCTTTATTTTGTTCTACCGTATAAAATATATAAGAAATTTTCGCCTCTTTAATGTTAGTCCGCGAAATTACTTAACGCACAGTTGGCGTACAAAGAATAACGTTGGTAATAAAGAGAATATGCAAACGAACGTTGCCATGGCGGCGGATTTTCCTTTAAAATGCGAATTTTCGAATGAATTTAAATTTGTTGGAGGCAAATCGTTTTGCGAAACCCCTAGCGACCTTGCTGGCTGTTTTTTTTTCAGGCTTCCGGTTCGCACGGTATCGATCAAAGGCCCGGCTCTTTGAAATGGCCCGATGCTCGAATCCGATAAACAAAAAAAAGAAACGTTTCCCTTCTTTTTGCATTGTTTCGTCGCGCGATATTTTCGCAACGCTTCGCTGCGAGCACGCGCGCGTGGGGGGACGAATTTTCTTCACGGGAAATTTCCTTCGAACAATAAAACCGTAGATCATGATAAAGTATCGGGGCAGAGGGGTCCAGCCGGGTAACAAGCGGGTTAATTTTTAACCCCGTCTAGTCGAAAGATTTATCGCGCTAACCTTTTGTTAAGCCCATGCGCGTATATGTGTATACGCGCGTGCACGCTCCGCTCTGTCGCGGAAAAAAGTCGCTATATTTTCATGAAAAGCCCCTTTATCCGGCTTGCTACAGCTTACACGGCCGTTCGATCTCGCAAATTGAACGATTGTTATCTTTTTACCGTTTTTATCCCTATGACTGAAAATTGGGATCAATCGGTCCGATCAAATTATCGGTATATTGAAACTTCCCTATCGGACCTATCGTTTTCGCTATTAATATTTTCGTGTTGATAAAATATTTGATTGTTATTTCGTGGAGAAATGGATATCGAATTATCAGTGGGGTCACGAGCGCAGTTATTGCGGTATTGTTCGGAATGGTTACGTAACAGTATTGTTATTAGAAATATCTAATGGTATTGTCGACGGGTTGCTCGTTAGGGATTGTGTTACTTCGATACATTATCACCTTTGCGTGAATTTTCACGCATTGGTGAGACCTTTTATGTACCACGGTGAAGTTATAGCGTGTCTAAAATGCAAGATGTTGAAGGTGTTACTCAGTCACTTTGCACTGAAATTGTATCACGTCGAAGAACGCGAAGTCATAGCGCATCGAAATTGCAACGCGTTTCAGTTATGACGTGAGGGGACTCTAACGCACTGAAGTTATTACGCGCTGAAATTGTAGAGAATGATTTGCTGTGCGTTGAAATTGTAGCAAATGAAGTTACTATGCGCAGAATATACAGTGGTGTCAAAATCACAGCGCATCGAAATTGTAACGCGCCGAATTCACAGCGCATCAAAATTGGATCGCAGTAAAGTAACCTGTCGAAATTACAGTCTACCGCAAGGTATAAAAATTACAATGTACCGAAGCTTTCACGAGCAACTCGCGATTCATCGCGATAAAAAGACGGTCTGTTGTGCAATACTCGGTTCACGCGTACATTAAGATAAAAAAATTGTTCATCTTCTAAGCGACGTATTATCGAGGTGCTTCCGCACACTTTCTTGTGGAACAGACTGTAATGTGTTCCGCGTTAAGTCACGTAAGTTCGCAGTTAATTAAAGTGGCAGCCGGATATATCTCACGATTTCTACTCGATGTTAACGACACTTTGTTCTCCACGTGAAGTTTTGTCACGGCTCGACGAAGGAACGCGAATACCGATTTACTTTCCTCGCCGCGTGTGAAAACGATCGCGCGATCCGCTCAGGCGACGAACAATCAGATGACGCACGATTTCTACTCTTTCTTTCGAATCTGCGTAACACTTTCTTTTCCTCCGGAACAATGTTCCGCGAATTTACGACCAGTTTCCAAAAAACCGGTGATCGCACTGATACGTTCGGGTTTTGCGAGATACAAGAGTTAACGATACGAGGTCAACATTTGCACGTCCGGACTGGAAAGTTAGATTAAACGTTTTTGTATCTGATACACTACGTTGGCACAGTGTTTTAGCTCCGGGACAACCATCCACTTCTGTTTTTAGAAGTTTGCATTTTTCCGGAAAAATGTGCGGGGGAGCTAATAACGATAGACCATGCTTTATTCTTTTGAACGATGCACGTTTCGATAGGATTTTGTAACGATTGTGAGATGTAAAGGTTAATGAAACGACGAGGTGGACGTTAATATCGTCATAAAATACGATTGGAGACTCGGGAAACACCTCTGCTCGACACCCACCTTCCAAGGTGGGATTCCACCTCTCGCCGGCTTCAACCATGAATATTCTATTCGCGTTCTGTCGCGGCCACGATTGTGCAACGGAGACAGACTTAAGGTTGCAAATGCCAAATCACTTTCGTTCTCGGTTCCGGTTCAGGGTCGTAATCGACCAGTTTCAGGGTCATCAGGATCTAGTTCGCAGGAAATTCCTTTGATTCAATTATGTAACAATTTTCCGCTGTTTAAATCAAATTGAAGATGGATTCAAATTCAAATAATTTCATTCTGTCGCTTTGTAGGTAATATCTTATTAGATTCTATCTTGATTCTCGTTACGTTACATCAGTAAATGCAGCCCTAAATAATCAATAAGGTTTGAAAATTGTGGAAGAAGACACAAAAAGAGAGTTGACAGAGACTGGAGATGATAAAGGAACGCGCGGGAATCGTGGATGTATCCCTGAGAACCAGGTTGAAAATTAATTGCAGCCCAGCCACCGCGTAATTAGTAATTTTGTTCTAATTAAGGAAGACTATTCGCGCGGAGGAAAAACGAGCCGCTTGAGAGCCGTGCGAGGAACGAGCGCAAAAACGGCCAGCTGGACGTAAATTAATCCTCGATGAGCCTTTTTTTACATGGCTCCTCTATATACTTCAACCAGGAATGCGTTTTATGTCGAAGCTTACGGAATCGCGTGTCTCGGAAATTTAATTGAGGTTCGGTTGATCGAGGGATCATTAAGGCCGATTCCCACTGGCGATTTTTATTAGAGTACGAAAACATGGTTGAAAAAGGTTCCTCGTTCGAGTGAGGAGGAACGAAAGAAATAGTCACTTGATTGTTTTTAATCCATTGCACTCCCATGTCGAGTGTGGCTCAATTTCTCTTGGATCCTGTAAATAATTCAGATAAATTAAAGAGCTGGTAAAAGAATTTAAGGAGTGCAAAGTTAATCGATCATGATCTAGCTAGCTTTGGTCGAACATAACAATTCGAATAATAGTAGTCGGATTCTGAGTTTAAAATCCGTCTAAAAATTAGATTCATCCGCCGCATTGTCTCGCATCTCCACCCCTGTGGCGAGAAGGCAACCCCTCTAAACCGAGCATAAAAAGACACCCCAAACACAGTGTCATGATTTAAAGGACGTGGATGAAACTTGTAAACCAAGCATTGTTCGTCCACCCTTTCTTTTCACACGGTCCAACTGCACCTCGCAGTGTTACCGAGGGTGCATCTTATTTTGAAAACACCTCGCTAACTACCGAGAACGAACGAAATAGGGGTGCCAACATGACCCAGTGATTTATCGTGGCCGGTTTACGGGCTGATGCATCAGTGCAGGCTATCCAATGGAACTAAACTTACCTCGTTTATCTGTCTTACTATCCTTACAAACTGATTCCTGAACCGATTAACGGGACCTCGTCGTGTATGTACGTTCTGAAAAACGGCGAGTTAATGGCGGCGACTATTACCGCTTGATTTTAGGAGATTCATTACGTGTTACGTGAGACGGAACAGAGATTCTGTAATCGTAAAAAGAGCATTATGTAATAATTAGTTATTATAATTAGGTTACGAAACACATCTAGCTTTGATTTGTTGTGTTTCTTGGTGCGTTGCACTTTCAATTTCGATGTGGAATTGCTAGACGTTCTATTTTCGAACTGTATTTCTGGCGCGTGGTATATTCGACACGTGGTGTATTCGACACGTGGTGTATTCGATGCGTGGTATATTCAACGCGTGGTGTATTCGACGCGTTGTATATTGTTGCATTATCAATTCCTTGCACCACCACACAATTTTCGTTGTACTTTTAACGCGTTGTATTTCATCGTGTCCAACAGCCGCGTTTAAATTACGCCATCAGTATGATCTTTACAAATACCTTTCCGATGTACTATATTTCACTTGTACAGCCGGATTAAAGTGATCCTGCGATTGTTTAATGAAATTTCACACGGGAAATTGATTTATTTTCGCGCGTTAATGAGATTAATTCGTTTGTAATCGCGCGCTATTACGGTGCTTTGGATAACGCGCTTCCGTGTTTGTAATTTTGTTACGATTCACGGAACACGAATGTTATCGACGTGTACACATCGCTCGGTGCGCTGTTTCAACCGAAGAAGACGGGGTTAGCATAATACGGTTAATTTAATTATCAAATTTCTAAACACCGTGATTAACGTTTACTGGAGCACGATAATGTTGCTGTCATGGTGTCGATTGAAAAGCGTTCATTCCTCGACGAACATTATTTGTCATTGTTCATTACCAACAAAAGGAGAATATCATTTTTATGCTTACGTAATTTTCATACGACTGAACTGTGTTTCATAGTCGACAGTAAAATCGTAAGGTCTTCGATCGGGGCATAGCACGGCCGACATTACGGTCGTGTTCGTGCTTAACAGGATGACATATCGCAGCGGTTCGCTGCCAAAAGAGTCTCTGAAATCCGACACAGAGATGTCAAGTTGCTTTCGACCTGGTCTCGCTCGGTGGATGATCCTCTTTTTCGTTTTCGTTACTCTCTCGGTTGTTCTTTACGCTCGCTGACGCCACTTTATTCCTCAAAACGAAGAAATTCGTCGCGACACACCGTGACGACCGCATAGTTCCGTGCAATCACGATCGCTTTCCTTTTACCGCGAAACGCGTCGAACAGTAATCGATTCTGGGTACTGTTCAATATCGTTTTTACCTTTTAGACTTCTACGATCTTAGATCGATCGAATTATCCCGAATATTTCTTGCAACTTAGATCATAAAAATTCTAAGACCTCATAGAAATTTCTTTCAATTTAAGTCGAAAGAATTCGTGGTTAATGGTGTACTAAAATATACCGTTTTCAATTTGGGTCGAATAAAATATTTTAGATAGTCTAATTTAGATTACGCAAATGTTTAAGTGATAATTTAGGATTTAGAAAGAGGAAGTAACTTCTGTATGTAAATACGAGGGAGTAATCTTTGTCCCGGTTTAAAGCATTGACCGCAAACTTTGAATTTCACGCGGTACGAAACGCGTTAATTGCTATGGTGTAAAGAGTTCCGCTTGTTGGTTGATGATAATTCCTTGAGAAACGAAACTTGTTTCTCAAGGTGTGAAATAATCGTCTGGGTTCTTCAAACTCGTCTATCCTTGAACGTTGAGTCATCGACTCCTCTCTGTACCAACTTCAGAAGTAGGCTACCACTTGACGTTTGATCGACTCACCTCGGTAGCCTTACTTTCTTCTAATCCGAGAAAACCTTTTAAAACCCAATCCTTGGTCAACCTCGACGGTCAAAATTGCCTCCAGCTATCTATCGATAATAATTACCCATAAAGTTTAAAATCTTGTGGAGTTAGGGTACCTTTGATCAGGTTAACTTGGTTGCAAAACCAGAAATTAATTTTCGACTCTATCGCAGATTGTTTAAACATGGAGAGACCAGTGGCAACAAACATGGAAATCTACCAACGTGGAAATTTAGCAATTTACATAGCAGATGAAAGATAAGATAAAAAATGATCGTGTGTTAGCTTTGGTCCAGTACTAACCTGATCAAAGTTATCTGTGCTTAGATACAAAATCTACAAATTTATGTTTACTTTGCGGACTTTGATACATCACGAAAGCACACACGTGGTCTAATGATTACACATCGTAAACACACATTCGTAAATTTCGCAATCCCGTAACTCGAAAATTTGAACACGGTATTTCTCGTATCGCGAAATATTTGCGGGGGAATGTATAAATTGATTACACAATTGTAAACCGGTGAAAAACAGCGAGACAAGAAATTTGAAACGTTGGTAGCATGATCGATGAAGTCACGCTGCTTCAAAGATCGACGCTAGTCCGTCTCGAGTTTTTGCCGCGATTTCACATCGTTTACTCGCGTGGCTGCTTTAATTAAACGAGCCGTTATCGATCGAATCGCGGCGCGTATATGGAATCGCAGGCGAATGGGAAACGGTGAAGTTAAGCGGAATGCGAACGCGGTGAAACCGCAGGCGACCCGACTTAAGTTGCTAGCGACAGATGCGTGAAACTTCTACGACTCGATGCTTGCTAGATGTGTCTTTCCGCTTCAAATATTCACCTCCGACACGCGTTTCGCGAAATTGTCACCGAAGATGTCTCCAATACACGTTTTTCACTTTACTGACCGAACTTCATCAAAATTTGATCGGACAATTATCTATGTCATATTTTGATCAAATGATGAAGCACATCAAAATTAATTACAGCAGACTCCAGTTATATTGCACTCGCCATTGTGAAAGTAGATTCGTAGGAAATGATTTACAAGTGAAATGTAACAGAGTGTTTTGAGTTCGGTGAATAAAAGTTAGCAGAGGAAATCAGTGTTGGTAGAAGGGTAGAAGATAATAGCATTCTCTGTATGCGGAATCGATAGTCCAGTCGGAGCACCCGAGGGTTCGAGCTAGTGCTCGAATTTGTTGGAGATTCTTTGATTTCAGGAAATTGAAGTCGAGTCGCAGTGCTCGTGTCGGGGTTGCACGAGGGTTGTACGGGGGTAAAGAAGGTCGGACTGGAACATCTTTTAGATCGTAAAGGAGCGAGGTGCTGTATTTGATCGATCTCCTACCATGGAAGATATCCCAAGACGAAAAACGATGAAATCTTAGCCGAGGAAATGAAGCTTCTCTCGTGAGTCGGTCAGACTTTTCCATTTCTTTGTCAATCATTTGTTTTCGAATACAATCCATCATTTTTTCGAACGACGAAAATTTGAGTAAAATGGTTGAAAGCTGGGTCATCTTTAAATAAGTAAATTTCCGAACGACGAGTCCTCAAATAGAGATTTCAAGTTGAAATGTTGGAAATTGAAGAGCAGCCGTTTAAGGATCGACCGCGATAGAATTGAACTTTTTTGCACATCGTTGAAGCTTTTATCGGAACATATTTCTGTCATTCGCGATATTCGATATTATTTCAATAGAGCGTGATTTAACGAAAGAGTCTATTTTATAAAAGGATCGTAAAACAGGTTCGCGATATCTTTACGCGGGTTATAAAGTAGAAGGGCGAGCTTATTAAACCGTTATAGTGCACCGTAAAGTTAAACTGTCCGAGTACGAGTAAAAGAATGAGCTTCGCAAAGAAATTGTACTTAGCTATTTCGACCCTATCAATCACCGGCGCAAATTGCTTACCGCACACAATTGTTCCGTTACGGAAAAGCAAACGCTTTATTAAATTTCATGTACCGTTTGAAACGGAAGCGCAATTATGTGCCTGAAAATCAAACGTAACTGCACGCGAAAAGCCGGAAAGACATCGTCGAAGTTTCACGAGCAAACTTAAGACACGAAAGATAGGCAGCCAGCGAATTATTCAACCGTTCTCGTTTCCGACTGATACTTCGAAGCCAGACATTCCAAGCTGTCAGTTTTACCGGGAAAACTATCTCAAATTAGTGTCATGGATTGCTAGGATCCCGTTCCTGAAATTACGACCGTGACTTCTCGTGTAATAAGCGTCGTCTTACACCGCGTTGACTTACGACCTGTCGTCATACAACGCGTGTACTTTAAATATGCAACGTGTCGAATTTGCAACCCGTCGTCGTTAAAGTGCATTGACGTTGTAATCCGTCGTAATTACACTGCACGTAAATTGTAACGTATCGAACTTGTAACACGTTAATTCGCGACGCTTTCAAATTACATGACTAGTTGAAATGCATTGAAGTTGCAATGGGAATAGACGTGTTAACTTGTAATGAGTCGAAATTACAACGCGTCTATTCATAGGGTGTCGAAGTTGCAGTGCGCCGAAGTTGCAGCGCGTCGAAATTGCAATGTCTCGAAGTTGCAACGCATCGTAGTTAGAATGCACCGAAATTGCAATGCGTCGAAATTGCAGCGCGTTGACATTGCAGCGTGTCAATATTGCAACGCATTCTAATTGCAGCGGGTTGAAATTATAACGCACCGACATTGCAGCGAGTCAAAGCTGCAACCCGTTCAAATTGCAACGCGTTGACACACAACATCTCGAAATTGCAATCGATCAACATGCGCCACATAAAAATGCAACATACCGACACATTGTATAACTTTACCTCTTGTCACCCGCTCGGCCGTTCATTTTTTAAATCTAACATAGCCATAAAACGAAATATCTGATCCTCGGTATTTAAAGTATCGATAAAAATTCAATGTACTGCTCATTTTTTCAGCGAGAGCCACTGGCCCGATCAGATAATCCAGCGTGAATTTTAGCAGGGACCGCGATCCGAAAAGAGCGTAATTCACGAGCGTACCACGAGAGCTTTAATCGCTCCGCCACGAGTCATTAATTACGCGATCGCGACGCGCGATATATAATCGATCTTTCCGCTCTGTCCGTATCGATCGATACCAGCAACGGGCGGCCGGTTAATTGATTCTGTCGGACGTTCGATAATTATCGCGCGCTCGAGTTGTGTTGTCGCAGCGCGGAAACATCGCGGAGGAACATCGGTCGCGAGTGCTTTTTCCGCCGGACATGGACCAGTTTCCGTTCGTTGAAAAATGATGGATTCTCGATGTTCATCGTGTTCCAATTTTAATTTGATCGATTTCGTTCATCCATTATCGATATACTGCCGTGATAACAACCACCGTGATATTTCTTCTTTTTCCCGCTCTTTCATTAATACGAGCATGTTTGCCTCCGTCCATTAACACGCCGTTGTTTCATCGCGAATAAACTAGTATTTTACAATTATTCCGGTTTCGTTTTGATATTACACTGCGTCGAAATTATTTAGCTTTATCGAAATTGGTGGACAAAATAATATATGAAAACGACTCGGGTTATATTTTACACGAAATTGCTTTTTAACGACGTGGCTGAATCCAATTGCCACTCTAATTATGTCATATCGTTGAACGAAAATTGATATTCTCATCGATTATAAACTCGACGCGTCTATTGGAACGTCTTCGGTTTCTAATTAAGGATATTTATCGGTCGATCGGTGGATGAACACCTCTCGGTCGATTTACTTTCTCGCATTGTGACTCGTCAGTTCGTGACGAAAACCGATGCGCGGAAAATGGATTCGCCGACTCGAATTTAATGCGTTTTCACAGGCAACCGACTATCCTTTACAGTCGACTAACCAGAATTAACGGAGCAACGATTACTAGTGACCCCGTGTGTGCACGCGTCCGTCTATGTGTCGGTCAAATATGTCCGCGTCTACGAGATTCATCGTCTCCATAATCGACCGCGTATCGTGTGCACGGCCCTTAATGAATTTCTGTCGCCGTATATTGCGAAAAACATTCCTACGACTTTTTCGCGACAACTCGTTTTCGATTCATTTCCTATTATTATCAACTCGTTCGCCAGGCATGAAATCGATTACTTTATTATTACATGGCGGAATATATTATACATTTGTGATACATAAATCACGTAATAAACTTATAGGTATCGATTTATGTATAGTTTGCACTGTCATATATCAAACGCATAAGCAGTTTATCTCGTATTGATAATGTGTCTAGCGTATTCGAAATAATTCTCTCTGATCTTGTATAGTTAATTGATTAAGTATTCGTTGTGGTGTCAGCGACCTTCAAACTGACGCATGATGTATTGCAATTCGTTGTAAGCCATGCGATTACGCGATATTTAACGTATATCAAGGTAATATTAATGAATTACTGCGCACATTTGGGTAAATGCAGGAGGTGGGATTGTTATAAGTTGATTATTTAACATCATATAGCACTAACAGCACGGAACCGAGTTATTGGTCAAACTTCATGTTGGGATTACATTTTCGATTGTTCGCCTGTAGCTGTTCGTATGAAAGCAACCTGGAGATCAGAGTTTCATTCATCCAACTGCACGACTGTTAACGTAAAACTCAGGTAACTAACTTTTCATCCATTATTTCGGCAGCTACAATTCCCTCGCGTATCGTATGAATATTTCGTGCCTTTTGAATTCTCGTTGATCCGATATTTTCACCGTTTCGTTACTGATTTTATTAAAATCGAGGCTAATTGATAAACCAGAATCTGGCCTTTATTTAAATAACACATAGACTTTTTCTCTGGGAAACATTTAAATAACTGAATTTTTATCTCGGATATCGAAATACACGTCTAGTCAACTCGCATAAAGGCTAATAGAAGAAGTTGAAGAGGAAACTTCTTGAAGCGGTTACACGTTTAGACCGATACACGATACTCTTTTCCGAGATATCATTTTATTGCCCCTCCCGTATCATCCGGATACCGTGTTTTCTCCCGCGGTCAGAACGTTCAGCCCCGAACGAGTTTCCCAAAGTTGAAACGCGACACTCGGCCATCTCCTAAAATTGCCGTTCGCGGACCGATGCTTTCCCATTCCGTAGTTTCGATTAAAAAGACCCCGTGAAGTGTGGTGTTGCACGTGTGTTCCCGGATCAGTTGCCGAAGATCCCCAATATCGAAGATCTCGGAGAAATCACGGTGTCTCGTTTTGTTTCGGCGTCAGTCGGCTCGAGAAAATCTGCTCCGTTGCACGCTTCGAAACGAGCTACGGCATCTGCTCGTAGCATCGTTTCGACAGCCTCCTGGCACGATTGTTCGGGCCAGCGAGCATCGAGCGATCGCTGATGCCGAAATAAAGAGAAATCTCGAGCACCACTCGAGGTGGGATCCTTTTATTGCTAGCTACGATCCTGCGAGCGTAGCCCGTTCTCCCCCGTAAGGGCGTCGAATGCATAGTGATCGCCTTATTTCCACTGCCAGCCACCCGAATCTTGTCCATTACCGTACCGTTTCTCCCTCTTCTATCCTATTTTCTACGGATTCATGGCTCAAATGGAAAGAAACAGCTTCCCGTTGCTCCGACCTCGGACACCACGTATGCTGCCGGAATCACGTATGCTATTTGCCCCTTTTCGAATTTCGAACTTTCTGATCCTTCTTTCCGGAGAGTAGCACTGTTGTGAATCAATTTATCTAAATAATATTCGGGCACTTAAAACCAGCCACGTATTGCTGATAGAAAAAATGCATCAGGCTTGACCATTTTCTCAAAATAAATAATTTTGGCCTGATTTGGTTTTAAGTGCCTCACCCTGTATAATCGTTGCATCGCATACAAGTATAGTTCTGTAAAAGTATAACACGAGATACGTACAATATGTCGTAATTACGATGCATCAATATTCGATGCTTCGAAAGTGCATGGCGCATACTGCAACGCCATAAAATTAGGTCGCATCGAAGTTGCACGGTGTTGAAATTATAATGCAACGAAGTGCAGCGCGCCAAAACCAGAACACAACCAAGTTGCAACCGAAATGTAACGCGTCAGTTTGCTAAAATAAGAACGAATCGAAAGTGCAACGATAACGCTTCAAAAGTGCATCGATGTACACCGCGTCAGAGTACAAGAGCATCAAAGTGCAGCGGAGTTGTATCAAAATTACGTGTCGATAGTGGAATGAATATGCGTGAGAAGCTGTACGACAGTGTTGATATAACGAGAACCTGGTACACTTGCATTCGAAGTAACAGGATCATCCCTGCGGTAGTGCTTCAGGAATATAATCCAACACACCGGATACGGCAGTAAAATGCAGCTACGTAATCATATGTCACGATATCCATAAATTGGCGTCGTATTTTGTAGTTACATCGACACACGGGTTAACGAAGTCGCGTGTATCGTACTATTAATTGATCAAAAACCCCGATAGCTCGTAATCGCGCTCGCAGATGAGTTTCGTGATGCCAAATCATCCCGAAATAATATCTGCCGGTGGTCGAAATCGATCGCCGTGGCTCGTTATTGACCGATAAATAATTCCTGCCTACGATTCTCTGCCGCAACGTTTGCCAATTTCTTTTTTCGTTTTAAATGTTATATTCGCGAGCGAAGCGTTGCAAAGTTTAATTTTCTGTCGGGCCGTGTTGCGATCGAGCCACGCCAAACGGTTACGGCCAAACGAAATTACAAAAGGCTCCTTTGTGTTGGTTGTCCCGCGTCGTAAAACTTTATTTCACATTTTTTTTTTTCGTGTTTTACACCGTTGATATCGGAAACCGGAGACGGTGGGTCGCGCGTCGCATGAAATATGACCGGTCGAGCTTCTCTATTCGTGGTTGCCGAACCGAGAAAAATCTGACGGCGCGGGAAAATCGAATTGAATCGATTTCTCGATAAAACGTTGCGTTTCGTGCGACTCGACAATATCGAACACTCCGCCGCGTTTCTATTGGATCATCAACGCGACTGTCTCGATGGACGCTACGAATTAAATTGAATTATCTACAGAAAAATTAAAAAAACTTTTACGTGCTTTCGGTATCGAGCCAATGATATACGCTGACAGACCGAAAGATGAAACTGACAAATTTACTATACCGAGGAATTTTTATTACAGAGTGTCTGACCACATACGCGAATTTTCACTGTGACAATCAACGCGTAAAATACATAAAACATGACGGTATGGGGTCGAAGCGATTCTTTTAGTTTCCGAGCCAATTACTCAGCACGACTTTAGTGGGTCATTCGACAAACACAATGTTGACATTAAGAACCATTTCCGGCTCCGCGTTTCCGTTACAGTATCCATATTCATAAACCACATGAATTTTCAACTTTTCCAAAATGGGTCGATCGATAAATCTAATAAAGATATCGTAACAAACATGGCGAACAAAGAGTGACCTAACTCCATACTGAAATTTGGCCCGAAAACGGAAGATAAATGTCAAAGTTCGCGTTTCGGCGTTTGTCAAGTTACATACTTAACCTAATAGCGTCATCCTCGCTCTTCGTACGCGTTCTACATTCGCGGTCCACATTCGTGGTCGATCACAGCAATTAGGGGATACAGTTAGCTGAATACTGGGTTTTAACCACGGTTTTGTTTCTTGGAGAAAAAGTACAATGAACATGCCGATGTACCGTTGTTTAGAAACGTCTGCGTGGAAACACGGGCTACTGTTGCTTCCTGCGTTGCCGGACAAGACGGTGTCACGCTAACTATAATTTACGAAGTTACGGTGTCTTTGATTGCGGCGTCGGGTGAAGCGAAACGGGACAGCAATTTTTCTTGCGTCCGTTCATTTCTCAGTTTACTGGAGTGCAAACGCGATTGTTTCGCTCGTGATTTTTCTGCGTTACAAATATTGGGTCATCGAGTTTATTTGGAACAGAGAGCGACGTCGAATTGATTCACCTAATAAGTTTCGCGCGAAAACATATTTCGATGATAATCAGCACCGATTACCGTCGTCAACGGGACGATATAAATAATCCGCCATTTGTCGAACTAGCGACAAACAATGTTTGTTAATCGTATCACCGGTGCCTCATCGCGTTATGTACAGAGAGCTTTTTAAATTTCACCCCTGTGAGCAACAATCGACCGTTTGATTCGCGGTCAATTAGTCAGTACGACCATAAATTCATCGGAACGATTGGCTGGCTACAAATTGCCTAATCGTTACCGTACTTTTGGCATCAACGGTACACACCGATGCCGAATTATCGACGAACAGTAAATTAATCTTCTGGCCGCGGCGGGAATTCGACAAACCGTTGTAAATTCATTCTGTAGTTATTTTGTTCGATGCTCTTTTGCCTCTTTCTTTTTTTTCTATCGCAATCCCGACGGAAACCGCTTTCAATAAATTTCTCCGGGCGTACGAAATTATTCGCGTCTCTATCTCGAACAAACAACCCTTCTCATCGAAATTGTTCGGGAATTTTTTGGTAAATTATTTCGTGGCTGACTTCGATTTTTTATTACTGCGGGTTATCGTCTTACTGTGCTGCATTGGTCAGTATACTTGCCTTATACGATTCTGTTTGAATGCGAACTGAACTACTCCTCTGGTTCTAGTTAGTGCCAGAAGTATGTTATAAATTGTAGAGTACTGAAGTACCTGCAATAAATTAATAATTGTAGGATAGTAAAGTACCTACAGAATAATAAAGTAGTACATATAATAATAATTGTAGAAAGCAAGTAGTGTTCGTAAATTAATTGCAAAAATATCAAGTAATACCTACAGCAAAATAACTTATGCAGTTCGTACCAGCACATATCCACGACAGAAAAATCGAGCCGTGCGTCGAAGAAATTTTTCAAGAACCCCCGCTGTCCTCGACCACCCTTATCATCATTCAAGGCTTCTTCTTGAGTTCTTCCGGAATATATACTCGGTATAATCCGAGCGAGGTTTCATCAGAGCCAACCAGATAGATAGAACCCTCCAAGTCAATAAAGAGGGGGAGAAAATCTTGGAGCGTGTCGAAGGAGGAGGTTAGTCATCGGTTGCAGAGGGTGGCGAGATACTCTGAGAACGGTCAGGGGTGGAATCTTCCGAGCGGGAGCAGCTTATTGAATACGATATTGGATTTTTGCCGACATTATGACCCTCCAGCTGATACCCGACCACGAAACGACAAGGGAAATTTAAAACTCGTCATGTCACGGCCAACCATTCCTCCGATGGACCATCGACTCTTCGCCCGCGAACGGAAACAACCCTTCGGATAAATCGTTCGTTTGCGGTTCTCTCCATCATGTACCATTCTCGTTTTTAACGCTACTTCTGGTTCATTCGAAACTTCTGTATTTTCACGCTTCAAAGATCACGCTCATAATTTTAGATGAACGATCGGATCTTCGTAGGGATTTCCAAGTTAATTCTTTGTATCTTTCGATAACAAATAGTGAGTTTATCAGGAATTATCTGTTGCGATTAGATTAATCT
The DNA here is from genome assembly GCA_945859555.1 of Megachile ligniseca. Taxonomy (NCBI): domain Eukaryota; kingdom Metazoa; phylum Arthropoda; class Insecta; order Hymenoptera; family Megachilidae; genus Megachile; species Megachile ligniseca. The sequence continues at coordinate 11,924,770 of OX243783.1, read as the reverse complement.
TCGATCGTATTCTTAGGATGATTGCGTTGTTTGCAGAGAGATTGGAACAATCAAGCTATTTATTAATAGTTTTTCTTTTAAAGATAATAGAGATACGTAACATATATCTTGCGTCTGTAAAACACACAGTTTCAACTATAGGTACTCCAAAGTCCTATCACCTATAACCGACGAACATATTTCTCGGCGCACTTCGTAAAATAGAACGATTCATCAATTTCTGTATTGCAACCAGGAGCATCGACTATTTCTCTTTTTTTAATAATAGCCAGATGATGAGTTGCCACATGCAAAAGTGCTGTTGAACACAGCCGTCGAACGAATTCTATTTTAACGGGCTGACCTGTCCAAACTCCGATATGATTAATAACAGACCATTCACCATACACGGTATGACTCCTACCGGTCTTGTACGCGTGTAAATGATTATACGAACGCGACGGAACCCTCGTGCACGTACGGAAAGAGAGTACGAACATTGTTAGATTGGACGCCATTGACGAGACGTTCAATGCATTATCGAGTGATAGTGGCAGATCGTCAACTCAGCTGAAAGGTAACATTGACGAAAGGGAGGAGACAGTGACATACATTCTGTGCAGGGATGAGTCACGTCGATGGCGGAGCATAAAGGCTTTTTTGATGAATTTTCGGATGGATTCGTGGTATTTCTACGGTATTGTATGGCGATACGTTGGATACTCTATGCGTTGAGTAGACGATGTGTTGAGTAGTCTATGCGTGGAATAGTCTGCGCGTTGAGTACTTGTTCCCCAAACGTTGTAAACACGTACATCGTAATTAAATGGTATCCCTGGATGCTCAATAAAAGTTTTTCAATTCCCTTGCCAGACTCTCTGTTTTCCAACGCCTTTACCTTTCAAACTTCAGCGTCTCAAAACGTTCCCTGGTTCCATTTTCTAATTATTATAGTTCAAGCACACCGACTTCGAACTCGATTACGGCACAGCGACTTGGCAACTCACTAATTAGGAAATTAGTTCAACCATTAATTCCCCATATTCCCGGCCCGGGGAACTTCCGTTTGCATATCGACCTGCTCGACAGCGGCTTTATGTGCATTTCACTGATACACAATTGCAGTTTGCCTATTTTTAAACAATCTGTTTAACATTGTCGTTGTGGTAAACCATGTGAAATCTTAACGATGTTTGATTAATATGTTGAGATGAGAGAGATGATTTTGATTTATGATGCGTTCGATTGTATGGAGTGAATTTGCAGAATATAATTGCTTTCGTTCACTGTTGCATTCGACGCGTTAAATTCGGCAAAGCCAGTCTTTTTGGCACGCGAGTTTCTCACGTGCAGGTAAATATGTAAAGTGCAGTCTGTTGGCCCGAGGACGTTCGAGGATGTCGTCTACGGTACATATTTTTCACCGCAAGGTGTGACACGTTTGCTAGATGCCATCCAATCGAGTTCCCGTCAGATTCGCACAGTGTATACTTTAATCTTTTATTATGCGCATATTCGATGGATCGGGAGTACATGTTTGTGCACGGAAACGTCGTCTAGAATATACGGATTCGCACGTGTTACCGTTTTCATGAAGAGGACGATAAAAATAATCCTACTGAAAACAATATGGTAATTCCAAATACAATACTGTGGCGACACGTTGCGATTCTCGGTTAAACAATAATTGCGATGCGAAGTATGAAGCCAAATATTTGTTGCATGTTTACTTGAGTTTCCAAATTATTGAAGCGTATCAATTGCACGAATAATTATAATCGTATGTGCTATATACCCGAAATATTACAGAAATAATTATAGCTATTTGTGCAAATTATATACAACGTATAATTATACGAATAACGGCAATAATTATACCTGAGTCGAGAAGATAAGCAGTTCGGTATTTATTCCCCGGGAAATATCGACGAAAGGTGAAATGGTGAAATCGATCACGTTACTCACTGACAGACAGCTCTCCCACGAAATCAAAATACTGCCGAAGAGATTAGCAGGGCTTCAACGCGAAATATCCAGGGATCAGCAACAGATCCGAATCGACATGAAAACGTACAAGTCCGATCCCATTAATAGATACAAAACATTTAGACGTTTCCCCAACGGGTTTATTTCGAAACCTCAAATTCGTAATAGCCCGGCAATCGATTTTTCTCGGGATTCGATCTCCTACAATCAGCACCGAAGCTGGCGGAAGCTATAAAAGTTGATCCCAAGAGAAACACGACATCGAAGAAGGCCATAAAGCTCTGGCATCAACGTTACAGTCTACCCAGCGACAAAGTTCTATTTCCTTCGTTTATGGGATCTCATCAGCGGCCGATCACTGACGGAGACGCAACCAGCGGCTAAAATTTACGCTCGACGCGCCGTAAAGACTGGCAGCCTCGTAAAACCAGTTAATAAAACGAGAGGCTGCGTGTAATTGAATATCAAGTAATTAAAACGTCGAGAAATGATGGCTCGTTTGAATCGCCAGGTGCTTTATGCTCGCTATGGGATATTCCGCACGCGGGATGCATTAATCTTTCAATTTCGGTGCACCGTGAATCGTAAAACTGTTTGTAATAACGTTGTAATTCGTATATTCGAATAATAGGGTTTGACGTGGAGGAATATAACGTAGGTTGTACGATACGTTGTTATATCACGTCAGGGTATGACGCATGGTAGAATGTGCAAGTTTTTAATGCACGGTGATGAATCGTCTGGAACAACGCGATGGTATATGCATCGAAGTACTGCGCGTGAGATTGCAATGCGTGGAACTGCGTTATGTGGAAATGATATTGAAGATATTCAGCGTGTAGAGATGCAACGCGTAGAATTTCAGCGCATAGAAGTGCATCGCATAGAATTTTAGCGCGTAGAAATATAACGCGTGGAGTTACGACGCGTGGAGTTACGACGCGTGGAAGTGCAACGCGTAGTATTGCAATGTGTAGAATTTCAACGCATAGAAGTGCAACACATGGAATTTCAGCGCGTAGAAATTTATCACATATACTTGCAAAGCGTAGAAATTCATCGCATAGAGTTACAAAGCGCGGAAACTCGATGTGAGAATACCTACCAACGTCGAAACATCTACAATTACAAAATACAAAGCACATAATTTCACTGCGTGAAAATACAGCACAGCAGAAATAAAATAAAGAAAATGCGATAATAGTTTCCTTGATACTCGTTGCAAATGACACCTCTAACAATAGGTAAATCTAACATCTGTTAGATACGTAGAAATTGGCTAAGTACGCTAATAATTCTAGCGGGTAACTCGAAAGCACGCAGATCGCAGACTGTGTACAAGAGCGATTTACCGTTGGTCGTAGTTTGCCAAGAGTGATTAGAGTTAAACGCGCGTCTTTCATTCACGCTGTCAAAGGTGTTTCGTTTCACTACTGTTTACCGGGTCTCTTACTATTGTAGCAACGTTGCCGGTAGTGGTAACGTGACACACCTGCGTGCGGCTTTATGAATGGAAAAGGAGAGGCGTGTAAATTTATCCGTAACATTGGAATAGTCACGCGACACCGTAATGTTAAACCTTGCGATATTAACGGCGATTGATTTCTTTTTTATCATATCGCAACTGGATAATCACTTGTGTTGCGAATGTAGACTGTTTTAGTGTGAATTACTGTAGAGTTTAAATAATCGATCTGTTGATTGATTTATTGAATCGTTTCATTAGATCAATGGGTTACAATATTTGAGCATTATAAACAACATAAGTATTCGATCTAAATCTTGTATAAATTATAGGGATTTATTATAGATTTTTCGGTTCTGCTATTTTATTAAATTTTGCTAAAAAATATATTCCGTTCCAATATTTCTTTCGTTCCATGGAGACACTTTGTGTCCGAGCCGGAAAGCGTTGAGTCAACTTTCTAACATATTACAATGAAAGTTGTCGGCGCGTTAAAAGTACAAGAAACAGTGGGTCGACCCAAAGGATCGTTCTAAAAGAAAAATGATGAAAAGGGTGCAAAAGTGTCCTCCGTCTACCCCTCGGTCCATCCTATCGGGGATGATTCTCGTCACGCGGAGTTTACCACTGATCTCGTTAAAACTAAAAGTCGAGCGGAACCGAGCACCGAAGCGGCTCCCAAATCGGTTTTTCGCGACGGGAATGAACGCGATAAATTTTTCGTCGGGACACTTACGGAAAATTCCCACGGGGATGAAGAGTTATTCTTCGGATCTTTCGAGATTCCACGGCTAACTTCCCTCTTTCGATTGTCCTTGGGACAGTCTGGATTCATTGGCCGTAATAAACTTGTGTCGACTACCTACCAACAATATATGTAGTAACTACCCCCGCGAGTACCTCCTCGTCATATTTTATTCCCTCCGTCATTATTTTACAAAAATTTAACGTGTAACAGTTAAATCGATAAACCTCTAGTTTTTACTGCAATATTATGTTCATGAATTCACGTATGATGAAATCAAGCGTGAAAATTCAGTGCATATCATGTATGCACGTGATGCATGCATACATGTATGTATGCTATTTTGCCTTGTAACTTTGGTACTAATGGAGCAGAGTATTTCAAGGTTAGCCCAAAGAGCTCTCAGTCACTCATTTAATTTTAAGAAAATTTGATGAATAAGTTTCAGTTGAAGTAGCAAATATAAGCAACTAGTTCAAGAACAACTATTTTTTCAAATAACGTTAATTTTTTAATTGCTGTATCTCGGAAAATTTGCTGGCCGAGGCACGTTAAAAATGCGGGCGAACTCGGGCACAGATAAGCCGAAACGTGATAAATAAAAGCCAGAACCCTCGTCAACGAAAGCAAACACACGAGCGAGCGTGCAAAGATAGTGACACGCACCGACGCACTGACAGATACGACAGGGGCGAAGAAAGATGGCACATGCTACCGTAATATGGTCCTGACCGTCAATGTTCAACATGATCAATCGTCCGAGTCGAAAACGTGATCCAGCAACAATATTACGGCAATATGCCTCCTTCAAGCTGGCAATTCCGATCGTTCCTACATCGCAACAACCCTTGCGATACTCGTCGAGCATCCTTCATCCCCTACGATCTTGTACGAACCCGTGCAAATGAAATTTTTGCGAAAAATTGTGAGAGAAACCTTTGTCTTCGGACAAATTTGGATTTTAGTACAGGGTATTAAGGAGTGGTGATATAATACGTGGTGATACAACACGTAAATACAGTGCAAATACACACATGATATAATACACATCAAATGCAACGAATGGCAATTCAATGCGTTGCAATATAATCTCTCCGCCATAAAACGGTCAGTAACCGCATTTAACCCGCTAAAAGATGAAAGTGCAAAAAATGCGATTATGAAATGGCGATATCGTTTGATTGATCGCGTTCGACGCGTCTGTATCCAATTTCTGGCGAACTTCCGATCACTATTGTCTGGGGTTATTTTTCGACTAGTTGAAAACGTTGACGGAATTCTGGGCAAAAATTGAAGTTTGCAGTAGTATTCTGGTGTCGGTGAATCCTCCAATCGTTGGGGCTTCCGTTCGCTCCGTCCAGGTGACTGGCGCTCCGCGCACGAGCGTAATCGGGCAGAAAATATCGGAGAACTTCCAAACAGTCAGAGTTACCGATGTATTTTCAAACTTTATACCGTTTTTACATTTCACCGAACGATGAAACTTTCCCTCCAATATCCTCGAAATTGCGACTGTCCATTTCGGCTGGTTTTTCTGCCTTCCGAAATGGAAGGATTCCGTTTTTCATCCACTACTGAACGCGGTTCGATGACATTCACACGTATGCGAATGTTTCGTTTCATGTTTAATTCAACGTGTGGTGACCCCATATTTAAATATTTTTTTTTTATCGTAATATGATTGTAAATCGATTAACAAAGAATTGTAAATTCATTATCCATTTAACCGCTTCATTGACACTCACGTACATGTGGATATTTAGTCCATGTTTCAATCAATCAGTTGATGTTGATCACATATGTGGATATTACTGTTGCTGTTGTATTAAGTGAAATATGATTATAATAAAAGATCGAAATATTTTTTCTCCGTCTTTAAAAAAGTCATCCCTGAAGAGGTTATCGTTTGACCATTCTTCGAGTTACGTTTGCACGTGTGTCTGCAAGCATAGTGTTTAACGTCACTCGAGGGAAAGCGATTAGACGAGACCGTCACGGTTTCAATTGGTGGGCAGTCGACTCTCGAGGCTACCTGCCGAGCAGCCACCTCTCCAGGGATGCTGATAATTCTGCTGGAATCAACGGCCATTGATTCGTGTTCCTCCGACAATGCATCTCCAATGAATCTCGTTAGCTGGTCGGGGGTGAAAGCGTGATCGACAGCACCTTTCTAGGGAAATCGTGCTTCGTTCGAATAACAGAGAAATTAAACCGTTTATCGATCCGCTTCGACGTGTTGGTATTTCATCAGGATCGAAACGGACCATCTATTGTACCTTCCTAGATCGACCTTTCATACACATTTTACATTCTGAGTATCCCATTAGCTTTTCAAATTTCCTTCGTCTTGTTCTCTGCACGTCTAGCGAGTTGGCAACTGCAGCAGCGTGTATTGATTCGCGTGTCGATTTACTTTGATTCATATTTAGATTGAAATATTGCCGATACGGTGAATAGTCTATGCGTTGAGTAGTCTACGGGTGGAATAGTCGGTGCGTAGAATAGTCGAAAAGAACATAAGAAAATTGAATTTCTCTCGTAACTCTCACATTGAAATTATAATGATCAGGCGTCGATATAAAAGATACATTTTCGAGAAATATGCAAGTGAATGGAGAAGTAGCCACATCTAATCGAAGCACGTCTTCGAGTTCGACGAGTGACGACGTCGCGATAAAAATCTTTATTTTGCTCGGCTTGCAGCGTCGCCACTTAGACCGTGAGGTGCTCGCTCGAGGGTGCTCCGGGCTCTTTTCCATCCCTTTTTTTTTCTTTCCATCTTGCCATCTCGCACCGTTCCTCCTCGACCCTCATCCTCCGCTTTAAACGCACGTTTCCCTCATAATATCGTAACGAGGTTCGCGAGGCGAAAGAAAGAAGCTCGCCGGACCATCCACGTCGCTTTCCCGCTTGCCGAGAAGGTCCGGGAACTTTCTCGGCGCTGCTTTCTTTTAAAAGCCTTAACGAGTCTTCTGCTTTCTGCTCAAACGGATACACAGCCAACCTTATTATAATATTTGCGCCTTCCAACGAGCTTAACGCGTCATCGAGACCGAGTTACTTCAATTTTAGTCGTATACGATGCTTATGACGCTATTTTCCTTCTCTCTTTGGCTGCTGTTCAAAGCTCCTGATATTCGATCGGTTTTTCATATGTACATTACCGTGTGTTGCATCGTATGCATGATTGTGCATCATTGATTTGCACTCTATCATTTATCGTATTTTTAACACGCTGCATTCTTCATACGCTGTGTTATACGCATTGAATATTTTGTGCGTTGTATTTACCACGTGTTGAGTTCCCCATACGCTACATGTTCAATTTACTGTATTTGTTACTCATTGAATTCTGCACATGCTTTGTTCACGCGTTGAATTATCTACCTTGTATTCGGCCCGTCTTGAAATCTCCGCACGTTCATTTTTCTACGCGTTGTTTTCTCCAATATATTCTCGCGTTATATCGCCAAATACCTTAGGTTCGCAAACTGCGCCACAATATCAAAACTAAAGCCATAACTCCTCGCTCCACAATCGCATCCTCTGAGCCATAAAAATCAAGCATGCTCCTTACCATAAATTCTGGAATCTCGTTAAAACTGCACAAGAAACTCGGTGTTTCCCTTTCTATCGACAAGAGCAACGTTGTCGTCCATTATCCGACATACACGGCCAAAGTTTCTCCGGGTTCCTTCTCGGAGCTCGTACGAAATCGATTATGTCAGGTTGACAGGTGCAATTAGCTGCAACGCCGGTTAACAGGCAACCGTTCACAAGCTGGCCGCTGTATTACCGGTAAACACACACGCGTGGTACACGCGTGCGGTATAATACGGATCACAGAGGAATATCTGTAGGTGGACGCCAAACAAACGGTGATAACGCGATTAAATCGTAGGCGTTTGCGTTCGCGGATCGTTCCCGAATCCGGAGTCTATTGTTTCGCGGATAGATAAACGGATAAACACGCGTTAGATAAATATTTCCCGTCGAGCTTTCGAGGAACGAAAGTTTCGGACGGGCAAAACGTTACGCGTACGAAGCAATATGCTTTTGAAAAACAAGCTCCGAGCGGATTTTATTTGCTTGATTCGAAATTTGATCGTTTATACAAGACTCGTGTTGACGGTTCAAAGAGGGAACTACAGAGAGTTCGATGGCAGCGTTAATTTATTTATTTCCTTTTACGCTTTTCAGCGCGATAGACGAATAAGAAGGTTTCTCTGATCGACTTCCTCGAAAAGTTGCTTTGCAGTTATGAACTGATTAAGAGCTCAAAGAGAAGCGAACCGCGTTCCGCGAATGTCAATAACGTTTCACGATTTTGAAGCTCGAAATCGATACACAGCCTCCGCGCAGAAAATTGCGATTGCTCTTCGGTAAATTAAACTTGTCGACAAATCGGAGGAAATGATTATTTAGAGAAACTCGTCTCGCGACAGGAGATAGCGAGATAAGTTAATAAAGCTTATAAAAGCGTTCGAACACTTGTATCCCGAAGTAATTAACGTACGAAATAAACGACGAAGCACATCGTATAAACGGACATTTGTTTCGTTACGTATCGATTCTCATGAAAGTTAACGAGGTACCTGCAAATATCGCAGGATTTTTGCCGAGAACGTAGCAACATTTATATTCCCCCGTAAATGTACGCGAACAGTCTGCTGTCTCCTCTTTATGAACGGCATGCATATGTACGCATGTACTTATGTACATAGCACCGAACACGGTACGCCTCATCAATGCACATAATGCTGTATATGCATCGACCAGGCCGATGGTGCACGGCTTCTGGCTAGTAAATACCCATTATGGAATAACTCACTCAATGTTGCAGTTTACCCGAGTACCTTTACTACGGCCATTTTACGCTCGCCTTCGGAACACGTGTACGAGCTTGTTGCATTAGTCCCTAATGATCCTCGTTCGATTTAACGAACAGTCTCGACAAATTATTCAATCTTTTTCCTTCAGCATCTTCAATTTCGGTTTTGATTGCGCTCGCAAATGGACGACGTTCATTTCCCGAGACGTATCGTGTTATATTGCATCGCTGTACCGCCGTGGGTTTCGTCGTGTTGTATCGCAGATTGCAACGCGTTGTATCTCCAAGTGTTACATTGCTTCGGAATTTACTGTAGTTGGATTGCAGCGTTACATTGCTTCGTGCTACATGGTATAGTAAGATTGCAACGCTGTATTTGTATACACCGAGTGTATGCATTTTCTGTGTGTTGAATATTTTACGCGTTGTATTTTTCATGTATTCAGATTTCTGCGCAAAGAATTTTCACTCGAATTAACATCTTTATTCCGATTTGCAGAGATCGTAGAAAAGTAGAGCAGTTTCGAAAGGAGGTTTCGGGGTACAGGGATGGAATAGTTATGAAATAGGTTTGTAGACTCGTTTGGTAAAGCTGGAGCCACGAATCCGTCTAGTAGTCGCATCTGGCAGGCCGTTAAGAAGCAGACCGTGTATATTGATTTATGAACACCGCTCTCGCCTCTTCCCTCGAGTACTAGCTTCTTCGATGCAGATGAGGAAATGCAGTTCCCAGGATAGGCGTTTTACAGGGCGGCGGCCCCTTCAAAGGGGAAATTGCGTTTTGTGCCAGCTCGGTGAGTCGACGGCAGGGAATTCGATCAATTAGGTGTCGGCGATGTTTCACCCCTTTTTAGCGTTTCGAAAAATTGACGCGGAACTAATGCCGCGTCCTCTTTGCTGAACTTTTAACGCTTCGATTGGCACGTTAAAGTAGAAACATCCACCGGAGAGACGTCTCTTGACACCGAATAAATTTCCTTCAGAACATTTCTCGAAAAACGAATAGTTAAAGGAGCACTTTCATCTTACGTCGTGACTCTACATCGGGCAAATAAATTATTTGAATAGCGAGTGCCAAAGGTAGTGCACTACCTTGTCAAGTGTGTTAATTCGTTCGAATATACGGGTTACGCTTGCGAGAGTATTTCTAATAATATTCTAATCAGGTATTCGAAGGCTAATTGTTGATTATAAATTCATTCCAGCGCACGAGATATTGGATGTTTGGAAGGTAATGTGCGCTGGAACGTTGTCTAAAAACGGCAGCAGGTTGACAGAGCGGTTGAAAACTAGCAATTTACTATCATTATCTTGAAATAGTTGGTAATTGCTTGAGCTATCGCCGGTACTTCCGCGCCATTACAAACTCCGATGCATTTTACCGTGCGTGCACCGCTCCGCGGAGGATCGTGCAAAGCCGCGTATACGGTCCAATTAAAAGTTCCCCACGCCTGTCCTGTAACTTTCAGCCAATGAATAAAGTTCCGTTCGCCCGGGGACCTAGATTCGCGTGATTTTTTCGCACGGTTCGAACTTTGACCGCGAAATAACGTTTAACTCCCGTTTCAGCGGATAAGCCCGGATTCGAGCGACAAAAAGTGGCGAAAAGTTCACTGATTCCTCTCGAACCACTCCGGCAACAATTGTACTCGGTTGGAAGAAAGGTGTTGCATTTCCATATGGTTCGATTCACCTGGTTCAATTAAAATGGCCTTACAATTAGTTTACTCTATTAAGATTTAAGATTCTTTCACAGTAGAATGATCCTGTTATTGTCAGACAGGACGGGGTTACTAAAATCACATGTGTTATATTATCATACGATATTGCCACGCACTGTATCATCACGTTGCACCCCCACACATATAATTTCTCATCAGCTAAGATCCCAAGAAAGTTGTTCGCCATATTTGCAACTGTAATCCCAACGTCATCCCGGTGAAAAGCTCTTTGGTTTCGTGATAAACAAAAAAGCGCTGTCGCAGAGGAGAATTCAGAGCGAAGACGCGAAGAAAAATGAAAACGCGGAAAAATTCTTACCACTGGAAAACGGGTCGTGGGTTAATTAAATCCCAGCTTAACGAGATTTTGTGTCGCATGCTGTAGCGACCTTCTAATGTTAATTTATGAACGTGGAATTTCTATTAGGACTAGAGGTTCCATTTTTTTTTCTTTTCTTTCGGTGCGAGTGTTCTCCGCTGGACGGATCACCAATCGGTTTCCCGCAAACGTTTTCACCGTACTCGATCAAACCGAAGCGAGGCTAATGTCGTTAAGAAGAGGAATTACTCAGTCGTTGAGAGGGAATCTTCAATAAATGCGAACTTACCCGTGAAGTAACTCATTTCTGAAGACGGAGACGACTATTAGTCAGCATGTTCGTTAAGCTGAGTCAGGTTTTATTGGCCTGAGGACAGATTCGTCCAGTCACCGACGAAATTGTGCTCCTTTCTGTCTTCTTGACGGAGCAAATTGTATTCTGTCCGTTCATTAACGTGACGTTATTCAACACGTGTTTCATTTTTACACCGATCTCTCTAAGCCCAACTTGTTGCTAAAGCTTTCTTTTTATACATAACACCTTCGTTAAAAAATTGATCAAACACTTCGTCGTCGACATCCTTCGACGTGTAGTACAAGGAAGAAAATTTGCAAAAATCGGTATCAAAAATGCGGAAGATAAAATTAACATTAATATGAGAGACGACGGAAAGATTTAGCATAGAAACGAACGAACGAGCGAAACTCTATTCAGCGACGAAAAAATCGACGATAGAAAAGAGGGATCCTTTTTTTATGTTTTATTGCCGCGGAAGGACCAGCTCCCGATTCCATTTTCTTCCCGATGTTGGTTTGAAAAATTCTAGCTCGCCGCAATCCGAAGCGAGAATTTTAAATTTCGCATTATTTTGCATACTTACGAAGCTCCTGCTACTTTCGCTTGCATAATCTTTATGCATAAGGCGGCACCCAGCCGATTAATAGGAACGTTAAGAGCGGCTGGTTATCGATGGAAATTATTTGAAAAATTGATGAGTGCGAATGATTTATATTCGCAATAAACGTTTTTTCATTGTCATTAACCCCTTGTGATCAATTTCAAGGATCTGATAGGTATAAGAAATTCAGTTCAAAGGGTTAATATTGTAGCCGTGATTAGTTCTGAAGCACGTGACTAATAAACTTTTTCGTTTCTCGAAAAATCGAACGTTTCGTTTGAAGATCCTTCGAAGGAATTGTCCGCGAGACGCGATAACTCAAGTTCGCGAAAACGTGACACGAAGTGAAATTCCGGGGCGTAGAATAAATGACTCGTGATTGTCGAGCACCGGAGAGTTCACGAAAACTTTTTCCAGCAAGACTATCGTTTGAAAGTTTTCCACGATCCTCCGACCGGTAGCATCGCGGTTTCGTTTCTTTCCTCTTTTCTATTCTCCCTTTATTTTGTGGCCCAGCGGGAAGAAGTCGTAATGATGTTTAAAGCCCCCTCAATGGTTCAGCTTAACGAGCGGTTTCTTTTTTCGCGAATTCCACGACACCGGAGCTTTCTCTTTGCCGGTTGAATTAGAAGGAAGGGAAAAAGAATCCGACGCGTTCGACGAGGGAGAAAAATAATTTCTTTTCCTCTTTGTTTCGCGACGGTTAATCAAAATGTAACTTTTTGACAACGATCGATACACGTTGTCGCACAGATTACCATCGATACGCAGTGGTTGTATCGGTGGATCAGAAAATTAAACGCGCAGAATTTCTTTTGCTTTTTTTAAACTTCACCTTTGTTTTTATTTGCTCTTTCGCCGAACGAACAGGCGCAAACAAACAAACTCGTTGAACTGCCGTTAAATATTCCACGACTGCCAAACCAACCGAGTGCATAATTTCTTGGCGAATCGTTTTTTCGTGCGCAAAAAATAAACGGACCATCGAGTATACTGGGGTACATACAATCTCTCGATAATCGCCTTTTTTATGATTACTCCGTGCAGAAAATATTAACGGATAATTTAAGGTCGACTTTTTTAAGCTATTTATCTAGATATTCAGTTACTGCGCCACGCAGTAAATTCATTTAATTACTAACTTCCTCTCTTGTTCATTAATCCCTGGACCAAATAAGGAATATTGAAATGTTAGGTTCTAGATTTAGAAATCCTTGATTCTGAAAATTATAATGTGCATCACGAGTGTGTCATACTATAAGCAAGAGGGTTAATTCACTTGTCTAGTGATATACCTCTATAATTTCGAAACTTGAATCAGTAAATTTAGAAAGTTACATGGTACACTAATGTACTGAGTAATTCGGTAGTTTAGTTATTCGTTTAGTCGGTTACTCAACCATCAATTAACTCATTGGCTCGTTTACACTTGCATCATTTACTCTCTCACCTATTTCACTCGATGATTCACTCGCTAATTAATTCTCTCATTCTCGGATTCGAAGTCCTCGTTTTTCTCTGCCCATTTTTGTATTCAACTTTTCCTCCTTTCTCTCGAATCGCTCTCGGACGAACGATGATTCAACGCGTCGTCGACAAGAGCGATTTATTTTCCAAGCGTAACGAGGCCGCGTTCCATAAAATTCCGGTCGAATCGAAATTAATTAGCGATAAATTTCGCAGCCGCGATATTTCGCGTCCCTCGTCAGAAATATTTGGCAACGAAAAAAAGAAATAAACGAGATTCCCGCGCGCTAAAATAATCGCGAATAAACGGTCCCGCTCTTATGGACAATTCATCGTGCAACGGAACTCGATACAAATCGTTTCAACTTGCAAATGCATTCGAATATTCACGAGCCATCGAAGTTGCTACGACGACCAAGATTTCTACTGCAATTCGATAAATTATTTAACGAACACGCTTGCTCGATGCCTGCCGATCGATAAATTATTTATCACGCTGCTTTCTGGCCGTCGCTCGAAACTTTCGCCTGCTCGAGCTCTTCGTTGCGAAATTTTCTGGCACGACATCTCGCTTCCGCATTATACACCGCCAACGATGAATTTCTATCGATATCCTCCTCCTACTAGACACAAATTTCCATTCTAATTCATGGGACACTGTTACGAATGATAATATTCAATTTGCCTTTTTGTTCGAGTTTCTCATTTTCAAAGATCTTGAAGATATATATGGACACGACATTTGGATAAATTATAATACATTCATTTGAACATTTTATACACGTCGGCTCTTCATTGCAACTGTTTTCATGAAATGTTATAAATGTAATAACAATTTATTATGTTCGTTTGTCAATTCAATCACATTTGTATCGATCAGCAATGATCGTAGAGACCGATGTGTAGAATCCGATGTCAGAATGTCCCTGTTTTCATCTTCAAAGAGTTCGACAGACGAAATCTGATCCCGCATTCTTTTTCCCGCGTTTCTTTGTCCCCGTCGTGGAAGAATTCCAAGGTGAGAAAGACCGTCAAGATTCCTCTGTATCTTCTTTGGCACGCGGTTGGTCGAGTGTCTGGAGAATAGACACCGTCAGGCGGGGACAGGTGGACAAAGAGAAAAAGGAAATAAAAAGGAGGACGACAGAGGATGGAGAAAGATAGACCGTGCCAAAGAAGAAACAGAAAATAGGTCGTGAAACAAATTCGTTATTTTCTTCGTAACTACAGACCGACGCGAAATAAGTAACTTGCGTTTGACAAGTCGAAATGAAATACGGAGTGGCGCGGTCACAAAGTGCTTTAAATGGCTGGTAAATTCTGTGCTTTTCACGTTTTAATGTTTTTATGTTCGGGATAAAGTTGTGCAAAATCTGTAACGAGTTGCCAGAAATTTCAACGAATTTAACTTAACCCTTTTCGAACGGTGATACATTCACCATTCAGTTTGAAATAAATATCTTTTAACTATATCTATAGTACTTAATTTCGGTGTAAATCTAAATCAGATGCTGTCTCGATGAAAATGGAGGAAAAAGTGATATAAAAATTAGGAAATAATAACAAGTACAGTTTCCACGGAAGTACTTGGAAATATTCGCGGCGTCTGACAAAACGTTGACTTGTTCTACTGGCGCGCACGTTTCCACGCGAGAAATCATTTGTACGCGACGGACGTCCGTGCAATCTATGAAATATTGTCTCCCAAGTGCAGTACGGACACGAGCATAACGAGAAACTTCGCGATTCATTTTACACGAGTGATTTTCTTCCCGTTTCTAATAGTTGCTCGCGCGGCGAAAGTCACGTAGCCGATGGCGGGAATTTCGAACCGGAGCGGACTCGGTGAACCGCGGTTGTAAATCAAACTTGTAACTTCTGGAATGCTTGCGTGAACCAGAAGTCGAAATACACGTCGACTGTTCGATTTGACACTCGCAGCACGTACGATACAGCCCGTTAACTGTTTTAAACAGTTCTCGAAATGATCGTGTCATCTTGTTGCAGCTATGAAACGAATACTAGTTGAACCATACGGAACCGCTCGGTAAACCGCTGTAAATATTGAACAGTTAAATTGCGTCAATATTCGTTTAACATTTTATCAAAAACAACACTTGTTCCATATTTCCATATTGTGGTTGAAATTTCTTTGATATTTATTCACGGTTATGTCGAACAAAGTTTCTTCGTTTGTGTGCAATTTTATGATGCAGGAAAATCAGTCCAATATTTCCAAGTTATATTTCGAACTTGTTTAATGTGTATTCGTAATTACACCTAATAAAGCTTCTACGCTGTTTAAACTTGTATTACACATAAAATTATTCCATGCTTTAACCAGTGTTTGAACAAATTACTCGTGTCGTGTAAAATATTGAAGTTACATTGAAGTTAATATTTCTTTCCTGGAATTTAAAAGTTACGCAGCGTTGTATATAGAGGGATAAAAGAGGAATAAATTGAAAATACCAGGTAGAAATAATAAGTTTGACCCGTGGATCACGTTGAGCCACGAAGCTTGCAATAACGTTTCATTTATCTTGTCGTGCGTTGAGAATAGAATGGATGCCTGTATTCAGGCCGATCATCGCTCTATTCATAAGTCCGTCGAGCTTCTTCCGGGTCGTATAGTTCGTGCTTTTGATGGTCCGAGGACAATCGTGTCCGACAGGTGAATAAAAGTCCGACCGTGGTAAATCATCCGGTTCTGCCCGCAACTGGATTACGCATCTTAATTATCGATGAATTTCTCACGACCGCTAATCGCATTAGACACCGTTAACCAACCTGTTAATTCCTCTAAATCACAGTTTGCGGTGGGTTCGTTCAATGATATTCGCTTTGAGCATATATCTTATTTTAATTGCTGAAATTTCTGTGGTCAAATCTGCACAGTTTTCTTACTCTTGACTTCTCTTCGCAACTTTGGCAGAATTATTAGCATGATATTATAAATGAAACGGTTCTTGATAAAATGCAATTAATTAAAATTTGTCACGTTTGAACTTTCATTCTACTGTTATTTTATTTCGGTCATTTTTATTTTATTATCGCAGTCCTTTGGGTCAGACAATTTTCAAACAATATATATTTGAAACACAAATGTAGCAACGTCCACTGCATTTAAACGAATTAATTTTACAAATTTTTCAATTTTGCTATTGAAAGGGCAATTTGTCAGTTTTTAAATTTATTATTAGATGGTTTGCAGGTTGCTCCATTTATCATCGAATAAAACTCCTCTGGGGCAAATTCATTAATATCGTCATGAAATCAGAGTGACCACTATTTGCTTTCAGTAATTAGTATTATTAAACTTGTCGAAATCGAAGACAAAAGTTACTTGCGACTGGTTTCTAGAACATTTTTCAACTGGTATACCCTCCCCTTTTGCTTTCTAATGAGCCGTAGTCAAAGGGTCTCAAGTAGCATTTTAAACTACTCCGAACTTTGACTTCAAGTTACAAGTTCCTTTTGACATATGCGAATGAAAATTATCTATAAAATGTTTCATCAGCAGGTTCCGTAAATTTCGAGTAGAAAATTGACCAAAAACAGTAGCAAGGTTTTCGATTATTTTTGTCGCACGTGACCAAGCTATCGATTTATTAGCCGGACCACCGCAGATAATCGTCTGGTCAATAAATCGTGGACCAGTGCAACGCGAAAACGATCTTTCTTGGCCGAAGCAACACTCGTAAAGTGCAGTTAGTACTTATCGCGAGTCAAGTGGCGCGAAAACGCGGCGATTTAACGATAATGGCGTGTTCCTGGCCTGTCAGGGAGTAGTCCTAGCCAGGACAGAGTAAGGTCTTCTGCCTTTTGAAATTGCATCGGGGACGAGAATGGCGTGGAACGACGGTTTTCTACTTACAGCTGACACTTAGTGTCCTTGCCTCTCCCTTAATGGACTCCTTATTTCCAGATAATCGTAATATTCCAGGGAACCGGATGAATTTTGATGACGCGACTTATTTCGATCGTCGGAAACTATTCTCCAAAAAAACAACTCGCAATTACCTTTACATTCGATGACATTTTTTTCTGCTGACAGACGGCAACTTTTAGTTGAAAAGTTCAAGTTACAAGTTTAGTCAAAAATTTATTTAATTTCATATTTCATATTCTTTTCACGTTGGAGATTGTGTCATCTTTATATCTAAGATTAAAAGATACAGTTATGTTTCTGACTGGCTAAGCAGGAAAAGTCATAAAAATTTGTGACTTTGGAGAGGAAGAAAAGCGTTTAGGTGACTCGAGAGAATCCACCCTTTCCTGTGGCAACGTTGGTTGCTGTACGGATTAAGGATACGGAGCTATGATGACCTCAGCGATGTAGAATTACGTCATAAAGTAGGATCTCGTGCGGCCACGCCACGTTTGCCTACCCATGACCAAAAGTCCTTTAATCCTTTAGCTGTATGCTGACTTCCGGTAATCCCTGGGTAATTCTTGATAGCAGAAATTACGATATACCTTTTCTAGTAAAAATATTGCGTGATACAAGGTGTATCGTGCTAATAGCGTCATCACTTCGGGATATTTGATGAAATTTAATTTTCGTTAAGAACATTGTTGGAAGATAAGGTTTTTTTGGGCAATTGTAATATGTTTCCGAGTGGGCCAAGAATTCTAAAAACGTGCGCGGACTGCGTTAAACGATGGAATAATTTAACGATACACGTGGAAAATTCGTGGAGAAGCCGGACCAACGTTGGCTGTATAAAAATTCCATACGTCCAGCTACAATTTTTCGCGTTCCGTTTCGTTCGTTTCGGTCAGTGCGAGTTTGCATGCCAACTCGTTTGGTCACCGCCGTGCAACTCGTCAGGAAGAAACTTTTCTTTCATGCAAGGAAATTGTTTCGTTACGTTTTATCGTCGCGTGTTTTTCGCGAAAACAAAAATAATTTAAACTCTCGCCTTAAACGAGACATCCTGCATACACGGAAGTTTCAAGTAGCGTATAAATCAATTTATAACAAAACTTACCGTGGAGGAATTAATTTTCGTTGTAATCTTGGAAGCCAAAGCAGAAGATGGGCAAAGTTGGAGCGACTCTGCGATCACAAAAGGATCGTCCAGTTAGTCTACACGTGTATCCCCTGATACCGTTAATTCCATTAAAAGAGCTTAAAGGAGCAAACTGGCTGACTAGATCGAAGCGTCGTTTGACGAACGAAGGTGGTCCGTAGCTTTCGAGGACTATCGGAAGTTTCGGGCTCTCTTAGCGAGACAGGACTTCCTCTGTGACACCTCAAAGCTTTCCTCGGTTCGCGGAAGTGCTCTCACTCCCCGAAGCATGTCGGCGAAACGAAGATGAAGCGAAGTTATTCGTGCGCCTTGATCTTGTGTGCGATGCCTTTCTCGTCTAACGAGTGCGCCTCCAGTTACGGTCCTTTCGAAACCTCCAACAGTAACGGAGGACCTTTTACCCTGGATCACGATGAAATAGCTGTAATGGATGTTTGTATAGACGGCCGTTGCGTTGCGTGGAAGACCACCGAAAGATCGATCGCCTCCGAGATCAAACGGTTCCGAACGAATCAGCCTCGCTGATGTACTATCGTCCATTCGGTTCCTTCTGGGGAGAAATCAGGATACGTTGAATGCCTCCATGCATAATACAGACTAGCATACTACATTGCAATATAGTGTGTTTTCGAGGTAATTACTGGACTTATATGCCTTTAGGACGTATTTACACACGTGACATTACACTTCAGCTACAGTAAATCAAAATTATATTCGCAGCACGATTGAATCTGAAGTTTAATATCAATTTTCCTTATTTGTCTTAACATTGCAACGATAATTAGTTAGCTCTAACGCAACTGCAAATAGATTAAGGGGTTAATAGCATTACATATTTAGTAAAATGAAGTGACTAAGTTAATGCTTTAGAATCGGTAGAATTTGATCGGTGCAACAGTTCGGAAACAAAACAATTTTTGCCGCGATCGAGAAGCGACCTTTAAGTTCGATTAGTCGCGAAACAGCGAGGGTAACAAACTATCGCGGCGTCCGGGATCGACAGAAAGTTCTGTTTAAGAGAGTAACCTTGGTCAGAGGTAAGTTTTGTTCTTCTGCCGAGAAATCCCGGGGAAGAAAGTTTCTGCTCCTAAATCCCGTCTCTCTGGGGTGTCATTTAATCGATCCCGGCGATGTCTGGAACTCCGTTGTAGCCGAGCTACCAGCAGCCACTATTCTCCTTTGCTTCTGTCCCTGTTTCTCTCGAACAGGAGTATTCTCGGCGCGGTGATTGTAAGACACTCGACTCGCGGCAGAAGTAAACGTAAAAGCGACTCGGCTTCCGGCTGGAATTAAACGTCGTCCTCGCGTCGAGGAAGCTCGTTGCTCGGATTAAACTGGAGAACTCGTCGAAAAGACCGACATCCTTCCTGGACTCGCTAAGTGTCCTCGTGTAACGCTTCCAAGAAAAGCACGCATTCCTCTAATGTTACCAGTTTATGGTCAAAGCGTGTAAATTTACCCACGTGTGTATATACTGATAAGATAACCGGTGACGAACGTGTTTGTTCCCGAGAAACGTTTTGTATTTGACATGGTGTTCCTACGTGATGGAATATCTTTGATATTAGGGACTTATACGATGGTTCATAGAAATGTAGGAATATAAAAATCTATACATGTCATATTACAACTAATGTACCTGAGCTAGATAGTATTCCCAAATGTCTAAGTTACCTATGTACCACATTCTCAAATATTCTGAACCTTGCCAAGTACCCCAATGATTAAATTCTATAATTGTATATTACAACGAGCCTTAGCAGTGTAAAATCGTGAAACTTTTCCGAGAATCGAGCGAATAACAAATTGGATAGAAGCGCGTTCGCGCGTAGGAAGGCGAGAGGAAACGTAACTAGCCGGCCGTCAAAAGGGAGGACAAAATGGCAGGAACTCGGTCCCGGAAACTAATCTCCAGAAAATACCGCGTAATCGATGGAGCGAGCGGATAAAGCGAATCGAAGCATCGGCTGTTACCGTGCAGGTACCCGTGGCCAGACAGAGGACGTCGTTCGTCCTTTTCTATCGGCGTCGAATCCGCCGTGCACCGACTGAAAGAGGAAAACGAGCCAAGGTCTTTGCGTCTCGCGACTCGATCGAGCCCAAAGAGAAGAAACATCGGGCTGGTTAAGCCTCGGAAAATTGAGTGCTCGAAAAAGAGTCCCTCGCAAACCCCATCAACCCAGCTACGTTTCCACCCTTCGTTTCGTGCTTTCCCTCTTCGCACTTCGCCTACCAACGCGAAAAGTCTTCGAAAAGTTTCGTCGCAGTCGACTACCTTTCTTCGTGTTCGCCTCACCCTTGAATTACCTGCTACGGGAACCTGCGACGACCAGCGGCGCACATTTTCAGCCAGACTTCTTTAGCCGGCTTGATTAAGACACCGTTTGATAATGTTCGGATAGTTTGCTCGGTCTACTTTGTTATTTTGTTTGAACCGACTCGCTTTCAAACGATTATCGAGTCGAGCTACCGGCGGTGCCTTGATTCTAAAAGTTTGATGAGTTTTGATGGATATTAGATTCGACGCTCCGCCCGAACTTTCAAAGTCGAATTGTTAGGGTCGATATTAGCGGGCACGGTATTTTAAACAGTTATTAAGTGGTTAAAGTTTATTTATCTACTTAGGTGTACATGGATATAGATCTTTTATAAGTACAGCTTTATGAGCGTTATTTTTGTAAGTTCCATGTTTACAAAGTCTAAAAATTTCTTCTACATCGCTCTTCCTTCTGACAAAAGTCATCATGCTCGACATACGAGTGACTTGATAACAGACCCTAGTGACTTGCGCAAAAATAGTGGCTAGCCAAAGATAACCAGAAGCTGGTGCGTTCGGAATGCCGTTCACCCGCGGGTCATTCTCGTCGCGGTTCACGTAGCTTGTACTTCGAGGCGTACATCGATTTCTCTTCTCGGAGAACGGTCTGACCAGAAAGTGGGCCGATCGCTCGCGCACGACCTTAATGCTGCACAATCTCCTGTTCCTTTTGCGTGGCCATTAACTTTCTAAAGAGATCAAACGATCCTCTCCGTATCGTAACAGGGTACGTGATGGGAATGAACGAACAGAAAGTACTAATTCTTTAGTTTTATTAGATCGGAGGAAATTGCGCCATCCGTCTTCAATCGGTATCCGACGATCAGATACGGTTTTAACTCTGGTTGAATACAGCTGCCATCTTGAAACCTTGCAATTTTCTATCTGTAGCGCTGTACAGCTGTTCTAATTTAATGAACAATTCCATAAAGAATAAATTTTTCGGGATATAAATAAATCGGCGGGAATTGTTTATTCGCGAATGCGTCAGAACCCCTCCAGATATGGTGGATTTCGCAGGAGGGTGGATTAGGTTGGTTTAACGCACGGAGGGTGGAAACGTCTTAATCGCAGACGCGTCAAGGGGAGATGTTCTGGTTGAACGTTGCTCCTGAAGGCCCCGTTCGCGTGGTAGCGACGATTAATCGACGCTGTCTCGGTGCCATCCCCGAATTTCCTTGCTTCCCTCGAGCCAAGCGTCTTCTAGCGTTTCGCGCGTTTAACCCCCGTCATTCTTCTTCGCCGACGTTGTTTCGATCTCGTGTCTTCCGACGTGACTGTGCAGCTTCAACGGGATTAGGGTTGCCGTAGTAGAAGGGTGGTTTTCGGTTTTACGACCGGGAAGCTACAGTCGATCGTAAGTAAGTCCGATACTGGGGCAAACTTTAATATTTTAAGTGGTTTTGTTGGTTTACCGCCCCTTTCCAGTCTGCTGCATCGAATTAACGCTTCCATCGGAGCGCGTAATATTTAATTCATAGTAATTTATATTAAAAGCAAACATATCGAGACCTAGCGGTTGCGAAATATCCTCGGATCCCTAAATATTCGTACATGTACTTCTAAATTACTACAACCCCCCGTTTGCACAATTCGCGGAATGTTCGTATCTCGGTGGGTTAATAATTTATTGTGGATTTGTTTGCAGGTGAGTAGCTAGCGCCCACTACCGAAACAGTTTAATCAACGATGGTGACCGTAAGTGGCTTCATGAAACCAGCTTCATAGAATAGCTCATTAATTATCCCTTTTACCTGCAGTTGATGTTGTTTACGATACGTTGCTCCCACGCACTCGTTAACGGGCGAGATTTATTAGTCGGCGATTAAAAGCGAGTCGAACGAACGGCAGAAGCGGGAAACAGGGATTTTTCATCGTCGAACAGCGAAACCACGGAAAGTTTCCGGCAGCCCGTCTTGTCATCGCGACGTCGTGGAAACATCGCGAACTTGGAAACGCGCCAATTTTTCTTCCCTAGGCTTTGTTGCGTGCGGCAATTGCGCGAGACTTTCACGTTCCGTTTTGTTCGCCGTGACTTCTGCTCGCGCAGATATAATGCTTCTCCGTCGTCGCTCGAACGCGATACCGATTCCTCTTTTGTTCGACTGCCGTGTTTTTTCGATCGCAGCGAAAGGCTGTGTCGAGACGGAAAACGAAGCGGAATGAATCGGCGAAAGAAGCTGGGTGTCGTTCACATTCTCTTATATTCGTTCCTATTGCGAAGCGACGAGGCTATTAACACTTTGACGACTTCCATGGATCAATTCTCATATTATTTTTTCTGTTTCGTATACCAAGTAATGGAACGGCTGCTCCAATACGGATGAATGATCATAGGTACAGTTCGATGGCTTTCGGGTCTCTAGGGTCACGCGATGTATGGCTATACATCCTCGCGTTATGACACGTGTTGTACTTCGGCATTTTGACTCGTGTCGATACGTGTTATACGACCAAACATATCGTCTCGGGTACAAACATCGCGTGTACATTAAATGTATTACAAGAAATCCACATCGAACTCGCAATATCAATATTCGGACTATAACGTGTTTACGCGATGAAACCATAAGGGCTGGAACTCGGTACACTAAATGTCCATTAACAACCCTTTATTACGTGTACTTGTCCCACATTCTAGCTCGCCGTAGTGGACACGAAATTTTCGCGAATACGCACATTCTCTGTGTACCTTCATTGTTTGCAAACGGCGCACATCAACAGTTTCCGGCTACAGTTTCATGGTACTCCACAATGAAAACAAAAAATGCAATTCTATCATCGTCGTGTTTGCATCAATCAAAACGGGTAGTCAGGTCTTTTTGTTCCTTTGGTTAAAAAACAAAGGCAAGAGGGGAGAAAACAATGGCGCCCGTACAACGAGGATTCTAATCGATCGATACCGCGTATCGAGTAGATTATAGCTCGGGTCGTGGATAAAGAGGAGACAAAGAAATTCTCTGGTCGCTAGAGGACAACTCGGAGCTGGTTTACGCGAGGAAACGGAATCCGAAGCGGGCCTGTATCGGAACGCGAATTGGAGACTCGCCAGTTTTTCCATTCTGACGTGTATTTTTCACCTGCGCGACCGGTCTTTTGTTTCCGGCCAGGCAATTACGCTCGCTGTGTGCATCGACCGCGTAGAAAAACGTGGGCACAGTTTTTGTTTCGACTCGCATACACGTCGTGCGTGTGAGTCTGTGCCGAAATTCCACACACGCAGCGGGCTTTCCAACCCTCGTGCTTTTGCGCTTTCGAAAAGGGCCGTCGATGTATTCTTCCCTTGTCACCCTGCAGTCAGGAATTTTTTTTTATTTCCTTCGTGGAGATTTTCCTCTCTCCGAACCTTTCGCGTACACCACCTGTCACCTGGCGTTTGTCCCCGTGAATTTATTTCAATCTCTCCCGATTAAAATTCCTACAGCCCTGATCGTAACTGCATTTCGCGCATCGTTTGTCACGACTCTTCACCGTAGTTTCATTTTAAGTCTGATTTTATCTCCAGTTATTATGGAGATGTGTTTGGTTTCTTGTTCCGATTATTTGAAGCGTAGATTCACGCTTTACGTAAGAATTTTGCCGCGATAGAAAACAGTAGAGGAAAGCGTATGTGTAAATAGTGCTGGTTTCTTTCACTTTCGGTCGATTTCGCGGCTATCCTGACCCCGATTACGGCGAATTAAGCCGTGAAAATTGATGCGAGCCAACAATAAATCCTGGCTCGGTGTTAGTCGTAGAATCGCACGCGACGATATTTCATCCACGGTTCTGCTCGCGGAATGAAATATCGCGGATGAAGACACACGCTGGTAATTAATATCTTCCTGAATGAAATCTCTTGCGGATCATTATCTTGTCCCGTTGCTTCTACGCGATGAACCAGCTTTCGGCTTGACGAAGTGCCCGCCATCTCTTTATCTCCGCGTACGTGAACTGCACAGTGTGTAGCATGTTCTTCACTCAGTCAAATCTACTTATAAAAATTATCATAGCACAAGTAATTCTTACATCGAAAACACTAATATTTAAAATACTACAATAATTAAAAATTGTAGCCTATTGCATGGTATCTTCTGAATACTGTCTTGTTATTTCGGAGCTTCATTAAGTTCCTATTTATAGAAGAACATATTTTTGAGAAATGAAAAGTAGGGATTAAGTGAGAGTTTCTGAAATGAGCAAATTGCACAAAGTGGACGTACAACGGAGGAAATAGAAATAATGGAGACCCGTGAAAGCAAGTCTTTAACGGTGTCAATTTAGAATAAAGACGTACAATTATATATCGCGAACAGAACTGGTCGCACGTTTACATTCTTTTAGCGTTTTGTTCTTACGTTTACTTTCGAATCTCCCATACTTTTGTTTGTTCCAGCCGTTCGTTAATTTGATACGTGTTTCATATTCATTATTCCTACACTCCATTCACAGTGTTTACGGTAACGATGAATGACTTCCACGTTAATTACTTTCCGGGTCTCATTTATTTTTCCCTAGATTATTCTAGTTTCTGAAACCCGAACACTGCAAAAAAGCAAGGAAAACGCGGAAATTCGTATTTCTTTTTTACCTCCGGTCGTAACGGTAACCCGATAGTATCTTGAGAACGATTCGAATAAAAACAACCGATAAATCAAGTCGAATAACAATAAAACACGACGTAAGAGCGAAAAGAAATAAAGTCTATCGACTTTAAACTGGACACAAATTAACATTTAAAGTAGCAGTATTTCCCATCACGAACCGTATCAATCCGGGTTTCATTCCGAAGAAAGAAGCTGTTTCCCGTTAAAGTCCGAGTAAATCTTATCGGAAATTGTTAAGGCGCGGGAGTAACGTAATGCCTACTGATTAGGTTCCATCTCTGGCCAGACATCGACTGGATGCGACGTTCCTGATAAAAGTACGAACGTCTGCTACGACCGGATCGTTCCAGCTATAAAAGGGCTGTCTCATGAACCAATAATCCCGCGAAAATCCCGCTTCCTTTCGATGTCTCAGCCCTTTACCATGAGAACACGTCGCGGAGGAAAAAGTCGAACGGGAGAAAAAGAAGCTTAATGATAGAGCGGTCACATTAAAATACGCTTTGTTCGGAAAGGGATGTTCATTTTAGAACACTCAGAAGTATATTCTTTTGCGATGGAACAGTGGTATTTAAACTTCTCTCTACAACGCGTCGAAATTGCAGTGCGTCGAAATATGGCGCGTCGAAATTGCAACGCGTCGAATTTCCCACGCATCGAAATTGCAATGCGTAGAATTTCTCACGCGTCGAAATTGCAGTGCGCCGAATTTCCCACGCGTCGAAATTGCAATGCGCAGAATTTCTCACGCGTCGAATTTTCCACGCGTCGAAATTGCAGTGCGTCGAATTTTCCACGCGTCGAAATTGCAGCGCGCTGAATTGCAACTCCCCCAATCACAGCGCGTCGAATTGCAACGCACCAGAATACAGTGCGCTAATGTGCAACCTACCGAAATATATATAACGAACGGAATGTTTTTTACAATCAAGAAATGGACGTCGTCGATCGACCAGTTGAAATCGATTTTCGATAATCGCGTTAGTGTTTCTTGCGATGGTGAACAATGATAGAACTAATGGGTGATAACGCCCAACCGGCAGATGAAATTAAGTGCATTTCCTTTTACTTTTCATTACTTTCGACGATCGTCGAGCATCCGAGTGATCAGGATCGTCGTCGAATTCCCTTTGTGAAGGATTCTGTTTACGGATCATTAGGCGCGATGGAAGGGAAATAAGGTGGATGAAATGGACTGGACCCAGCGAAATGGCATCGAGGCTTAATCAATTCCCATGGTTATGGATACCGCGATAATAGGAATAGATACGATTCTGGTAACTAATCTCCTAGCGAAATTCGTTCTACTTAATCGACTATCGATTCTTCGATTTGGTCAATTTTCTTTTATCGAGATTTTGATTGCCGTGATCGATGGAGGAGTTTGTTGTTTGGTTATTAGGACCGTTCGATTCATGATGGTTGAACTGAGATTTTGATTGACCATATCGGCGAAGGAGTTTGTTGTTTGATTATTAGAACCGTTCGATTCGTGATGGCTGAATTTCCATCTTGACAAATATGTTCACTTCCTCGGTTCCGTTAATGTTCCGAGGTGTTGAACCAGCTGAATCAACTCCACGGCTAGTATCAATCGAGTTAATTTAATCTCTGGCGTTCTGATTGATAATTGACTGTTGACAAACGTAGAAGAATTATTCAGAGCACTCGTACGAGGTAATGATCGTTAATTTTCGATGTCTCGTTCTTTTAAATGTTTCAATCATTCAGAATGAATATTTCATCTTGTGAGAATTCTTGATGAGTTTTATACATCGAAGGATATCTGAAACGCTTTGCATCGCCGTTTTATGGCCATAATTAACAGTCTACTCTCTTCTCGTTAATTAGGACAAGGGTACTATAATTTCTGCGGAACGTTATGGCCACGCGTTATAACATACCGTGAACAATAAGGCCACTCGATTATTTGAGAACCAACAACAGTTTAGATGGTCTGTTTTAACAGGTGGTGTCTACACTGCAAACTAGATCGTGCAAATTAATTGGAACATTAATGGCTCGATTCTCGAACGTGAAAGACAATGGGTACAGAGGAATTCTAATGGATGTAATTACGAATAGAAATTCCTGCTTATCCACCTACCTTTCCGGCGCAACACGAACATTTTTCTTAGATACAAGCACACTCCACGATATCGTTGGCAATATATTTCTTATTAGAGTACAAACGCCGAGCAAATGGCGTTTCAAATCGAAATAATTAGCCGAATGCTAATGAAAAGATATTCACGTTTGAACATGCTCAATTAACCACCTTCGTAGTTGGAATCAATTTCATCCAAATCCTTTGTTTCAACATCTGCCCTTGTACGAACGTGCTTACATTTAATGAGCTGCTAAATAACGTTGATTCAAGCCTCCTTCGGAATTCATTTTATTCGAATGTTTAATTTATTCGATTGAAAATTGCGCTCGAATCAAACATAGCACAGACGATGATAATTTTCATGGCGTTTCAAACTATCCTCATCTACAACGTTAACGAACTTGGGCAAATTTGCGGGAAATTTCCATACAATTTTCTGGTAGACAACATTCTGAACCGTTGCCTCATTTGGCTGGAAAGTAATGAAATTTCGAGTTCAGTCTTTCAAATCGGAGCACCGCGTCGATGCTCAGGAGCTGGCAATTTCAAACTTTAGGCCAGATAATTAATGTGATTTTCGCCGCACAGGCAGCTTCTTCGACCCACTGACATTAATCAGTGTTAAATTGAACGATACAACGTGCTACCCGGACAGACACACGATAAATATTAATTATAACTTGCTCGGGAGTTTCGTAATTACTTCGACCACTTATCACCGCGAAGTGTGAAAATCGCCGTGGACCAAACGGTATCTCGCAAACTAATTTTACACTCGTTCGATTCTTCCCACGTGTTATATCACCACATGTTTCGTTACCGCGCATTACATCCTTACAAGCTGTATTCGCAATACGTTCTAATGTTACAAACTGTATTTGCAATGCATTACATTAGAAGTTCTATCTGCAATGCAATGCATTACGTTTCAAGCTGTGCTTGCAATAAATTTTGTCGTATCGCATTTGCAATACATTATACCACGTTGCAAGTTATATTTGCAATATATTGATGCATTGTATCATCGCTCGCCCTAGTTGCAACGCGTTATATCAGTACACGTTATACAACGCATTGTGTTACCATGTGCTGTGATTGTTACGTGTTATTTTGCAAAGTTTATGCCACCACGCTGAATTTCCACGACTGAAATCGTCTCGTTATAAAAACAGCGAGGTAAAAAGTTCAAGTTCAAGTTCTACCTTCTACATTTGACTTTCTCCTCTCGTCGAAGAAAATCCGGAAGTAAGAGAGAAGAAAGAATTTCGCTGAAATTTCAATGGCCCTTCAAACAGCCGAAGGAAGTTATTAGCAGAGTATGCAATTTAATTTTAATTTGATGGAGGGGTATCGTCGTAAGAATTCATTAAACGTTGAACGAGAATTTTGTTGGCCGCCACCTTCGTTGTCGGTCTCTTAATTTGTGAACCTAATGCAATCCAACTTCGCCCCCGGGGTTAGAATTTAAACGGCCTGATTTGAACCTGTTATCCGGTCGTCCGTTGTTCTCTGATTCTTCTTTTCGGCTGCTCGACTCTGTTCAGAGACGATTCAGGCCAGTCGCAAGAAATGAATCGGAGGAAGTTGATTTTCTGAAACGTGCCGGCAATCAGAGCTGAACCGCTCTCGTTCGACTTAATCGAGGCTCCGTGTAAAATCGTTTGTGAATTCGTCCGATTTTTCTTGGCGCGTTCAATGATGTCGCGTCATTGCGAAACTGGTGTGTACGTTAACCTGACATTTCGCTGCAACATTGTTTGAACGCTGAAAAAATAATATGCAGTTACTCCGTTGTGTAGGCACATATTCATGTGTTCGCGCTTTAAGCACACGCCATGATTCGCTCATAGGTCACTGCGCACTTAACACGCAAATTCCTCGAAATCATTCGTTCGTTTAATTTTTTTCGTCATCGTCGCCTTCGCATGGAGAGATTCTAGAGATTCATAATTTTACAATTGTCCTAGATCCTACAGTCTCCTTGACTTTTATGGATTTCTTTTTCGAGATAATTAACCTCGAGTCCATTTATCTGTCCATCTCTAAGATCTTCCTGCGAGTTCCTTAGGATCCATAATCTATTTTGGCACTATCTAGGATCTCCCTACGAAAACCTTGAGATTTCCCTAGAATCTCGCAGAATTCCATTAGAACATGTAATCTTGGTAGAACAGCTGTGGGATCCCCCTATGATCGTAGAATTTCCTCAGTTGTAATGTCTGTAGACGGAGTCGTTAGGATCTCCGCGAAATCTCGTAGAAAGTAACCGGATAAGAAAGGTAATTTTGTCGCGGCGCAAGGAGAGTTTAGGAACGTTTTCGAGAAAATCGAGCGGCGTTCGTCGAAGGCGTATCCGCAGTGCAGCGACGCGTTATGTACGTGGCCTCGGCCCGTACGATCCTGCGAAATGCTCACGCACGCGTTAGTAATCGCTTATCGCGATCGCGTGCTCCACCGGTTGCACGCGTTAATGTCGTGGAAATATTTTCTGGAACAACGCGGTCCTCCTACCGCGCCGTTTAACCTTCCAATTATTCGCAGCTCACGATTAATCGCCACCTTTGCTCGGTTACCTTCGACTTTCGGGGAGAACCGCCGGTTGTATCGCAATTGCGGTCGCAATTTGCCCGGGCAACAGACGTGTCTCGCGGTCGACCGCATTAATGCTCGCCGAGAACGCCTGTTAAATTATGCGATGTAAAAATTCCTGTTAGCCGTGCCGTGCACGCGGCGCAATACGTTCTAAACGTGCGCCACGCTGATTTCCACAAAACTGTTTAGCTTAGAATTAACCGGTTTTTTCGAGCAGAGACAATTTCGAGAAACGGTTTTGCGGATTTACGGCGATCGTGGTTTCGCGTTCGAGCGAGGGATTGCGCGTGGGCGTGGTTGCCCGCTAAAGGGCAACTACGGAATTTCCGAATTTTTCGAGATCGTTTGTTGCAAGTTCGATTCGAAGAATCGGGATGGAATCGAGTTCCTCTTGTTTTCACGGAACGAAAGGAAGGCTCGCATTGTGCGATAATGCTCATTGAGATACCGAGAAAGAAACCGTTCGAGTAGAAGTTGGAAATTTCACGCGTGGATTTTCGAGCATTGAAAAATCTCAAACGTTCGACGAGGCTGGATCGTCGTCCTATATACGAGGTCGCGATAATGAAACGCACGGGCAATTAGGAATTGTATGCGTACGTGGTGAGAGATCGCGAACGGTCTGTGCATAATTAAGGCTCTTAATTATCCGATTCTCGATCAGCTCTTTATGCGTTCCAGCTGCAGCGAAATCGCACGGCAAATAATCTTTCGTGCTCTTTCTTTCAATTTTCACAATAAAATAAAAAATGTCTGTAACAACGTTTTTCTGTCGAAGGAGTTGCAGATGTATTACTTTTTCCCTTTAGTATCTCCAAAATTGGGATACAACGTTGAAAGTTGGCTGAAATTGTTCTCGACTATCGAACGACGTATCGCAGGTGAAATTTTGATCAAGCGCACTTTCCACCCTCTAATATACGCTCGTCGAACGTTTCAACAGATTAAGACCCGATACACGTCGACCTTTTTTGCGATCTCTCTATAGATCCAGAAAAAAGGATGCACGGAAAAAGTTAGGAGTGTGCATCGGGTCTTAATCCGTAATTCAGTGCACTCTTTCGAATCAATAGGATGCAAGAAACTGCTACAGCTCGGTATAGATCACTGCGAAGCGATATAGGTTCCCGTGAACCGACGAGACCCGATACTTAAACTTCTCCGGGTAGTTTGAACTGAATTACGTACGAAGTCTAACTCGCAGGAACCGATACGAAGGAAATTCCGGTCTTATAAGCTCGCCTCGACAGTTTCCCTTACGGATACCGAATAACTGTCCGAAGTGTCGGCGACACACGGTGTACCGTATATACTCGGTCATAACCGTAAGTAACGCTTATAACCGTGTCTCGTGAGCATGAAAGCAAAGTACGAGGCGAAAGAAAGACTCCATTTTCTAATTAAAGGATTTCGAGTAGCTGCAAATCCGCGTATCTGCGAATCTTAGGAATAGCTTAGCGTAATAGGTTCGCAAATGATCGCAAACGACCTCGGACATTGAACGTCGGGGCGACATAATGCCCGCGTTCCCTCGGGGCGTATTTGCAAGCTGACACGCGCGTGCAAGCGGAGCCCCGTGCCGCATATTTATGCGCATTACTCGCACTAACCTTGCTGGTATCGGCGGGGGCGTGAGCAACCTGCTTCGAGCGCAACATATTTTCCCGGTTTTTGATTAATGGTCCCCGTTGGCGGACGAACCATTAACGAGCTCTACGAAAAAGCACCGCGTCGACGATAACCG
The DNA here is from genome assembly GCA_945859555.1 of Megachile ligniseca. NCBI lineage: Eukaryota > Metazoa > Arthropoda > Insecta > Hymenoptera > Megachilidae > Megachile > Megachile ligniseca. The sequence goes on along the minus strand of OX243783.1, from coordinate 11,892,973 downwards.
CGCGTTTTCGCCCTGGCAAACTTTTGAACACGCCACGACAAGAAATTGGTGCTACGCGAACGAAACGCGCCCGCGACTACGGCATTCGTTTTGCCGGCGTAATCCTCGAGCTTTACGCCGCGGAATTTACTCGACGACCGTGCATGTTGCTCGACGTTGTTTTCGCGCGGAAAAGGCTCCGCGTTAACGTCCATTTTACTCCCTGTACTTTCGTTGCGATGGAAAGGCAGAATCCACTTTCCTCAACATTTTTCCACCAAGTCCCAAATTGGACCTTTTCCTGCAATTTTTACTATTTAGTTTTGGCCCCCAGGTCAATTTTTCGTAGAACATTATTGCTGTAGGACACCATTAGTTTGGTACGACTTTGGAGCTGAATTTTGGAACTGTTGAACGTTGAACATTTTTGAACTTTGCAAACATCAAGGTTTTGAATTTACGACAGTTGAGAACTTTTGCGTCGGTGTCCATGATCCCTTTATTGACCATTCGATCCATCGGTCCATTCTCGCAGTTAAAACAAAAACAGGCAGCTCTGTAAAACATGCTGTTCCATTTTTTTCGCCGTCAAAGGTAGCATCATTGAATCGAACCCGGGCAAAAAGCAATTACCCGATTTCCCCTAGCAGAGGACGTGTTAATAAAACAGCGACCACTGATTACAGCGTTGAATGAAAACTCGATCGTCCGAACAGGGCGTAAATCGTTTTAATAAATTCGCTCGTTCAGTTCGGATTGGATGCACTTCAATTTGAAATCGGTCCGTGCACCCGACGTTGCCCTATTGTGACGAATTAAGCACGCGGACCATTTAACTCTGTCCCGGAGATAATTCGCGAGTGCCGCGTTGTTTCGTGTCGCGAAAGACAGACAACGGACCATTGTGTCACGAATCTTGTGTTTCGGAACGTCGTCGATTTCGTCGTTGACGCGTTTTGGAAAACGGCTAAAGACTCGGCACATTTTGCCGTCAATGGAACAGGTCGAATAACTTCCTCGACGGGCTCGAAACGTTTCGCGTACAAGGATTATGGGGCTGTGCTTGCGGTTTCAGGATTTGCCGAAGCTTATAGCCGCTCGATGCTTCCGGTTTAATGTGTACACAGAACGGTTCACAATTGCGGCTGAATTTCACGGCCGGGATTTCGATCGTTCCTCAAATCTGTCCTGTAATTTCTCCTCGAACGTGTTTGCGATCTTGGGATTTCGCCATTTAGAAATTGGGGGCTTTCTGGCTTTTGGGATCTTGCCAAGTGTCGGACTTTTACGAATTCGGGGATTTGCTGGGCTGAGAATTTGACATTTTGACGGTTCGATGATTTGGAGTTTGAGATTTTTGGATCTCGTGGGTTTTGAATTTTGGGACTTTCATTTTACAGAGGATGTATAGAGGAAGGTAATCTCTGATCGTCCTTTGGTGAAACAGCAAAACGAAGTAAACCGGTGTTATCTCGAACGAGTGCATTCACTTTCTTTTTCGATCGCAGAAGGAAAGGAAGCGATGCACATTCTCGCGCCGTCGTTGCACTTCGTGGATAAATTATGATCGCTTTTTCTTCAGGAACTTTCACCGAGTTTCGCGTGCACGAAGGCAGTCTCGTAATTTAGAATCGATGCTTCCTCTTTTTCGTTCGGTCAAACCGTTTCATTTTTGTCCACGCCCGTTAGCAGTTTCAATTTCGAGCTAATTGAACCTCGATCGACCTAATTGCTCCAGCAATATCCGAGAGATTGGTCAAACCCTATAATCTTTTCACAGTTTACTTAATTGAATTAAGTGTTATTATTTAAACCGACAAAGATTCGCTCAGTTTTCATATGAATGTAAATTGATTCTTTGGAAGCTTTTCGACCACTCTTCTGAAATAGACTCTCTTGAAACTGACAGAAAGGTAATCAATTTTCGTCCGAATATAAATGGTCCATTTTATTCAGACATGGGAGAATCATTTCTGAAAGAATTTCGAAACGACTATCATCCAAATAAACTTGCAAAAGAATATCACTCAAATGAACTTGATAAAAGGTATCACCTAAATAAACTGTCCAGAAATAAAAGGCTTCTAAAATTAAAACCCGTAGTAATAAATCAGAAGTCTAGTTGAAACTAGATACCGCTTCGATCGGTAATTAGAGTGGGGCAATTAATTTAGCATAATATCGAACATCCACGAGAGATCCAGCGTGCGGTAGAAACATGATCCAGCTTTCTCCGTGGGGCTCCAAATTGCCTTCTAGCCGATGCGATTGAAACAAGGAAGAAGAAGAGGATAAAAAAGAATGGCGGCCACAAAGTCGCACGCTCGCTATTTTACCTTTCACCGAGCATGTGCCGCGTTACGATGTGGACGAGCTTTCGATCGAATCATCCTGCTAGACCGATCCTTTCACTGTTAGAACCTCTTCAACGCCATCGAACATTACGCAATATCGTTTATTACGTTTGGGAATCGTGTTCGTGTATCGGGGTGAACGTTCCGGTTGAAACCAGGCCAGAATTTATCAAGTTTCAGCGAAACGCGGCTACAGGAAGTAGCGATTAATCCACTTTTAATAATTATCCTGAAAGGAAACGCTCGTGTCATTTGGACGTCAGCCAAATTTCCGTGGAGGAAACGGCCGAAGTTTTTAACTTCGATTGCGGACGTCGGAACGACGGGGGCGTCGATAATGACGACGTGACGGCGTTGCCGAAGCGAAATCACCAATTAGCTGCCGAAACTCTCGATGATGAACTCCTGGAGCGTAATTAAATGATTTATTTAACTTCCACTGCCACGACAATTCAATTCCCGCACCTTTATTATTACTTGTATTATACTCGTGTTATTACTAGCATTGTACAAATACAACAGAATATCGTGAAACTACTTCATAAGATTCGTTTCGAACAAAAGTACCACCCGATGAAACTTTTATCTGCCTTCAGCTAGTCAACGCGATAAAGAAACAACGTTCTGGTGTTAAAATGAACAGCTTGATGAAAGGAACGTGATAATGTTTGGTATGTTAAATGAGATAGTTAAGGGTAAAATGTGAGACTGTCTGATGGTTATGATACGTATCGCGATAATAGTGATACAGATACAATTATTCGGATGGCAAGGTTTAAGAGCATTTCAGAAGCATGTTCATCGCATGTTGCGAGGCGTGTTGGTTGAACGACGACGTCGTTAGAGTTCCCATGAATACGCAAGTTTGACGAAACTCGCTAATTCAGGCAGCCAGAATTTCCAAGTACTGTAATGCGACGTCTGTGACGTAGCCTGGCTAATGGAGGGCCATGTAATGCGATAAGTAGTTCATTCTAGTCGAGAATTAGCGCTATCGTGAGAGTACAGAGAATCCGAATGTCGTGAAACAATTCTGCAAAATTGTACGATGTAGAAAGTTTAAAGAGGGAGTTTTAATTTCTTAGCGAATCGAATTATCGGTGCGTGAACGGAGAAATCAATAGACGTGTGTACATACGTTACAAGGATAATTAATACTTTAATCTGTTTGGTACATTAATGAGTTTGAGAAGTAATTTCCGATTACAGTATTCTTCTTTCTATTGGCCCTATTATTGATCTCATCAAATTTTTAAGGAGTATCCTTTCCAACATAAAATATGGAGTTCGTTGATTTTATATGTAGCACTGTAAAAGAGGGTGAAAGGAGTGCTAAGATGAACGGCGAAAAGAAAGCGATGTATCGCTGTCAGATGATTGGAGAATCGAAATGGTTTTTGTTCGAGAATTATTTCAGGAGATCCGTGAACCCAATTCTCGGCCGCATTCCCGGATTCCTTCGGTTGCAGACAGCGTAATCGCGGTTTCGAGAGCAAACGAGGACGCGTGGATGATTCGTGAAAGGTGACCGTCGTCGTATCGGATCCCCGTTCTCTTTTCGGGTTACTTAACCAGTCGAACGTTGCGACACACGCGTTCCATGGACGTCTACAACTGTAGTTTACGAAAATTACAGTTTCCACTTGTGGAATTTGGAGATTTAAGGCTTAAGGATTTGAGGGTTTGCAAATTTAGAAATTTAGGTTGTGTAGAATTTATACATTTTACAATTCCGAAACTGTAACATCTGCAAATTGAGAACATAACAATTTGAGAAATAAAAAAAGAAGAATAATTATAGTATTAACGTGAGGAATGGAAGGAACGAATCAGAGGACGTGAAAATTAGAGCAACGAAATTTGTCTGTTCCTTGAGCAAAGCCGGACGTTCTTTCGCCAGATGCTAAGTAAAACTCATTAACGTACGGACTCAGCCGTCGAGGCAATATTATCATCGTCCCAGGCTCGAATGTAACTCGACGTTTAATTAAAGTTGAATCTTGCCGCGTCTTCGCACCGCGATCCTTTTGCTCGCGATTACGACGATGCGAATTCTTCGCCAAACAGAGACGGCGAATTAATTCCATATCGGGCTCTGGAATTTCACCTGGAACGTACGTTTATTTCAAAACAAGAATCGGCTCGATTAAACGACGATCAACGCTCGTCCCAGATTTCCATTCGTTTCCATAATGCAATTAATTACAGTAAATTCGCGTTATTTCGCCACTGGAACTGCGAGGAATTCTGGAGGAATTCCTAAAGCATTTTTCGATACCTATTCGGATTTATTTTATCGAATTGCAATGTGTACACATATTGTATACTCATACAAGGTTTCTTATACATGTTATACCCACAGAATGTGCTTTAGGAATTCGCTTTTTTTTATTTGATTCGCGTATGTTTGTATCGGATTGCTATTTTGTAGAACGTATAACGAGGAACACACTTTACTTTTTAACTACTGGCAGTCACATTTTTATTTAGTATCCTGCAGAAGTTTATCTTGTGAACTATACGGAGATATGGAACGTGAATATACGACGCGTGGATATAGGTCGCGCGGAAATATAACGCGTGAAATTATAGCGCATGGAGGTACAGTGCAACGTGATTTAATCGAAATACTGCGTCGAAATATAACGCGATGAAATTCAACGAGTGGAAACTTAATTCGTAGCAATACACAACGAGTAGAAATTCGACACGCTGAAATTCGATATCTGGAACTAAACAATGCGCTAAAATTCAATGTGTGGAACTAAACAACGCGTAGAAATACCCAAAGTGCTAAAATTTCACCGCGAAGAAATACCCCAAACCCCCCAATTTGACTCGTAGAAATACACAACGCTCTCTAATATACCTTATAAAATTACACTCTTCGTTGAAATTTAACACGTGCAATAAATTAACCCCATGTAACTAAAGCGTGCAGAAAAAGGTAGTGAAATACAAAGCACGAAATGGAAGCCGTCCGAGTGCAATGCAGCTAGTGAAGACAAGTTAAGATTGAGCAGTAACACGATTCTTGCCGTAAGCTAATCAAGAGAGACTGTAATTAAATGCTCCCTTTAGAATATATAGTTTCTCGTAAAGTACGTAAAGGGAATAAACTGTGAATGATGCAGTCTTCTGTAGTTCTTAACGAGATTACAGTCAGCCAGGGATTGAAGTTCGCGAAACAACATTCTAAAAGCTGTTGCTAACGCGGCTACAAAAGAAAGGGAAAAGAGAAAGGTAGGAACGACGCCGTTATTAAACAAACACGTAATCCCGAAAGAACCTTAAGATCGCGTTCAACATTTTTCACGTCTTAAATGTTTCGTACATCTTTTACGAATTTACGTAGAAACGCGATTTCGCGTGTTACTGCGCTCGGGTATATTGTTTGCGAACAGCAAATACCGAGTGGACGATATTATCCGTCACAATCACGATTCCTGTCGGACTTGGACGAATTACTTAGTCGAGATTCACTGCGAGTACGCAGATAGTCGAAATTTAATTACGAGACATGTAAATTAACCCCGCGACGTGGGTTTGTCCTTTTGCCGCGTGCCTTTGAACGTAAATTGCCACGCCGGAGCCGCGCCACGATAAAATGCTAAAGAGAACATGCATTATACATCAGAGGGTAGCCCGCAGAAAACGCATCTTTACGTATGTAATGCGTCATGCAAATTATTAAACGCTAAACCTCCGTGAAATTGTCTGCCTACGTTCCTACCAAAATATGTTACAAGAATGTTGCAATTTTTCACCGTACGGAATTTAATATACGATTAAACATTCATTAACCCTTTACTTTTAATACGCTTCAATTTCAAGTCCAATTATTTGCAAAGATTGATACTAAATTGACGTGACATTATAGCTTTGTCTGTTTTAATATTGTGAGTAGTTCTGACTGACGCACTTGACAAATAAATCATAGTGCAAATTGAACATTGTCCGACATAAAACTAAACATTCGATAGAAGAGTAATCTCCGAATAAACACCGTGATTAATGATCCACGGGAGTAATTATCCGCGTCGCGTTGTATAGAAATTTCCCAAAAAGAACGGCTGCAAAATTAATTAAGACGGTTAAATCGGGGTGATTAATTTCGCGATGTTCGGTAGTCGGTCAAATAATTTATAATTGATTAAGAAAGATTACGCCGCGTTAATTGATTATTCAACGCGTTAATCGTACGAAGGAGCATCGAGGTTCACCGTGGAGGCTGCATTAGCTTCTTTCCAATTTTTACCAAGTTATTCTTCTTCGTGTTCCTTTCACCGTCAACGGAGCTTCCTCTCTAGAAACGAAAGAACCGGTGAACTTTTCAGTCATCTCGACACAGCCAAGTTCCTGATGAAGTTCGAAAGTTCGTCTCTTCTTTTCGATAATAAAGTATTTTTAATATCTCGCGGGCTTCTTCTAGGAGGTTAAAGTGGTTCACGGGGGAAAATGATAAAGGAACTTTCTAATTTAAGAAGGGGACTTGTTTATGGTGGGTCACTGGTGACCCACGGCAGTCTTTTCTTTATAACACCTTTAGGAATTATTGCTGTTCTGGGTATATCTGATTATTGCGTGGTTTGGTATTAGTTTTATGGACGAGTTTTATATTTGTGTGGTCGACGCGTTGGGTATTCAACGTGTTAGGTTACTACACGTGGAATAGTCGGCACGTAGTGTAGTCGATGCGTTAGATCACCACGTGTGGAGTAGTCGACGCGTTAGATCACCACATGTGGAGTAGTCGACGCGCTACATCACCACATGTGGAGTAGTCGACGCGTCAAACTTCCACGTGTAGAGTAGTTAACGCGTTAGATTACCACGTGTGGAGTAGTCTCACGTTAGATCACCACATGTGGAATAGTCGAGTTAGATCACCACATGTGGAATAGTGAATGTTAAATCACAACGCACAGTCAGCGTTCCACAATCAACGGATTAAACTACGAATTCTATAATCAACGCACTGAAAGCACATTGTACAATCAAAGCGTCATTGAATAAAGTACACGTATCATTCACGAGTGATCCATACAGCATGCTGCTAATCGCACCCCATTCTCCATCGAAATTAATGTCCCAGATTCCCAGATTGATCGAGGAATAAGAAGAGCCATTACTCCGAAAATAGGCCGTCCAATAGAAGTGGCCGTCGACTGGTAAATAGAATATTTCTTTCTGGGATTCGTGGAAAAGGTTCTATAAATCCAGCGGACCAGCTGGCTGAAACGCGCTGTTGTATTATGCCGGCGTCTCGCGCGTAATAAAACGTTGCTTTCGAAGAGAGAGAACGTGGAACGATCTCGCCGAACATAAATTACGGGTTAGAACGTTGACGGTCGGCTCCGTAATATCGAGCGTACCTTCGCTGTTCGCTGACAGAAAGAAACAACGTTCCTCGTGAATCATCGGTTACGCGAATGTAACTGGAGCCGTCTTAGAGTTGCCTTTTTCCCGTCTTTTCCCGTATAATAGTTTGAAGAAATGAAAATTTCGCTACGTGACTGTCACGAACGACGTATAAGGGTACGTCTTGGTGGAATACCGGGAATTATGTTTGTATAAGTTTTCAACTCGCATACGAGATTGCCCTAAGAGTTGACATTGTTGCTGGCTGTTCTTCATGTTAAAAATTTTGAAACTTTTAACTACTACCACTAACGATTGAACGTTCGTAATTGTTATTCGAACATTTCTAAAGGAGAATTAAAATGTAATTTTCACCGAATGGTTTTCAATGAATATTATTCAACCGACGACCACAATACAATTTCTCTTTAATGGAAAATTAATTAGGTAGGTAAATGAAGTTTTAGTATCAGTTCCAGCTCAATTACATTACAAATTTAATTAATAATTTGAAACTCGGTATAAACTTTTTTATAAAAGTTCCATCGCGTTGTATCTCTATGGTGGCTTTATGAAACTCCCGGGCGAGGCTAGACCCACATGCCAGTGTCAAAACGGTAATATAAGTTAAGGTTGGCCTATGCAAGAACGCGTTAACGAAATTCCACGTGGAAATTCTAAATCGCAAAGGGGGGGATGATTTGTGTGCTAGACACCGTAATTTAGATTTTATGATCTAAGCGGCCCTCTGTAAATTCGGAAAATTCAGCATCGTAACACGAGTCACCTACAAAAATATCGAAATACGATTAGAAACAGTAATTAATTCAAGTCAATCGTACGCAAGTTCGGAAAGCTTTCCGATATAGTTAGCAGCGAGCGACATCGATTATACCATGTTATAATTATACGTCGTCGATGATTAGAGCCCCTAATGACTGCATATATCCATTGGAACATTAAACACGATGCATGTAACGTGTCCGGACGGCCCGGGACGAGGGTGGAAACTCAGCCGGGATATTGTTTGGATGGCTGGAAATGGTTCCAACAGTGACAAGTCCCGAACCACGTGGAATAGTTCCGCACTTGGTTAATGGCCTGTGCAAAGTAGTTGCTTCGTTGTTTCCCAAAGATTTATCGTCTCCTCTTCAATTATTTCTCATAAACGTTCATCATTTCCGCGATCTCGAATCATCGGACATTAACTTCTCTTTGTTGCTTTCATACTTTAATTACTGGCTATGCATTTTTAAATTCCTCACTGATACGTGAATTTATTATATCAATTTTATACGTCATTTTGATATATCAATTTCATGCATCAGTTTCGTCTATCATTTTGATATATCAATTTATTATATTAATTTGCTATATCATTTTGGTGTATCACTTTTATGCATGAATTTGATATAACAATTTGTTACATCACTTTGAAGTATCAGTTTGTTACATTAATTTGCTACATCGTTCTGATGTATCAGCTTGCTAGATCGATTCGATACATCAGTTTGCAGCTTAAAAGTTGCTAGAAACTCTTGCACAAACTTTCTCTAAATAATGACTTGCAATGAAACGAGATGCAGTTCGAGGATAAAATATTTCTTTGATATAACGAGAAATCGAACAGTTATATAACATAATGGAAAGTTAGATAATGATTCTAAAATTTATTGGTACCGTCGATAACGATGCTGTACATTGTATCGTCGTGAGAAAGTTGGAATCACAAGTTTCAATTAGATCGCATAATTTCCGAATTGTTCTGTCGGAAGTAATTGAACAGCCGGCGATCCTTCGTTAGTGCCAGATATTTAATTAGACACGGGACACGTTGAAACCTCGGGTTGCGTTGACCCCGCGAAATATCCGGTGTCTGATTGCGACGAGCAGGCGAGCGGTTAATCGGATTAACTAAATAATCATTACACGTTCGCGTGCCCGAATTAATCCTTAATTAATTACAATATTTTGTTTTCTAATCGGATTCTATCGATCGTCCCGCGATTAATTACACGATCGAATTGTTGCTTCGATTGTTAACGCCGTTTATTATTTCAGCGCGTTCTGAAACGGCGGATTATACTAATAGCTAAAAGCGTGATTAAATTTTCGAAATGCACGAAACTGTATTAAATTTACTAATGTCGAAAGTTTCTGCTGTTATTAAAGGAGACATGACCCGCTTCGTAACGAATGTAATTTCATTAAAGTCTGACGAAGATTATACCAACCATCTCTGGGGAATCGAAGGAATCCATTTTCCGATATCAAATCATCCGATTTCGCGTTTCTTAATGACCAACTTCGTTTAATCGAATTAATCGCGAAAAACTTTTAATTAAACCGGCAATATAGTCGGACTCGCATAATTTTATGATGTCGAAGTTTCGGTAAATAATTCTTATGTAATTTCAATTTAAAATTTAAAGATCGATCAAAGTGACTGCATGAATCTTTCATCCACATGCTTGATATAAAATAACTCTTCTTTAAAATATCTGAAATTATACAATAAAATACGAGCAGCTTTATATTCAGTGTATCACATACACTATTTGCATACACTAAACATATCAAATATATTGGAAAGAGTAACGTAAGCAAATAACGCGAAGAAAATAGAAAAAGTTGAGATAAGAGAATAGGAAAAGTAAGGATCGACGAGGCCGGAGAACAGAGACGAGGAGAATGTGACAGGCATCGGAGGCAGGAATTTTGTTAATTGAACACCCACCGGATCCCCGACGGATGTGAACGGTCGCATTCGACGCTTGGATAACTCTGGATCCAACTTTAATCAAATTACATCCGTGACTCGGTGTTTTCATCGTGCCAGAACCTTTCTGATTGCCGAGTTGGAGTACTTGGGTGTCGGTCCGCCACGAGTGGATGCTACAAGAAACTACTCGATAGGCTTTTAATTAAAAATTCTACTACTTTCGATCCGACGATCCTTCTTCGATGACCACGCTATCGAATTCGATTGCCGTCTCGGAATTTCGAATCGAAATTGTCCCACTAGTTCTGTACTGTCACTTTTTTTCGAATGTCCCTTTGCGGAAATTCTTTGCGGAACAACGCGTACTATGCATTAAATAAACGTTGAGTGCACTTCGCAATATGCAACGAGTGAAGTATCGTATGAGTTGATTATACTATGCGTAGAATGCACTACATGTGGTTATATTGTGGAGTACTCTACGCATTGACTAACGCCTGAGAGCACTACGTGTCGACTATGCAATGTATAGAATACATTATGTGTCGAGTATGCGACGATAGTCCAATGTGACTAGTATGCAATCAGAATACCACATTCACATGTGTCGACTGTGCAATGTGTGGAGCATCCTATGTGTCGACTGTACAACGCGTCAACCTTACAACGTGACTATGCAACGCACCGACTATGCAACACATCACCAATGCAGACGCAATATGCACCACATGGAAAGTTGCACAGCACTCTACAACTCCAGCCACGCAACGCGTAGAAAGTGCAACTCGTCGACTATGCAGCGCGTAGAAAGTGCAACTCGACTATGCACCGCACAGAATGCACTACGGCCGCGTAACGCATAACCTACAGTGATTTGATTTGCACCCAGCTCAAAGCGTAAAAATGAAAAATTTAATATCCGATATGGGAAATACGGCAATATGAAGATGCCTTTTTCAATTTATCGTCTGCAAACTAATAAGAGCAGTTGAAAGTGCATCTCTGAATGGTTCTCTGTTCTGCGGGAAACGCGCACGCGGATGAAAATGGTGTACAAAGACCAAAACGCTTTCCTAGACCGTAGCAAAAGAATATGTTCGATGGTAGGGCGTTGGCTGACGAGTTTCTTTTCCCTTATTTTCCCTTCACCTTCGACGATGGTCCGCTTTGAGAGGCTCAAGGCGATGGATGAAAGTCGAAAGGGAAACGTGGATGGGCCGGTGAAAGCGGAGGAACGGCTTCAAAGGGCTCGAAGGAAGTGTTTCCGGTCGTAAAATAGCGAGCCGTGCATTTACGATCCGCCAAGGTATTTTCTTCGCTTTTTTCTCGCGTTGCTTTCGAACTGCGAGCTCTTTCAGGCTAAGAGGAAAATTAAGGGAAGACGGAGGAACAGTATCCGTGAGTTACGTCGTTATCGATCTCCTGCACCGTCGGCACCGTTCTAAATTACGAATTACTGATCGTGTGTTCGAACCTTACTTCAACTTTTCACTTTCCTTTATACCTCTTTACTTGATTACTTGTTCAGTAATGACTTTCCGTGTTAACCATTGATATCGAAGTTACAAATTTTTATACGGTACTCGATGAAATAAGCGTATAGAGATTCGGTTGATTTGATTGAATCTTCTGGTCCGATTTACAAGCACAAACACGAAGGACATTAGCGTCAGAAATCGAAGGAAGGCTTTTCACGGCGCAGGAAAGTTTCGCGCGGAAGAAAAGGGGATAATCCAATCACGTTTACGTTTTCACGGGGGCCGTTTTAAATTTCACCGACGCTCGAACTTGAAAACCACCAAAGGACTTTATCCCGAGAGGCAAATCCCATCGACGGTATTTTCTCAAACGTTTCTTAATCTCCATTAAAGCGGAAAAGTTGTTCCGTTCGGTACGGGAGGAAAAAAGACCCTTCATTCGAGCCTTCGGCTGGGAAGCGCGACCATCCAGAAACGAATCGTCAAAAGTATACTCGAAATCGATAAAAGAACCCGTCTTTCTTTGATCGAATGAACTCGCTGAATGTCGAAACAGAAGTTTGCACTTAATCGTACCGATCTGCTTCGACATCAAAGAAGTTCATTTGTTTTAGCTAATTAAGTGAGATTCATTCATTACTTGTTATTACTTGCACGTGTCTAGAGGAACAGATCTGCCATATTTCTACGTTGGCGATGAATGTTTACCTGAATGAATTGACTATACAAATTATAGTGGGACCTAAATTTCAAGTTGAGTAAGTTTTGTCACATTCGAGCTGCGAGGTTAATTTGATTAGAAGGAGATGAGTGAAGACGAAATATTTTGTGGAATGAGTCCGTGGGGAGTAATCGAACATGGAAGCAAGAAGGTTTGAAAGAGTGTCGGCGCGAGATTTACCGCTAACTAATTTGCCGGCTCGGTTTCGCAGCCGAGGGTGGTTAATCGTCGGAATGCTCGCCGTTTGTGAGCGAAGACTGCATGGAAAAACAGACGACCTTGCTTCTGGTCTTCCTCGTTTCACCCAGGATATAAAGCCTCCTCTTTAATCTCTGCTGCGCAGGATCGGGCGACTGAACTTCGCGAACGGTTTATTGTTCGCCTCTCGCGGTTCTTCCTCGCGAGTTACGTACAGTGTCGCTTTTAGGAAACCGCGAAACAACGTTCTCCCAATTGTTCAACTTCTAAACGACCCTTTCCGGCTCTTTACGAATACTTTCCCTCCGCGTACCTGGGTAATGTGTAAATAATGAGCTACCGCACTCAACCTTGATTATAATACATTTGATGTTAACCTCTTTTCGAACGCTTCGGTCATTTCCGAAGAGGTTAGCCACCTTCTGCGCGCATTCAAGGCCGTTCGAATAGCAGATAAATTGGAAGTTGCCATAAATACCGAAAGGTTATTAAAACGACTGGTAATCACTCGGAAGGGAACGACGAGCGAAGAGGGTGTAAAAATTATGAGTCTAATAATAAGTGTTGCCTTTGGAAAATATACGATGGACTTAATTGGGATGCTTCTGAGAAGCCGGAGGAGGCAAATTGCTGGGAGACAAGAATTAAGGAGAACGATGATGAAAATTTTTATTAGAACATGCTCAGCGAGCGATGCATTATGGTTCGCGTTAAATATCTTTCGTGCAACGTTAAATCTTGTATTCGCGACATCGCAAGCTGCATTTTACCTCGGCGCTCTGCGATTCGTTGCAATTTCGTCGAGCGAATTCCGGCACGAAATGAAACGAAAATTCGGACAGCGTTCGATTTTATCGAACAACAAAGGGCCGGAATTAAAAGGACGAAACGTGAGAAGATCGTGGATTCCGTGCGGCGCAAAAAAGCAGAACCCTGCGCGTTGTATGTCGGTCATCCTCTGTGCGTTGTCTCGGCTCGTTCGAGCACAATGGACAACCGTTGTCCAGGCTGAAACGACAACTCTCTGTCGCGTAACGTGTTTCACGGGAACGGACAGAGCTCTCGCGACCACTAAATGCCGGTCCACAAGCTGCCACTGTACGTCGTTTGACATCGCCACCGCGACATCGCGAAGAAGGGTTGCGGCGTGAAAAGTTTTCGGGGCTTTGGGATTGACGTGACAAGGGATTGGCCGGTCGAGACCTCCCTGCCAGCCGTTTAATTAATGGAACTTGATCACCGCTTTTGGAACGCTCGTCCTGACCCCTGTTACACGCTCTGCTCCCTCCGTCGACGATTGCTCAGCAGATTTGCTTCGCAGCTTTTCAATTATCGCGCCGTTTGATCGCGTTACCGAATCACCGTCATTACCGTACATTTCGAAATTACGTATCATAAAAAAATTCCACCTCAGGACGCTTCAATTTATTTATTCCGTCGAGAGAGTTAAATGTTTTATAGAGAGCGTGAATCGAGCGTTTTCTCGCGAAATAGAATTAAAGCTTAATCGCACACGTACGGAATAATTATGCAAAGTAAAGTTATTACGCTTTGGTATAATAATTCATGATATGGTACGGAGTTTGCGGTACTTAGCGAGTAAACCCGACGATAAATTTTTCATTCGAATTAATCACGTGCACGTGCGTCGGCACGATAACGATGGACGGTACCGCCGATATAAATAAACGTAACGTTCGTTAAAATGAAAATCGCTGTCGTGGAGAGCGGGCAAATGTAAAACTTGTGTTTAAATCGAAACAGACGCGGCGTCGTTTTTAATCGTGGGATCGCTGTTTCTGTACATCGCGGGGGAAGAAAAACGGTCAGTGCTTTTAATAAACAAGACAATGTCACGGGAGTCGGGATTCGAGCAGAATCCGAAAAAAAATAAAACACGTCGCGATTGCGGGATAATCCAGGCTGGAAAAGCGTGCGTCGCGCCCAGAAGAAAAAGGGGAGCAGCCAGGAACGTGGAATATGAAACGGGAATCAACGCTGCGAAAGTTTTCAATGGGCCGGACAGGTCGACCCGTGTCCCTCTTTTTTTTTTCTCCCCTCTTCTTTTCTTCCTTGTTTTCTCTTCCCATTTACGAACGAGCAGGCGCTTTTTCGAGAGCGCTCGACGAAGAAGCGTGCTTTTAACCCACACGCTTTTCGTTGCCCGTTCAATCGACAATTCGAAATAGCCCACCGATACAATTGACTTTGTTACAGCCCGCTCGTTACTGAACTCCCTTTTGTACCGCTTCAATTTGTACCTGTAACGTAATGAGTTTATCAGACGTGAAAGTAATCGGGAACAGAAACCGAACCAGTCGCGTTCGCTTCTTTTTTAATGTCTGTTTTATTTCGGTTACGTGTGTGTTGTTTTTTACTTTGTTATTACTTCGTCATTTTCTGTTTCATTTCGTTTCATCTGTATCGTGCAGGAATTGTTAGTAGTTCTGTTTAAAATTTGTTTAAAAAAGTTGTAACAGAAAGTGCTTAGCCCATAAAAGATCTAAAAATGAACGTGTTATTTAAAAATCTTAACGAGACACGCGCGACAGAGGCTTAGAAAACTGTATAATTTTAAAAATGAAGGGAGCTTAGAATTAGAGTATTAGGTTAACGGTGTGTAAATACAAGTACTTATGTAAGAAAGTCTCGAGAAAATTTTCCGGGTCAAAAGGGTTAAGCTACATCCTTAACGTTGTTCATAAATTTTTCCCGCGAACCGTGCAGTCAGAGAATGTAATTGAATTCTAATCCCACGAAGCCGGTATGCAACGTAACTACATATTCTTAAGTTTGATCGATGGTTCTTATCTCTAATAGAAATTGCATTCCGATATTACGTACGAATATCCAAAGAAATACTGCAGTTAATCGTTCCGACGATTTCAAGTGAAAATATCGCTGAATGTTCAGGCATGATTTAGCACGATCCGTGTTAATCTCTCCTTAAGCATGCTAAGCTCGTCCCCGATCAATAGACGCGCCAGTGAAAGTATCAATTACAACTCCATTCGAACAACTTTTACTTCTTTCCTCATCGTCGTTTCGTGATATTAACATCGGACAGTTAATATGCCGCCATTAAATTATTGTGGATTTAACATACAATTATGACAATCTTGATTTGTTCACGTGTTAGGATGTTGTGGAGTGTGGCGATGTGTATGTAGTTGAAGTGTGGATGGTAGTACGATGCAATGGCGGTACATGTGGAAACACAACGCATCGACGGTACAGCGCATGAAGACAACACAAGAAAAAACAACGCGTTGACAGCTAAACTTGTAGATAAACAACGCATTCGTATACCAAGCACACCGAGGATGGTGGAATCGTTGTTACGCGAGTCAACGCTGTCGATGGCGACGCTAATGATGTTGCTCCATCGAGAAATCTTGGAACGATCGCTAATTAGTCGTACAACTCTCCAGCGAGCCTCTTCTCGCGTGCATGCTTTCGCAATCGTTGGAAAACCGGGTCGACCGCAACGCTCTCTGATAGATCATTCTGAATCCAGATGTTCCCAGGGTAAACACACCGGTAAACGGATAGTTAACAGATGCGAATCGATAGTTTCTTTGATCTGCTGTAATTATCTATTACGGTTTCAGAATATTGTAGTTACATACGGTATCCAAAATACTGTACACATTCGTTAACATAGCATGTGTATCGTGTGTGAATCACAGAAAAATCACTAGTCTCTTGGATATAATCAACATCGATTCATCGAGTGTTTTTGTTATCTTCATCCTGTCTTTAGAAATATCTGTGTTTTAAATTGCGATACCACCAGGAAATATTTGCCTCGGACATTTGAACAGATGCGAATTCGGATGGGCAGAAAATCGATTC
The DNA here is from genome assembly GCA_945859555.1 of Megachile ligniseca. Lineage (NCBI taxonomy): Eukaryota > Metazoa > Arthropoda > Insecta > Hymenoptera > Megachilidae > Megachile > Megachile ligniseca. Next base: position 11,876,305 of record OX243783.1, on the reverse strand, counting down.
GATACGAAAGAACGAAACTGACGTTGTTAGCCTCCGATTGGCGATCATCCGCCTTCCAATTTGAGATCTAATCGATCAGACGGATGACAGGGCTATGATACATGTTCGCGTTGTTCCTTCCTAATGCCGTTTACGAGCCAACAACTGGAACGTGACGTTAGCCATCAAGCTGATTACTCGTTCACCATGATCCCCTTGATGAATCGTAGCATATTAATTGCTACGCTTCATTCATAAATTTCCGATTACCAAATGACCATTCCCCAATGCGTAATGCGTCGTCTAGCCATACTATGCACGATATAACGCATATCGCATTGATTTACTTGTTACTTTGTTTCTGAAATTTGTGCGATTTTGGGGCTTTAGAATTTCAGCAGTTTAGAGACTTTGGATGTTGAGACTTTGAAATTTTGATGGCATTGAGATTTGGAAATCTGACACTTCGAAAATTCAACCCATTAATATTCACTCTAAAACTCATCACTGCTCGAATATCGCTAAAATACCTTCGCAAATATTGCAAATTCTTGAAAAACCTAATAAGAAGGTAATGTAATATTTTGAACTTTGTACATAAATGAACGTCGAGATTATTAACATAATCCAGTGAAATTCACGTACAAGTAAACTTCCAAGCACCAAAATGCCTCTTCCACAAAGGATTAATTATGACCCGGCTCCTTGTTACAGCCAACCTTTTACCCAAACTCGAGGCGGACCAGCTGTTAAAAATTTTCGCGAGATAATAACGAGGATCTCGACTGTAAAGTCTGCTAATCCTTTTTGCTTTTCACACTTTTCTTCGACACGCTTCGACTCTCGTTATCCTTTGCCGAAATAGAGTGTACACATTTCTGATTAACGCGTTCGTTAGCGGCTCATTTTTTTTTTTCTTCGAGAATAAAAATTCTCGAGACTTGCGCGCTAAAAGAGACACACATTTTTGTTGACTCGATCGACTCGCCGCGGAGATTGGAACTTGTTAATGTAAATTTAAACGGGTAGAGCAAACGACTCTGTGCTTCAATCTTTAAACTGCTTCTCCGTTTCTTTCGGTTCGAATCGGATTCTATTTTCCTTCGTAATCTTTTTTATTGAGGTTTATAAATTGCAAAACTGTATTCCCAGGATCCTCATTGGTAAGAAATTATGCATAAAAATTTCCGTACGAAAAATTGTTCTCTGTGAAACAGCGGAGCAAAGGATGAGCCAGAAACATTTTCGTTGAATGTTTGAAACGAAGATTTTTTGTTTATCGAGTACTCGACGAGGATTTCCGAACGAGAGAACCGTTTCATTACGCGTTCCCGAATAATTTTGCCATTTTAATGAATTCGGACCACGTGACGGGAACGAGGATTTAAATATTACCCCGACGTGAAATACCGTACATCTTTTGTACGCGTGCACGAGTGTTTTTACCTCTTTGCAGACGCTTTTAGCGAATCATAGGAACGGTCAGATAGAAAGAAGGCAGCTCGAAAAGAGGATCCCTTTTCAGATTTTTCTCTCTGTCCGTTTGTACGCGAGGCAGCTTAAATCGGAACTTCGATGGCTCGTGAGAATCTCGAGGCTTCGTTAAGATTTCAAAGCTATCCTTTGCCCATCGGTTTCAATTCTTCGCCAGCGATACTAAGAACTACTTGCCCTGTTATTCTTTCCCTCGTGTCCTTTAATCTCGCGTGGAAACTCGCCGTAAAAGGAAACAACGATGTGGGTTGCGAACTTTATTGGACCTTCGGTCATCGAGAAAACTGAGATACTCGTCAAATATAACCTGCACTCATTTTACCACTGTAATAACTTTCAGTACATTTTTACAGTTTCAATTATTAATACTTCTGGTAATTCGTGAGAGTTATATGTTTGCTGCTTCAAATATGGGTTTATATTTTTATATTAAAACTTTTTTATTTTCTAATGAGAGTGTTAAGTATTCCAAGTTGGCTCTTATTTAAAATACGAAATTATTTTTCGAAATTCGTTATGTTGGGTATTAGTACATTTTCGTATAGCAATTTCAGCGAATGTAACGAGGATTACATATGGAGTGTCATTGTTCAAAATATGAGTTTCCATTTGTAAAGATAATTACATGGATCATTGGTACCTTCCAGTTTGATACGAATTCATGAAAATTGAACGTTGCATATTATAGCAAATACGTATTTCAGTTTAACACGAATTATATTAATCATTAGCATATGCAATTTGGCACTCGTGAAAATGTCGCGTTGAATATTGCTGTCCCAAATATTTTTAACATTACGTTCATCGTTATTATGCATACTTTAGTAAGAATTCGTGAAAATTGCACGATAAATATTATCGAGCACGTATCTTTCGAACAGGTAAATATAAAAATTCCTCGATAACGAAACAACGGGAGAAAACTTTGTTAATTTACAAAGTTCTGTCACTACCGAAAAAAACGCGGTTAAAGAACTTGGCGAACCTGAAACTTTCACGTTAATGAAAGTTCCGGAAAAAATCCAGTGCTCAAAAAATTAAAAACTTCAGCGCCAGAGACAAAAAAAGAAAGCGAAGTTATCTCCAGTTTTAAAAGAAGCAGAGATTTCAACGGATCCACGTGGCGGAGAAACGAACGGGAACGAGAGAGCGAGAATACGGGACGTGTTTCAATGGCTTTTCAAAATTCAAGTGAGTGAAAAGATGTTTCTGGAAAGGCCGAAAAATCGTTGTAGAAAGAAAAAGAAAAAACGTTTGCACTCGTCTGAAAAATGTTGCGCGGACGAGAACGAGCCGAAGTACGGAATGAACCAGAAGACCGGGTATTTGTCTGCAGTCGTAACATCGCGACAAGAGAGAAATAAAAAAGGAAAATAGAGGAGAAACAATCCTTGCGGAGAAAGATTCGCCTCGTTCCCGGGAGCTTTTTCATATCCTTGCGGTAATTATTCCGCGGAGAAGCACAAGGAATTAAACCGCGGTCGTTCCGGGGTTAATTAAAGCCTGCAACACGGTATTATTGCACTCATACAGCGTAGTTTCTCAAATTTGAGTAGTTTCACGACATCGTCGTAGCTCTCCCTTCTTCTCTCGCTTTAAACGCGATGTGTGTATGGTGAGTTACGAGGCCGATTCGAATCCGAAAGTCGGAAGTGAATTACCTCGTACAAAAATCGGGATCCCTCGTAATTTTACCGGTCACGAGTCGTGCATCTTTGTTCCGATAACTTCGCCCCGTAACTACACGTCTTGAAACTTCCGAAGAACCGTTACGACTTCTTTTCGACCAAACTCCACGCAAATGTTCATTCTTCCTATCTGCAACTTACGTTTACCTCCTAATGGAATGCGAAACGACCGACTTCTCCGGAGAAAACAATTTCCAGAATTTTTACTCTGTTCGCTGAAGTTGGGTAATGCAACTTCGAAACGTCCACAGTGCTTATTTATCGCGAAACGTTTTGATGCTTCAGCTAGTGGATTACCGTTTATGCTGATGGCTCTTCGGTGTTTTGGTCTTTGGGGTTTCTGCAATTTCGAATTTTGGGTACAGGGAAGTTATGATTTTAGGTGCTTGAGAATTTGAGGCTTTGCGAGTTTTCGAAGTTTATGATCTTCGATTTTTGAGAATTTGGAAATTTCATACGTCAGGACTTCTAAATTCTGCAACTTTGAGCACTCGTAAGCGGAGGACCTTAAAAGATAATAAACGTACAAGTATCGTACAAAATGAAAGTTCGAATGTGGATCCCCAAACATTTGGGAAGCCTTATTTCTATAGATTAACATCGCAATCTACACAAGCAAGTAAGTAACTAATTACCTAGACAAGATCCCCATCGGGTGTGATAAAAATAGATTCTCAATAGCATTAGGTTCCCGCTTCAACACTATCCGTTCGAAAACTTCCAATCTCCAACAATCGTTTCTCGGTGGACCACCCGTTTAATCGAGCATTATTTCACGATTCACCGATAAAAGGATCTATAGAATCCCGGAATAGAAAGGCGTAGGATAAAAACGAGAAATTTTGATGGTCGAGACGCGATGTCATCAAGATTTCATAAGTTTAACCTTCTTCCGGTGCAGTTTCTCGGTTCGAGGTTAATTAAGCTTCTCGAAGCGCCGCAAGAAAATCCACGAATATTTGCCGGAAGAAGATGGAAAGCGAATGAAAGATCTTTCTTACTCCGTCGACCTTCTATTACGAATAATTAATCTTACGAAACGTACGCGGTTTTCTTAAATTTCCTTCGGTACTTACTTCAACTTCGCTAACTCTGCTGAAAGGATTTTCTGGACCAGTCGATCTCGATGGCTCCGCTTCCGGATTGTCCCTGATTCGCTGAAATTACGTTTCCACGGCTCTAAGTTTCTAACTTGCTAGACCACAAATTTTCAGACCGAAACTTCGATATTCCTAAGTTTTTCGATTCTCGACTTTGCGAATTTTCAAACTTTTGATTGTTCTAAGGTCAGAGGCATCTGAGTTTGGAAGCTCGGCTTTCAAATTTCGAAATTTGCGATTCATCAAATTCTCGATAAATAAAATTTTCGTGGAGAGTCGAAGTTCGCCAACGGCGGTAAAGGGATTTTTGAACCGGCCGATGCCGATCGCCCAGCTTCCGGCTGTCTCTAATTGGCTGAAACACCAAAGCCGACGATGAAGGAAACGCAGACGGGCGGGAAAGTTTCCGGGAAGGTAAATGTTGCCCGGCGACGAGGCAAATATTGGCGCGTGATTTACGGATACAAATATTGGCGCTCGTTACTGTTCACGATGGAACGAATTGTCGAATTTCCGCCGTTACGGATGTTAGGCAACGGCTAACCTTTTCCCCTGTCGTTTTTCCTTCTTCCTGTTTCGTGCCGTTCTAGTGGTACCCTGTTGTTGCTAACTTTTCTGCAACAAGAGCAGTACGACGAACTTGTCCAATTATAGAGGACTCAACCTCTTCAGGGGTGACTTATTTGAGTAGAGTGATTTAATTTTTCAAATGAATTATTACCTTATGGAATGATGAATTGCTTTCTAAAATTACATAGCACACAGGAAGTGGCACGTGAAATGCGCAAAACAAAGAAGTTCGGTTTTATGATAAATATTCAGAATGCATTTCCTGGGCTCGAATGCACTCGTTCAGCACCGTATGCACGGTACAATGCGTTATTTATATGAATATCATATTGACGTATCGGTACAAACAATAACGTGGATTTTTCATTATAGGCAACTGATATCTCGTATCGCTTTGTTTTGATCAAATTAATGGCGGTGCACGAAATGATCGACATACTGTTTTCGCGTAAATGAACATCGATCTTTTATTACATACAATATTATATTTAAAATATGAATTTTTCATATATCGCAATTAACATGCTCAAAAGTGGTCAGACTTTTCCGTGGCATCGAATGGTATCTGACTTTCTCGATTTCGAAATCGTGTGGACGTTCTGTAACTCGTAATTGCACCGCAGCGGTAAAAGATGGCACAATAAACCGAACCGCACTGTGTCGTCAAGCGAGAGAGAGCAACGTTAAAGAGGAGAGTATTAATCTTGGCGTCGAAGAACGTAAATATCGAAGTACGTAATCGTGTAAAAGTTAATGCGATCGAGCCGATAGAACATTTGACGAAGCTGCCGTTTGCGGTCGAACGACTCGGCGTAAAGCGTTCAATTAATCATTAATATCAGCGGTGGCTGGTGCACCGCTCTCCTCTTCGGTTAAGTAATAACATAATTTGCAGCAGCATAAACAAGGCTCAGGATGATTTACACTCGCGTGCAACGCTACTACACAGCCGCGAAGCTACACGCAGCAGGCTCGCGCGCTTCGTCGCCTCCGTTTCCGACGTCGAGAAACGGTAAAACGCGTAAGACCCCTTTAATTCCTCGCCGTCGAGAAACTAGAACGAGACGTTTCCTCGAAAAAAAGGAGCTTCTATTTATTATGCGAACCAGTTTCGTCGATTAAAAACTTTCCGAGATCTTGCTCCTGTCCTTCGCGGAATCGCGGCCTCAAAAGTTGGGAGAAATTGGAAAGTTGAGAGCTGACGAGGAAATTTTTTATCGGACTAAATACTGGCTCTCGAGTTATTTAACGATGGGGACAATTATTATATGGTTCGTAGCTGGGTTATCAGAAGTATATAATTAAGTGTTCTCTAACTGAAAATTGTGGAATTTTATTCGGACAAGATTACGAAGTTATATAGATTTTTATGGAGACGAATTCTAAACTATCATGCACGTATGTAGAGACAGGAGCTTCCGTAGGAAAAGTACTCGAGGAAAAAGACATTGATTAACAGAAGGAATCGTATTTATTTCGAAACAAACTTTGATTTGCAGAAGACAAAAGCGTAGTCGAAAGTGTCAGTGAAACAAAGAGAAAGGGACAAGAGGTAAAAGGGGGTGGCGAATATTCGCCGATCGTCGGAGGATAGAAAACGTCCGGCTACTAGCCGAAGGAATGTTCGGGAATAAATTCTCGCATTCCAGGAATGGTCGAGAAGGGTGGTCGAAAGGGAGGTTGTTCGTCCAATCGAAGGAACGTTGAACACCGCACACCCTCGCCTTTGGCTCGAGTCTCAGGGCTGCTTGCAATAAGGGATGACATTCTCTTACGTCTGGAACAAAGGACGACCGGGCACGGTCGAATGTCGACAACTTCCATTATGACTCGCAGACAATCCGGTTCTCTCGTTTCCACGAGAAGACGTTGCCAGGATAACAAGATGGAGCCCGTGAATGGGTGCAACGCGCTCTTGAAACAACCACCAAAAGGAAACTGTTGTTTAACTATCATCCTCGACGTGTTTGCTCGCGCCCTCGAATTACTTACGAAGTTGCTTGCATTCGATGAATCAGAGTCCGGAGAATCGGCCAGGAACTTCTCATCGATTTGCGAAATAGATAGGAAAATTGGAACGTTGCAGTAGTCTCGAATTTTACAAAGTTATTTACGTGTGACATTTCTTAATGTCACGGATACTTACACTTTTGCTTACGGTTGTGGATACGGTTCGGTGATCACAAATAACAGGTCCAGTGGGTATCAAGGACAATTAGTAGTGTTGTGGGGCATTTTGGGAGGGCATTCAGGGGTCTGAGCACTTCACTGGGTCTCGGATAATCAGTGATGTGAGGCACTTAGGGATATGAGGCACTCAAAGTATGGTACATTCTCATTGGGGGTTTGGGATACTCCACTGGGTCTCGGATAGTTGGGGTAGGCAGGGTCACTCCTAGGTCTGGGACAATTCAATAGTATGTGGGTAACTTAGGGGTTTGGGTCACTCCTAGATCTGGGACAAATTTACTGGTGTGGGGGTAGTCAGGTTTGGGGTACTCTCTTGGGTCTGGGACAGTAGTGTGGGGGTAGTCAGGGATTTGGGGCACTTAGGGGACTGTGACTTAGGTTGGAAGCTTCCATTAGGGTATCACCATGGTGGGGACATTAAGCAGGGCAGAGGGTATGGCATGTGTTATCATCGGTGGTCAGTAGTAGAATGCTTTCCATGTGGGGGTTTAAAAAATGGAATTTAGGGGTGCGGGTACAAAACCAACTTGCAACCCCTAACATCAAAAATGGGAACACGGTTCCGCTTTCTGCAATATGGGTTACGGCCACATACGCTAAGTGGAATCGTGGTCGTCATTTTTGTGTCGCAGCCGTATATTAATAATTATGGGGGTCCATGGTAATTGCAAGGAAAACGCAGCCATACCAATGCAAATATTAAACTTTTTTATTCTTGATTTTTATAGTATGAAACTTTTACTAATAGATTTTTGACATTTTTCTTATTACGACAAGATCAAGATAGCGAGTAAGAAAGAACTTTTGGAAACTTTTTTCATATTTAACTTTTACCATATCTTGTTAAATATTTATTTTTCTTTTTGTTAACAGTTCTACCGATATCCTGCATTTCACCCAGAATTCCCTATCGCGATACCTTTCCTAAAGATTTTCATTTAAACAATGATCTAAGTTTACCGCCGGTAATGGAAAGAATTTTAGTACGAGCTTAAAAGCTTTTTTCATAAGACTGTTCCTGTATAATAATAAAAGAAGATTCAGAAAGAGGAAGGGAAGTTAAATGGCGAGGATTTCACGGGTTGCTGGAGAATGAAATTTCAGTTTCGGATTCCTTCAATCCGGCCGATTACGGTCTCCACCGCGGACGAATTAAGATTCATTTTATCAGGAGCGTGCCACGGAATTTATGCGCCACTTATTTGTCAGTCCAAGTGGCGCGGTAAAATTAAAGCGGCGTTAAAACCTCTTCCACCTTCCGGGAATCTTCTTTCATCCGTCTGGTTTGATTAGGGAAAACGTTAGCGCAATGAGAACGAAACCATCGTCCTCGGTAATTAGAAAATTTTATGCGGAATTTTTAGATGTATTTTATTAACGTCGTCAGTTACTTTTATATTAAAAATAAAGAACGAGGGATGGAGCAATTATTCTTCTTCTCTCTTATGTACAATCTCGATAAAGGTTAGCGTACATTTCGACAAATGTTGATACTTTCCATAATTTAAAATAAGGAATGCGTCATTTTGCAGCATTACGTAAACGTAATATTAAAGGAGAGTCGAATGGTTAGACAACGGATCGATTTGTTGGCGAAATGTTCGAATTTGTCTGTTCCGATAAAAGAAGGAACAGAGCGTGTTTTGGCGTAACGCGATTCGCTTCAATGTCCCCGAAGATTTATACGTATGCAGGTTTTATTCAAAGAAGCACAGCAATTTCCTTGCATCGCGATATTCTCTAGCACCTTCGCAGTACGCCACTCGAAAATTGTCGTGGAAACAGAGAAAGGGAAACGAGGAAGATTCTGGTGCCGAGATTCGCTTTATTATTTCGAAATAGTCGCGTATCCGTGAATCTTTTGTCGAGGACTTTTATCCGAAGGCTCTACGATCCGAACGTGTTCCACGGGTTTTCCTTTTCTTTTTCTCTCGAGTATAGATGCCTTTGAAAGAAAAATTGTTAAAACAAAGGGTCGGTATTTGCCTTGTTCCGTGAAAATTCCTTAACGAAAATCGCGTTTCATTTGTCTAAACCGTCCTGGGAGAGAAAGAACAAGAGAAATTCCGTGGAATTCTAGAAAAGTTTCCGCCATCGGTCCATGTAACGAAGAATTAGCAGGAATTACGAGGCACGCCTGCTCGCGATTTAAATTGAAACGATTTTTCGTGCCAGGAATTAAAGTATTCCCTCGAAAACTGGAACTCTCCGCGCTCGGAGAAAACTCTGTTACTGAAACAAGAAAAATTCGATGTTTGTATTTCCGACCTCGCCGTTATTAACGCTCCGCTTTAATTCAATCGGCGACATCGCTTTCCTCTTACATTATATTTTTCTTTAAATTACATTCGTGTGTTAATTTAATCCTTGAGTGCTCGGAACAGCTTTTTGGTGCTTGAATGGATGATTTCGGGATTAAATTTCAGCGAGGAAGCAGACATTTAGAAATATAGAGATCCAGAGGTCTGAAGATGTAAGAATAAAGGGACACTGAACTGTAGGAATATATTGTATTCCAATCGGATTTAGGGATAGTAGGATTTATAGATTCTTGAGACACAGAACCACGGGGATATTAGAACATTGAGATTTATAGACAGTAGGATCTAACAACACAAAATACCCAGAATATAGGAATATAACATTCATGTACATATCAATACATATACATCAGAATTTAGCACACGTACATATATCAGAATTTTCAGATGTATGAGGATTTGAGAATTTTTGCAACTGGCACCACGACTTTTCTTACTCGAAAGCTGTCGCGGCACGAATCGTATAAATCGCTCAAAATGTTGCGACTCGGTTGAATCCGAAACGTCAACCGGTAAGCCCCAAAAAAGTCTCGACCTTCCGGTGTGCAAAACAAACGGTAGGGAACGGTTACATTTATCTCCCTCTCGAAATCAGTTCGAAGCTCCGTAAACCTTTGCTTGCGTATCCAAGCTTGCGGTTCACGGACATTTATTAACCGATCGCCGCACGCCCGACTTGCGTCGTTTCTCATCTTGTACAAGGTGTTTCCCAAGCATAAACTATAACTCCCATACGGGAAATTGTACCAGAACTAGACGCAAATATAGCATTTCAGTAACCAAATAGAAATTATAGAAACAGGGACTAAATAGAAACGCACATTATGCAGATGACAACTGATCTTCTAACCGGTCTAATTTTTTAAGGATATGTATTTATTAACTAATGTTAAAAACAGTTAAGGGAGAATACTGTTTCGAGTGTGGAAGTTAACATTTTGTACCGAGGATTACTTTTGGACGCTATGGATACTTGGCTGGCAGTAGATCCAGCCATTGTTCAGACAAGTTAAGTGCAGAAAAAGGTCGTTCTGTGGGAGTACGTTCGCGACGAACATTGCTTGTCTATTAGATCGCGAGGACACATTAGGTGTCTTCTTTCCGGGATAAAAGCTCGTCGTGTCGGTAAGTGAACGCATTAACGCATTAACTGTTACAAGACACAATAATAAGAGTCTCATTTGACATCATATTACTAATGATCGTAAATAATCTATGAGGCAACACGTAGTATAAACAAACTTTGTAATCTATGGAAACCACAATCTGTAGATTACATGATATCGTAGATATGTCATAAACGCATAACCATCGGCAGTAATAATTATTATGGAGTAGACGACGTGAAAGTTGAACGATGAAATCGTAGATATATGTATATGTCGGAAAGTGTTAAGTGGTCAGCATGTCGTCGATGGGCATCGAAGTGCGTTCGTATGTTATTGCGTGGAAGCCTGGTGAGTAGGTTGGCAACGGGTCGAACGTGTCCAGCTATGACGGGAGAATGTAAAATGAAGCTGGACACAGGTGGAAGTTACGAGGGATTAAGGGACGACGGTGTAATTTGATTTTGCATCTGGAACTCGCTGGACCACGATGGTTTCGTTGCGAGTCACGTTGCTTCCGTGCAATTGCTGGAATACCTTATTTTTGCGGACGGCAATAATCGGTATTCTGAGCAACTGGCAAAATATTGCGTTTAACGCGCCAAATACTGTCGACAGTGACCAATGCTGCAAATTATTTCTGCCAAATAATTGGACGAATATCGGCGAAATTGCATGGATTGCAAGATGAATCGAAGCCAGCGTTAAATTAAATTTGAACGAGCAGAGTAATTTTGCTGAAAGTTAAACTGTGGAACGTGTTTTGAGAATTGGACGCAAGAAATCCAAGTCAAGAGAAAGGTGGAAAAGAAAAAGAAACAGGCAGCAAGTCTGAAATTTACTGTCGTGACTTCCTCCAGGGAGTACGGTAGCCTATATTTACTGTCGGAAGAGGTAGAGCTTCAATTATTTTCCTGGCCGCAATAGTCGGGCATCTTGCGGAAATTCCACGCGGAGAACCGCACTGACTGAAAAGAATTCTTCTGGTTGCAAAGGTGCCGCGATCATTTTTTCTACGCCGTATTCTGATCTATAAACTGCAGACTTCCTTGTAATTCCACTTGGAAGATTCTCGGATATCTAATTTAGAGGATTTGATGTGTCACGCGATCTTCTCCATCTTGGAGAAGACGAGAACCGAGTTATGGGGGAAAGGCTAATTAACATTTGTGGCGACAGTATGGAACGTATATCGTTACTCGAACTTTACTCATTATTGGATTCCTACTCTAAAGCATAGACATGGTATAAATTATTCGTTCTTTTTAATATAGGGATTTGCTTAGGAACGAGACATATTTAGATTTCAATAGCAATTTGTAATTAATAACTAAAGAAATTTTCTGATAAACTCATAGTTTGTCCAACCTCCAGAATTTCCTATAAAAGGAGAGACCGTGGTGTAAGTAGTCTTCAACCCTTGTTTAAATTTGTAAATTCCTGTTGTTCCCTAGATGGTTTATAAATTCCATTAAATTCAGTAACGCCAATATTTGCTTTATATTTTGGGAGGAAAACGTGAAGCCTTAGAGGTAGAAGCTTGTAAAAAAGTTCGTTCGGGGATAAAAGTGGAACGAAGAGCGAAATATCCGTGAAAACTTGACTGGTAGCTTAAACTAGGATCGTAAGGGTTAGTCGAAATCCACAGGGGAGATTCGCTACCCTCGACCGCTTGGTTCGAGTTCGCGGTGGCAGTGGTATAGGTCTGTCGCTGGTCAGACACGTCTACGAACGGAATGCGGTCTTCTCTCGGATCCACCGGATAGTTACGAAATCCTTATCTACCCTTAGGAGAAACTTTTAAATCTCACGTTTTATTTATTTTAGAGCATTACACATCGTTAACTGTACTGTTAAGTCGACACACGTGAACTATTCGAACTTTGGAAACAGAAAGTCCAACACCATTTTGTACTTTTACGTATTGTGTTATACAATTTTGATCCAGCCGATATTTGAAATATAGTAGGCACATGCTCGTGAATAAAGAATATTCCTCGCAAATTCTCGGAATTGAAGTAAAGTAAGAAGGTAATGAATCGCAATCAGCGCGTGTAAATGAAATCGCGGCTTCTCAAATATTTGCCGAATCTCTTGATTCATCATAGTCAGTGTAGCACGCCGCAAAACCATTCATCCGGACAGTCGGTCCGCAAATCGAACCTCAATTTCCCGGTGCCGTATCCACAATTTCAGGGTTTCATTTCCTTCCGGTCGTACGCGACGACTGCATAAAATAGCAGCAGCCCGTGGATCTCTCGACACCGGAGAGGAGAAAGGAGGTCGACGAAAGAATGAGTATAGGCGGGCCGTTGAAAACGAATGGAGAGTTGAAAATTTACTAGCCCCGGTAGCAGTTCCCACCGGTAGAAATATTTTCGGCCGTGCGGCACACAGTTTCAATTATCCCTCTCCTTTTTTCCCCCTGTCTGTAACCGGCGATACGTCAGCTGTCGGTTGTGTATTAAGAAAATACCAAAGCGCGTGGACCATGAATCGAACCGAGTCCTCGTTTCTTCGACTAGGAGACAGCCCGAGGAGTTTTCGTTTCACGACATCGAATTTATCTTCCCCGAGGAAATTAGAAAAGGTATCCTTCGCGATGCCTCTCGCGAGCTACGCTTTCTACGACCTCCACATTCTTCTGCTTTAAAACGACATCTGAAAACGATACATCAGAGCCTGAAAAAAGCGGCACCGAGATAAAACTTCGACGGCGAAAAAGTGGTTAACCATTGAAGGGCTGTAAATGTGTCTGCCACCGCGATAATTGAATAGAATTTGACTCGGGAGATACGGTACAGATTTTATCTCCATAGACACAACCTTTTTAAGATTAGAAACAATTTAACCTTTTTTATTTTATCCTTAAAGAGGTATCCTTTATGGGTCATTCGTGATACAAAAGCAAGAGTTATGATCAAGAATCAAGACATCTTTACAGCGGCAAGTTAAACGTTGAAGGAGTTAAAGATCGTTTGAAACGAACACAGATAATTTAAAGCAATTCTGCAGCCGTCATCGAGAAGAATTAGCGGTACAAAAATATCCAGTAGTTTTAGCGAGCCATTAATCAGAGACATTAGGCCGCAAAATGAAGGGTGCCGACGACAGAGCGGTGGCGATCTTCCAAACGAATACAACCGTTCTAACCGAAAATGAATTCTCTCTGGTGAACAAATAAGACGTCACGTTATGACATGCCACGATATTCATCCTCGAAAATGAGTAGACGTCCCTTCCTGTTCTCTCAGCGACGTTCGTTTCCCTCTGTCTTCGTCGTTCTGCCTCGTTTCGCCCATTAGCTCGTGAAATTCTGCGCCGAAAGTTGGCTCATGCGAGGATTTAACGAATGCGACTGCCGTAACCCGAATTGCAGCGAATGTAATATCGATCCTAACTCTGCAAACGTCAAATTTGCGTATTCGCTAATTCTACCATTTCTAGAAACCCTGAATCGTCCGTTTTTTACATTTTCACATATATTTCCGCGTTTATAAATCCTCGAGCTGTCGAATTTCCAAGCACCTGAATTTCCACACCCTTAAATTTTAATTTCCACGCGTCAAATTTAAGTAATTCCAGTCTTTCCAAATTACTAAATCTCTAAATTGCTAAATTTCGAAATATTTCAGATAGATAAAACCCTCGATCCTTGAATCCCAAAGTACCTAAATCCTTAAATTCCTCGAATTACCTTACATCAAGTTAAAAAATTCCTAAATCCTGAAAGTGACAGATCCCCAAATTCCCGAGTTCGTTTACGACGTAAATCCCTAAATCTCCATACCGGCAAATCCCAAAATTACCATCCGTAATAAAGGCAAAGATCCTTGTATTTCGCCGACGGCGGTTAAGCATAAAGGGTTAAAGCGTGGAGCAATAATTCATCGAGACTTCTTTCAGTTCGATACGATAAAAGAAGCTCTCGCCGGCGAGTGATTTCCACCTTTGAAATGGCACTCGTGCAGTCGCATTCTGCAAAGTGGCCGTTCAATGATGGAAAAATCAAACACCGATATAAATTCCGTTGGAACCGGCGCGGGTTCGAGTACCTTCAGGCAAATGCCGCTGATCGAAGCAGCCTCCACGCTCGTCCCGACAGCGTCGACCTCCGTCGCTTGTTGAATATTTGATAACGTCCTGCATGCCGGAAGTGCACTCCATATCGACACGTACCGGTTGATACGTATCGATGCTGTCTACATCGAGCCACGGTGATACGCGTACAGAGACCGTGACGCGAATCCAGATGCGACCTACGTGTCCCAAAAGGGGACCCACCGACAACACATTTCGACTCGAAATCGCGTACGAATACTAATTAATCCGACTCCTGACGTTATCCTTCCACCGTGCGCGGTTTCACTCGCGTATGAAACCGTCGAAGATCGCTGCAGACAGCCGTGAATTATGATTCCTGCGTAATTTGCGGCGGTGTCGCTGCGGGACCTCGTCTTTGCACGCTTACAACTCACGGCAATATAACGAGAGTCTACACCAATCCCCGACGAATACTGACCTAACCAGCGATGAAAAGCCAAGTTATGTTTAGGTTCAGTCGAACAATATCGCGTCACCATTAGCGTGGAAATCTGCTTGATTCGCGAATACAAGGGGGAGAAGGAGAAAGAGAAGCTGCAGAATCGACGGGTGAATTTTTAAAATTCAATTTCACTTAAGCTCCCGGCTGTCGCGCTTGTGAGCGGATGCCGCGAGTGCTCGCGTCTCGTGCATTTTGTACGGCTCGTTTCTTTCGTCTGAAATGTCGGTTACATCGAGGGAATAATGTCGGTAACGGCAATGTCGGTTAGATATGACCGAAATAAGCATTTCGGTAGTGTCTACTGTTCTTGTTCGGAGAAATACATTTATAGGAAACGCCAGGAAAGAATCTCTTATTTGCGTGGATTTTTAAGAGGACGCTTCGGTTGTCGTATTATTAAGCTTTCAATTGTTACAACTGGAGTATAATCATTCTTTATATCAACAAAAGGGAAGGTTTCGAGACGTAATAATTTCCTGTAATTTAAACTGATTCGATTACTGTACGTATTAAGCTTTAGTCGGCCTCCTATTGTTGCAATTAGTACAATAGCACTCCTAATGAACGTATTGTTTCGACCTGAATTTGCCATACTGATCGCCGCTGATCCTCAGACCTCGAATATCGTTTCAATACGCAATCAAAAACAAATGGAAGAAACTAAACACGATTGTATTTGCAACACGAATAAGGCTTACAATTACAGTTTTCGCGCGTAGTATCAGTATTGTATCGTTACGCGTTGTATTGTCACCCGCCCGTTAAACATCCACCAGTCATCAACCGCCAGTTAAATAGCCATTCGTTAAATATCGTTGCGTACGTTTCCGTATATCATCGCGTTGTACCTACACGCATCGTACCGTATCATATGTCCAAGTGTTGCGATCTCTCGCCGTTTATCGCCATAATTGAATATTCATCTCACCGCTCCAATTAGCACGTCCTCCGCCGCTTAGCAGCGTCGCTTTATAGATGCAGCCAACGAGAATATGAGACAAAGACGGAATAAAGAGTAGATGGGAGAAAGGTTGAGCGAAGACCAGATTACTCGAATTCATTATATCGTGTCGTATAGAGCGTTAGGTTCTTCAGTGTTGCGCCTCTTTTCTCAAAGAAAGGAACAGTGTACCGAGCCACTTGTTACTGCAACCTAGAATAAAGTGGCTCGACGTAACAATCTCGTCTGGGTAATTTATCGCCTGCTTGCCACGAGTAAAGATAAAGGAAGTAACTCGGTTATTCGCTTGGACAGCTTTTCCTTTTTTCATCGATCCTATTGTTTCTCCGAGAAAGGAAAAATGTATAGAGTTAAGCAGAAAGGGCTGAGGTATTTAAACACGCGGCGTACGGAGTTGCAACAACCCCTTGCACTATTTTATCAGGTGCGTAAGTCAGAACTAACTACAATATTAAAACAGACAAAGAAGGGTAAAATTGATAACGAAGTACGAGTGCGTCATCAAAATAGTGAAAGTGGTTAACGATAAATTAAATGACCAGTTGAACTTGTAGTAAATATCGCGATAAACGTTCGATTCGATTTAGCTAATCGAACATGTCGAGGAAACTAATGACGAAGTTGGACGAAGTTGGACAAAGTTGGCTGGCTAAGATGTAACGTCTAACTTCGATGATCGGGGATTGAAGTTCCGTCATTTTAGTATTCTTGAACAGTGGGTTTACAAGTTTCGTGTTCCGAAATTTGATAAGAACAATTTTGCGAATACTATAAACTTCCCGCTATAATTGAAAGAAACGAAGTTTCCACCTTAAATGACCGAGGCGTCTCGGAGAAAGAGAAGTTGGAAAATTCTCAAAGCAAGATTTCACTTCCCTCTCGATCGACTTGTTCGGTGTCGATTTTACGGGAATCGATTCGGGACGACAGCGGTGATAACCCAGAAGCTAGAAAGCACGGATCGAACTCGGAAAGCAAGGAAGATTCGTAGCTCGGTAACTGATATAAACGACAGCGCTGGGATTCATGGGCGACGACCATAATTCTCGATCAAGCTCTCTCTCGTCCAACTTGCCCATTCAAGACTCACTTCATTTTCAAATACACCGAGCAGATAGAAGGGCTGGTTTGCCAACTTATTGGACGCACAGAACATCGTTTTTATATCGATGAATGAGTGCCGCTGAATGCATCTCATTTGCATTCGTCTCCGCTTTGAATAAATGACTCTTCGGTCTTCTTTCTTTTGGAATACAGACTGTTTAGATATTGTTACCAACTACTTAGTGTAGCTTGCAGGTTATTATTTCACGTATAACGATCTAATACGCTGCTGTATTACATGTTGCTTTCAATTGTTTGGTGAACAATATAGCGGACGTATGGTACACTACGCGTATGAAGGTCGTACGTCGCCGACTGTGAAGAGTCAGCAATTTCTATCATGTGTCAACAATTTCTACGTCCCTATTATGAAACAAAGAGTCAAAAGTCATACCGATTTATTCGAGAAGATCGACAAGCAAAAGGACACCGAGGAAAAGTTGAATCTTCTTTTTATCCCTAATAAGAACCGTAAGAGCATTTCCTATTTCGAAAGTTTGACAACACACGACATCGAATTCGAAAAAATGACCCTCCGGGGTTCGCTAGAGATTTTCGAACGGAAACGTGAGAGGGATTCTTTAGTTCGGGCGACCCCCGGAAGCCGTTTGCGTGGAAGAATTCGAAAACGGAAGTCGTTGGAGAAGGACGCGAAGCGAAAGCACTCGTGGAACTTCCGCGACTGCTGGCAACTCGCGAAAAAGTAGTTGCGAAGTTGCTTACAGTTGGTCGACGAACGGTTTTGCCGGTCCATCCTCGGAACTTCCGAATTCTTTTACCGGAACTGGATGCGTGTAGCGTTTATCGATACCCGCGATAAAATCGTGAAGGAAGTTTCGCGTCTCTGAAGTGTTTTCTTCTTTCTTCGCTGAACTACTACCTAACGATTATGTCTAACATGGTCATGTGAAAATACGACGCTATAAATTGCACGCTTAAAATACCCTGTGACCCGTATCTGGATCTAACGTCCTCTCTCTATTAATACCGCGTATAGCGACATAATTTGTATACATTATCATTCTGTTTGTTCTATTATTCGTTCGTCATAAAATGGTAGCATTATGCTGCTACAATTGAAGCAAAATTTTATAATGCATTTCCTTAACAATCAAACAGCTGACAGCAGTCATACACATCACATTGCAAAACAAGGAAAGTGAATTTGCGTTTCTTAACTTCTCGTCGTGTAGTACGATACCCATAATTTCAACGCAGAAGAGCATAAAATGAATAAATATAAATTTGAATAAAGTTGACATAAGTCGAATAGCATAATGTCGGAGAAAATCTGAAAACTAGTTTGACAGAAAAAGGTAGAGTTTCGGAAGGATGCGCGAGGAAAATCTGTTTATCGATATTCGTAATCGTCTACGTGTTCCCGCGAATCCCTTTAAACATTTCTATCGATTTCCTGTTCGTTCGTATAAAGAGGATTCCCTTGTTTTACAAACGTGCACCGCATCGTAATGGTTCGCTGAGTTGCCTTTGGAGTAATCGATGGATTTAAACGAGCCGATTAGCACTTTTCTGCTGTAACATTCCTCTGCCCTCTGATTTTCCTTTAACATTCTATCGCTAATGCACTCTTCGCACAACCCAGTGTACTCTGACGTTGATGTCACTTCTCATTTATTATTACTAATTTGAATGTTTCATTGCATACTGTGTAAGCTTGCTCTGTATTTTCAATTTATTTCTCAAGTAAAAATTATTTGATATATTTTCAACTTATTTTCGAAGGAAGAGTTAACCCTAAGAGATACACATATGTACGCGTTGATATAGTGGCTGGTGTGGAGGAACCACGCGTGACGAAGTTTGTACAGTGTACTTTACGAAAGCTGTGTTATAGTTAATTCGGAGGCGTCGCATTAGATAGCGAAAATTAACTATGAGTTAGATACAGACCATTTAGCAAATTCGGTCGTGATTGCGCGGCAAGATGGTACGTGCAGCTGCAAGTGGTCCCGGGACTGTAGACAAATCCGAGTTAGAAATGTTCGCAGGAAGTGGTTGTAACTTGGAATCAGATCGAAAGTTACGAATCTCGGTGTTCACCGGTGCTCTGTCTTTAACTATACGAAAGTCGGCGCGTTTCCAAGCTAGGTCTTGCTCCGGGTCGCCTCGTTGCGATAGATAGGAGGTCGAAAGTAGAACGAGGAAGCGAAAGCTCGTCCATCGTCGACCATTCTTGCCTTCAACCTGACCCCCTCCGTAATTACGCATTCCACTAATTAAGGATGTAGGAAATGCCCTCGCTTAATTATTTTCTAATTAACGTTGACAGAGATAGCGGAGTTTAGACTGTGTGACACTTGGACGAACTTTAAACGGTGGGACGTAGCTCTTGTTCCGGCACGAGGGAAATTCAACGAGAATGTTTTTATCTGATAAGGGGTTTCGCGTTTTGGTTTTGCAAAATTATTATTCGTCTCACAATTATTTGTTTCTAAGACTAAGTCCGTAGTCAGGATTAAATATATTTATACTACTAACTGACTTTTCCTCGACTTCGACAGTACATCCGTGAACGTATAGCATATCGCAGTATCATAAAAATATCGACAATATTTATTTCGTGCCCCTTCGATGGAGCAAAATTCACTGAGCGGTTATCAAAGGAGTTTCCTTTCCGAAGGGAACAGTCCCCGAGGAAATAAAATCATGCAGTTCGTCGCGGTTCGAGAAGTTCGTCAGTCCATGGAATTCGCGAGTAAGAGAATATCTTTCGGCTGCAATCGAACCAATGTTCAACAGAGAATCCGTGGCCCCTTGGGCTTTTCTCCGAACATCGGCCATAGTCTCTGGAGAGAAGGACAAGACAGCGTTCGCATACGTGTCAGGCAGAGAACGACAGTGATAGAACGCGCACAATAGCCAGACACCGGTGTACACGGACTTATACAGATGATCGGTCGAACGATATGCAGTCGGCTACAGCTGAGGTCACCGGCCGATTGCTTCTCTCGTGGGCCGCGTGTTAGGTGGCTCGATTCGACTCCTTGGAGCCTGATAAATGCATGGATTCGTGGCCACGGGAAGGGAAATGCTTGTCCGTTTACCGGACAGCAGATGCGTGTGTGCCACGTGCAAGAGAAACCTGGATGCTGGGAACGGACACATATGGTAGCCTACAGATACCCTTGTCTAAGCGGTTAAACGTTTCGAGCAATTAGTAAGTGAACTCCTACGAATGTCCATTGCCTGATTCTCGCTCAACATTTTGGGAGTCGAAGGAGTGGGAGCTTGATAATTTTGGAATTTGAAAATTTGCAAATTCGAAGATCTGAGAATCTCAGAATTGTGGAAACTGGAACTACAAACATTTGGTTAAATCATGCTACTTGTATATCCTACTCTACACGCTTATGTCTGATATACGAAAGACTTATACTACTTACGTACACATAACTCAGCGAATTATCCAGGAATTTTATCGTGTCCGTATATCCGTTTATACTACAACACGTTATATTACGATTGTCAGAAGATTAACAAACGAAAGCCATAGAAACAGGAAGTGTATATCATTAAACCCGATCGCAAGTAGAATAAACCCCTTAATGATCAGACGGGCGATCCAGTAGAGTCACTTAACGGCTGATCCGGATTATTCCAGCAGTAAATTGCTTTTGATATAAAATCGATCCCTCATTGAACCCTGCACATTTTCTCGTGGAGGAGATTTTTCCAAGGGAATTTCATCTTTTTTTTTTAACTTTCACTGGTAATTATGGATACCGAACAGAACGTTACTTGACACGAGCCCCGTTATCCGCTATTAATCTTTCGTCGAAACGTTTCGTGGAAATATATGGGAAATCTCTTGAACGTCTAGATTCATCGACGATCCTGACTTACACCAGATTTTAATCCCACTCGAAAATCCTTTCGAGCAGTGCCATTATTTCTATAATGGATAACGTTTTGGGTAATCGTTGTTCGCGACACTCTGAACCAATTATCGATCGTTTTCTTCTTCTTGTGTTCGATCAAAGTTAATGTTCGCATTTCGAAATTAGGAAGTTTTGTAATTATGGTGTGGAAATTTGGAATGGTGGTAATAGGGGGGTGTGGAGGAATTGTAAAGTTTAGGAGGTTGGTAATTTTGATGTTTGGAAGTTGGATGTAGTAATTACCGAATTCTCAAAATTCCAAATTACTAAATGTTCGTCCGAAGAAAGTATCACTAGTATTTTACGGTACATGGAATTTAATTCATCTTCATCGAGCTCGCAAGCATTGGAAAAGCTAAAACGACCGAGTGAATTTTAACAACTTCGTTATTCCGTCCATGCACGCAAACCGGATTGTCCAAATATTTTCTTACGACCCGAGATTTCTTCGTCCGTTTTTGCTCACCGTCTGTCGGTCGGAGAATTTGTAAAAACGAATGTAAAACCCGAGGACGAAGATTTTTCACTTCGAAAAATCCAAGCGTAGATGTAATAAGACTCGTGTCTACGGTAGCTCATATTTTTCGAACCGTTCCTCGTGTTTTCTGTTTCATTATTTAACCGTATATTTTGTTGGATGTCGGGTGGAAAACGTTCGCCTGAAAATCGGAGCCAGCGATTCGTGAATGGCACGGATTTTCCGAGGAACAGGAAATTCGTGTATTTTATTGATCAAAACTATGAAACTTGCCCGTCAATGCGTTAGATTTCAGAGAAAATATTTGAGACAGCACCGTCGCTAGTTTTCGAGACTCGCTGCAAAATTCCACAGTACTTCAGAAAATACAGAGTACAAATTCTCATACATTTTTTTAATATCGAAACGATTGGATAAACTTTATGGAACAATAAACATTGTTGTACCAATACTTGTCCCGGTTGCTTTTGTATTTAAGCCAATAACGAGAGCTGAACACATTAATTTATTAAATTCGTACGAAATACGACCTAAAAACAAGATGCTATGAATGCAGTTATACAAGTGCAGACTTCGTAAACAATTCAGGTTGATTTTATTAATGAAAAGCCGCAGGAAATTGAAATGTAAAGAATTCGATGGCCATTTTGCATTCGGATGTGTTATAATTGTATAAATATCTGCAGTCTATTCACGACTGCGTCCACGGAAATAATGTATTGTGTTCGATGTCAAAACATGTAAATTTGAATAAGAAGATCCTGTAGTTTGAAATGGTAGCGTATTTCAATAGCTCGTCCGTGGGTATTCACGTGCTCGGAAAATAGAGATAAAACAGTCGAAAACAGCGGTGCCGCCGATTCGCACGGGCAACCAGAATGAATCTATTAATGCCTCCACGTCCGGTTTATCTGTCACCGGTTCCGTTATTCATGCAACTCGTCATCCCGTTGAGGACCGGTTGTTTCGAACCGCTGGATTTTCGAAAAGGACCATTTCGAAACTGCCTGACACTCGTGTCGATGCATCATCGACACGAGAACACTCTTCGATTCCAGCTCTGAGCACCACGCGATTTTCCCCTCTTGTTCGACGTTCAAATCGTTCGTTTTCCACCGACTGTACATGGAAATAGTTCCAAACCAAACTACAAAATATATCTTTCCGGAAATGCAGAATGTTTCGTCTTCATTTGCAGGTTGTTACATTTGCGAATGTAAATTTAGTTTCATGCGACGTGTTGTATTTTCGACGTTATTTTGGTATTGTTTGATGGATTGCAACTCGATGAGAGGATGTACGTGAGCTCGAATAAAATGTAGCGATATGTGTCGGGATTTAATAAATCGTTTGACGTGTTGATTTTTGGTGCGTTGATATTTGGCACGTAGTGATTTAACGTGTTGACATTTGGCACGTGGTGATTTAACGTCGTGATATTCTACATGTTATTACATACGTCGATATTCTACTCGTCGATATCTCACACGCTGATGTTCCACATTTTGATATTCTACTTATCAATATCCCACGTTCTGATATTTGGGGCACTGATATCCCACATGTCGATGTTTTATGCGCCGATATTCAACGCGTAGTTATCTAACGTGTCTATATTTGGCACGTGGCGTTGTAACGCGTCGAATTTCATCGCATGCTGACCTAACTTGTCAAGATTCAACGTAAACTGCATCGAAATAGTGCTTTCGCAAGAAAAATTCAATAAATGTTTTTAAATTTCATCGATAATACGTGTTACGGCATTGATGAGGTGGTTCAGGTCAATGAGATGTGCATAGTCACCGGGGAAGATTCGAATCTTTGAATCGAGGCAGTTGAAGGCTCTCAGAAGCGTCAGAAGATGATCTATGAGACCTGATTGCGGATTTTTCCTGGCATCCATCATGGACGAACTGAAGAATACTGAAAGATTGACAATAATGAGCCTGGGTTAGCTAGACAATTTTGAGAATATTTTATTGTTAGTGAAATTGTAATTTTGTCAGAGATTTTTTTATAAAATTTACAATTCTACACTTATGCATTTCAAACTTGAAGAATCAAAATCATCCTTCCTAATTGAAAACAGCACATAAATATTACGTATATGTATGTCTCTTTTTTAATATTGTCCAAATAAACAGTACAGAATATTTCCTTTTGCTTTTTCACCGACAAATCGTACGACCGTTAATTAATGAAAATAAAAGAACTCACGACCGTCAAAGCGCACAACATACCGTGGAGGAATACGATATTCCCCTATGAAAATTTCACGAGTCCCGAGCATAGGGTTGTTCTTTTTTCGTAGGTATACGTACCGTCATTCGTACGCCGCAGGCCAGAACAGCTTTTTCCCCAATTTACAATCTCGTCCTGTTCGTTTTACCGAGGCATAAAGCGCTCATAAATTCCGGGAATCGCTCTCTAACCAGTATGCGGTCGTTACATTGAGTTTCTTCGTTAATAAATAAATTCGTTCCTTGATAAAAGAGTAAGTCGTTGAGATTCTTAGACCGTCAACTTTCCTCTTAATGAAGCTCTAATTCGACTATTCTTTTCGTATCATTGATTGTTTGAACTGTAGGTGATTAAGTTATGAGATGAAGTATTATAGTCAGTGGTGAAATGAAATGTTATAGTCAGTGGTGAGATGAAATATTATAGTCAGTGACGAGATCCCAGGTAGAAGACCCGTATAACACCTGCCTATATTCACTCAAGGCCAAAGATGAACCATACTTCTCCCTGTACCTTCACAACCGAAGGAGCCCACGTCGCAGGAGTGTACAAAGGTACGCGAGGTACCTTTCCGAAGCAATCTACCTCGAGAAGGAACCAAACATGTCTCCGCAAACTTTCATCCTTTATTTACATCGTGGCCTTCGAAGCATCTTCGAGGAAAGCATCGTTTCGCGTCGACAAAAGGGACGAAGCAGTCGGTTGCATCTGGTCTCGAAGGGTCTGCCGAAGTAAGAGGAACTTCTTTCAAGATGCTCTGTCCACGACATCCGATTTCAAGCAGTGCGCTCCGAAGCAGAGTCACGAGAACTGAACGAGCTCCATTGTTGCCGGTTAATTAAGGAGGAATCGATGGAAGATTAAGGTTCTCCATTGTCCTCCGTTCGACATACATTACTGGTCAAAAGTTTCCGAAGGAAGACTTTCGTTAAGGAGGAAAGCTCTTTAATTAGATACGTGTGGTCACTTTAATTAGATACAGTCTCATTATATGGCTCCCAAACATTTTTAACCTCGGTCATAGAGCTGGCAATTAGATCCATAGATCATTAGGTATTTTCATTAAGATTTTCCTTCATTTATTTGCTTAGAAATTTGTATTCCTGCTTAATTGTTGTTAGTACAATAATGGAATGTTATTTTATTTAAACGTTGTACATATTCTGTAATTGAATAGTTCGGTAAATAACGCGTATTTAACGAGTTACCCAAAACACCCGCCTCGAACTTTCCCATTAAAATTGATTCCCAAACTTCCGTCGCTCACTTCCGTTCTTCCTCTCGTTTCTTCTCTTCCTCGGGTTCATGAGCATTAGTTAATTACCCCGCTGACAAGATGATTCCTGCGAACTTTCTTCATCTTAGTATCAGTAAATTTAGCTGGCTCTGGGAAAAAAGGACGAAGAAACACGGACATTTCGCTCGTGTTAATATATTAACTCCTCTTTTCCGGAAAAGTTCATTGCGCAATTTACGAGGCAGGCTTAATGGAATTTCTCCGCGTTAACCGCGCGAAGATTATACGGAATCGGGCTGACAGAAGCTTTTTGCTTTTAGTTTTCCACGCATACAATATAAATTTTCTTACTCGCAGTTTCTCGTAACAAGAATATCAGAGGTTTACGATATTGATGGAAAGTACACCTGGTAGAAGATGAAACGCGTGAAAATATCGTAGACAATTTCCCCGTCGTGCAACAGAGGACTTGTAACGCTTTTCGTACTAACGTTTAACGTCTAACAAGATGTCTCTTACGAAAGGAAATTTAATATCCCCTGCAATTTATATTTTAATTTTCCTCTCGTTTCCGCGGTAGCGTTGCTAAACATTTGTACTACGAACAGTACACGCTCGAAGCTTCGCGATACCGACGTTTACGGAGTTCGCTTTTTAACTGCGATAAAATACGAGAGAGTAATTATCTTTCTCGTCGTAAGAACAAGCGTTACCCCGCGCAAAACAACACCGAGGTTAAGGTGGAAGCAGATGGAAGATTATTGTACAATTTCGTAGAATTTCTTGCAGCTCCCACACATCGTACACCTTTTATCGAACGTTCAGTTTCGCGCAACACGGCCCTACAAGGGTACACGTTATCGCATCCCACCACCTGATCCTCCAATTATTTCGAACGGTGTAACATCCGAAAGAAGCCAGTCGTGGGAGCTCGTTCGAAGAAAAGGATGGCTGGTTCGAGGTTGAGTCGAAGGATTCCCTTAATCCGGGATCGAGCTGGAATTAATCGAATTGCCGGATTATCAGAAATAATAGCTACGCCGAGCCTTCTTTGTTCTACAAGTTGGGAACGCTTGCAACTTTAATAACGACACTTGCAACGTTAAGTACGATCGAACTTCAGTTCCGAACGAACTTACCGCGTGTACTAATTCTACGCGCTCTAACCCCACGCGTAATTCCACACGTATTTTTGTAAAATTCATGAGGAATTATAATATGATGAAAGAATAGAGAATCTGGAAAGTAATCAAACTGAATCTGGTCCTCAGGATAAGTTTCATTCTGTCGTCGAGCAGCCTACTACTCGGATAATTAATTACGGGTTGCTCCGAAGATCAGGAAACGAGAGAAAGAACAGAACTTTCTACCTTTAAAATGATTGTGTTTCGTCGAACTACGTTGTAATTCGTTTTATTTCTTTCGTCTCGATACAAGTTAATCGAGCCGAGGGAATTAATCTTGTTTAGCCGCCTCGAAAAAGCGACATCGTGGAGATCGAACAAATGTGTCCTCTCTTTTTATTGGATAGCTTTTCGAAATGAAAACGGTGACAAGAAAATGGAAAGGAAGCAGTTCCATTTTGTTGCAGGAACGAAAGGATTAGACTCTCGGGATCCTTAACACAGCGCGACGAAGCTTAAGCTTAAGAATTAATTTGAAATTCTGCTTTCGTTGCGTTCTTCTCTAAGCTCCTTTCTCGCGGAGATACTTTCGCCGTGTGAATCAATTTCTTTGCATATTCTGAACATGCGGGAAATAAGGACGATAACTCAACTACCTTATTTTTGTCTATCGCGTTGTAATAAACCCGGATGAAAATCTCGGAGGTTTGCGAAACCTCTGAAAACCTTTTGCAGAAAATACAAGAATCTGAAGGTGGACTTACGTCGAAGTGATTCGAAAGAACCGCACCGTGTGCTCTCGAATATGAACAATAAAGTCGAAGAGAGAAATTTAATTGCCGAATCCCGTCCGCTTAACGTCGATCCTAGTTGTTCGTGAAACAACGAGAAGCTCGAGCAATTTCCTCGCAACGATCACAGCAATTACACCGAGCGACGACCGTAAACGCACAAGTAGTCGAGCTTAAACTTAACCTTTGGCTAGCTGGCAACACGAGGTCGACCCGTCTGGCAACGATACGTACTCGCAACGGCACTTAAGTCGAGGGGCCCGCGTTAGGACACTAAGTGGATTGCCGTGGAAACATTAAATTACCCGAAAGCCGCTGCTCTCGGCTTGCGATCGTCCAAAACCGCGGCGGTTAACGCGCCGCACGAGCCTCGCTCGTTAACCGCAAGAATCCTGTGTGTATACAGGACCTCGGGACCGCGACGATGTCCATCGGCTAACTCAGTTAGGTCCACGTGAATTAGTGCTACTGTTAAAGCTTCATTCAGAATCTACCGTTAGGTATGATACGGTGTTCGGAGACAATGCATATTTGTTGACTTCATTCGTAATACTTCTATGCGTTGTATCCTCACACGCTGGAACTCCATGTGTTATAGTTCATCGCGTTGTAACTCCACGCGTAGTAACACCACGCGTTCTAACTCCACGCGTAGTAACACCACGCGTCCTAACTCCACGCGTAGTAATTCCACGCGTTGTAATTCACTGCACTTATACACCTTATATTTCCACACAAAGGAATATCAATGCATTATATCTACAATATCTGCAAAATATACAACATCGAGTTGAGAAATGTTTCGTGTTCAAACGAGTAATTCATCCTTTAATCACAAATTGTCTTGTCCAAATGAGTAACATAAATCGGCCTTTAATATTCCACTATAATTCTCTTTGTCGATCATTTATAAACGAAATAGTTTAGTCGCATGAATGCTAGAATTGTTGTCGGGCACGCGTGGTTGTATTGACGGAACAAAGGCCGTAGCTAGCGAGTGGATAACGAGAATGTAGCATTAATTTGTATCGCGTTTCATAATTTGTACGAGACCACGTTAATTATGCCACGGGAATGTAATAAACGTTTCATTTCGCTGTGCACGGAAACGTTCCGGCTGTAATTTCACGGTTAATTGAAGTTATGAAGGTTGATCGTTCGTTGTTGCTTCTACTGCTCTATCAGGGTACAGTGATTCGATCTTGCTGTAGAAGTCTGGAATCTCGTACGAACCATAACTACTTTCCTATTTCGTCATTTATATCCGAATATCGAGGTTTCAGGTCCGAGAGTTCTTCCGAGATTAAACGTATAAATCACTGCACATTCCTTTTTATTGCACTTCCTCGTAAATATCGAAATGTAGAAAAATCAAATGGTCTTAGAATCCAAGTCTCTTAAAATGCAAATATCCTCTCAAAAATACGACTTCTAAATTCTTATGACTTAAAAAATGAAAAAATTGCCTGAGCGAAAAAATGCGGAATAAATTTCTCAACCAAGATGGTCCGAATTCTGCCAGTTGAAATGTTATGTAGCTTCTTAAATTCCTCGTCGAGGAGATCTGCTTTTCGACAAGAGCAGACAAGAGTTACGTATGGGTACACGTGTATCATAATCCTGCAGAAGGATCTTGATCGCTCACGGACGATCAAGCGTGTATCCTTCACGACGATATTTAATCCTCCTCGGACGAGATTTAATACCTGCTGTGCATAGTGTCCAAGTGTCAGCTGTCTACTTTGTTCGGCGGGGGTAGCCGGGCAAATCCACAAGCAGTTTCTATATGCAAATCTACTCATAACTCACCAGAAACGTATCGGACAGACCACACTGCTGGAACGTGGCTTTCTCTTTCTCTCTTCGTGTCTGCTTTCGCAGACTTTTTTTGTCGGGCACTGCCTTTTTTGCGAACGTAAATCGTTAAAGGGAATGCGTAGCCAGAGAGAACTCGCGAAAAGTTTTCGTTTTTGAAAGGACGGTGTTTAACCCTTTCATCGCGAAAGGAGTTCGTTTCAAAATTTGGTGATACATTTTTTTTATTATAAAGAATCGCAAACGTTTCATACATATGGTTCCGAAACTGCACTAAAGAGTTAATATAATGAAACCTTAGAAATATGAAAAATTGGAGGGAACGTAAGTGAAGGATTATTTATTAATTTATCGACGTTTGATGCGGTTTCTCAAATGTTTGCGATATAGCGTTTCGGTAACTCGATGGTCCTGAAGGGCTAATTGACCTGATAATCTGATCATCCTAACTATTCGATATTCCTAATAGTCTGTCGATTGACTAGATGCCCCGATAATCCTGATTGTCTGGTTATCTTGCTCCTAAGATAAGTTGTGCGATATAACACGTAGATTGTTGCAATAACCTTAATGTGTCATAATCATACTAGTGTCATACATATAAATTTTCTGACAGTATATTTCTGTATCACTCTGAGCAATTTTATTTATCTTCTATTACAGTTTCAATTATACCCGAATGTGTTCCAGACATTTTAATGAACGATAATCTTATCCGAGTCATCTGGTCTAACAGTCTTAATCGCACATTCAAAATTCCATGTATAACAGTAACCTGGACTCCTTAATAACTGGTAATTTTATCCCCCGTTCTATTCTAACAATCTCGGTATGTACGTTGCAAATTTACTGCGTTCCACAACACGAAACGTGAAACCATAATGTTACATCCACTCGTGTAATTTTAACGCGGGAAATTCGTAAAGTTAATTTCTTCCCTTATTACCGTTGCAAACGCGCTGAATAACGTATAGAGTTAATACGGTACAGTTGCATTGAATACTTTATCAGATCTAATTTTACATCGTTCCGATCTTTGTCGTCTCGACACGACACTCTTCCGGTTTAAAGCGTGGTGGTTCTATTAAATCCACACTTGTGACAAGGTCCGATTCACATAAAAAAGAACTAACTAAATTTACGTGACTAAATTAACTGTTAAGGAGAAAATTGAAATTCGGGGACTGATCGAATATGCGTTTAAATAGCCGGGGAATCAGAGATTGCGTTAACGGTGAGGCAACGTACGTGACGATTACGGTTCGCTTGGTGACATAACGTTTCCGGTGACGGATGACGGTATGATCGTAATTCAGTCGCTAAAATGTATTCTCGCGTGGCAATATCGAAACAGGCCAATATCGTTAACTCTAATTCGCTTACGTTTGCGCACGCATTGTCGAGCGGTAATAACAAGATTAATAATGCGACCCTCGTCGATAATAATCGCGAAATCACGTACCCGTGCCAATATCACCCTTCTCGATTTTGGTTAGCCACGTTGCTACCGACTGACATGGAATTAACAATCGCCAACGTCATTCATTTCCTTTCCCCATGTCTACTTTTCACCGATTTCACTTTCCTCGTCAAAGATTTACCACATCGTAACCTTGGAACCTTGAACTTTTTATTACAATTTTGGAATGTTTTTGGGACATTATGATTTGAACATTCAAGCAATCTAAAAGTGACAACTTTCAAGTACTGTGTTGCCTTTAAAGAATGGTTGTACATGTTAATTCGCTACTTAGTTTCCACATAAATATAGTAACAAGTGTGCATCTGTACCGTCGAACAAAGAGCCCTCTTATTTCGGCAACGAAGAATCGTAACAAGGACTTTGAGCCAGAGCTCGTCGAAGCAACACTCGGAGAACGGACATTCGAGTGTAATTCGGCAGCGGGGTCTCAGTTAGGGTATTTTGTATGGTGAAGCAGGGTGAGATCGATGCAAGAACCGTCGCCCTTCGTTCGCAGTAGCAGAAGGCTTTTAGTTGGCTTCGCTACAAGAAGCAATTGTAAGGCTGGGAGGGCCGGTTGCGCGCTCGAGGCTCTTTGTATTGTCACATCATCGAGATACGCTGTATTGATTTCGAATCGATACAGAGTCGCGAAGCACTTCGTATCTCCCGTTGGCCTTTGTGCCGAGGAAGCATTGTGCATCGGATATGTAGGTCATCGAATTTTGCTCATCGGCTTCGATGTTCGGCTCTCGTTGCCTCTCTGTTTGTCAGCGAACTACGCCAGAACGATTCTGATGCGTCGATGAACTCTCATATTACGAGTATTTCGTTCGGCGCATTCTTTCCAACGTTTCATACGATACCGCGTTTCGGGGAACGGATCGGCGACGGCACGCTTCGACTGGGAACATTTCCATGTGGGAGATGACACTCTTTGATATTTTGCTGTTCTTGTATGTGGGCAGATCTCGAGATTTGCGGATCTGACAATTTTTTCATTTTTGAATTTTGGAACTTTGCAGATATATGGACTTAGGGACTTATGGAGATTATGGACTCAAATTTTTTAATTTTGGTCAAGATTCTAAACATTCCAAAATCTCATCCAATATAAAGAATGTTGAGACATTGAATAAAATTTTCCCCTGAAAGGAATAGTGCATGTATTTGATTCCGCATGCACGCGCGACCATACGTGTTTCCTACGGGACCACCGTCCTTTTTTCCACCGTTTCCGTTTTCGTATCGCAAGCGGCCACGGTTCTCCGGCCAGAGCCACGGTCATTGTTCAAGTCTATCGTGATAAGCCAGCGCAGCTGCATTTCCGGGGCTTTCGCGTAATCGTTGCACGCGCAATGAATTTTATGGCGGATACGTGCGGCGAATTTGTCAAGCGAAAAGAGATAATGTGACGCGTCGGATCATCCCACTGATTCCGTGCGAAACACCTGAAAATTTCTCTTTTTCTCCACACAATATCAACAAAAACGCCAACGAGGCTCCGCAATTTTTACTATCTCGTAAACTACCTTCCTCGTTGCTTCAAATATACATTTAACAACAGAAATAGCTTGTGTTCCGACATTTAATAACGTAAATAGCCCATGTGTCAACAGTTTGTAACGTAAATAACCTGTGTCAACATTTGATAACATAGTCCATGTCGCAACATTTAATAAAATAAATGGCCCATGTTTCATTTAATAACATAAATAAGCCATGTCCAACATTTAGTAACATACAATACTCATGATTACAAATTGGAAGCATTTTATCATCACATTTGAAGATTCACATCTAGAGTATGAGATCATGTATCATAGTAAAGAGCAAAGTAAAAGAATAAGTAATGTAGCTTCAGGATATTTAGACAATAGAATCGATCAGAGTTTCTTTGGGAAATGACAGGTATAACAAAGTTGATCGAGTTTCATTTCAGCAGACCGGATGTCTCGTGTCGACGTCACGTGGTCCGCGAGGAAACCGGATGCAACAGCTTGCCGTGCGAGGAGCAGCCGACTGTACTTCCGCTTCAACGCAGCCCCTGACCCGTGAATTAATATTTCATCGTGGTTGCATTTTGTCACGCTCTTCCTCACTCTCTCTCTCTCAGTCTCTCTCAGCCTCGATTTTCACGGTTCGTTTTTCATCGACTGCTCCGTTCCTCTTTTGTTCCCCCTCGAATCATTTACGTTCCTCTGCATCTTTGACCGTGAATTCGAGCCACGCCATTTACCGCCCTCCCAGAAAGTATCGCCATTTACCGCTTACTCGTCGAACCTACAGAATTGTTTGCGCTCGCTTGCCTCCCCTTTGTTCGACCGATCGATCAACGATTTCACGTATTTCCATTCCGCTCTCGATACACCCTGCCATTGCTCCACGGAATATTGTTAGGTTCTTGCCTCTATTTCTCAGAAGAGTGTTCGATCTTCTCGATGGAAATGCCCGAGCTGCCGATTGCTCCGAAAGTCATTCGTGATTCAACTGTAATTTCGACGAAATTCTATCGATCGAACCGTGTGATTGCGACGGAGATTTTCAATGGTTAGGTGGCTAGAAGGGTTCGGATTTCTGCAAGATTTCCTGGGACCTAGGTTGTATAGGGTAGCTAACTCTAGGACCTTTAAAGACCTAAGTTTTAAGGTTCAGAAATTCTAAGACCCCAAAATTCCATAGTCCCGGAATTCTAACATCTTGTAACACCACCGCCCCAAAATTTCCCCATTCGAAAGTTCCACCGTCCCAAAGTCGCCTCAGAATTCAGAAACGCCGAAATCCTAAAGCTGCAACAACACAAGTTTGCAAACCCGATAGAGGGGCGTGAAATACGAGACACGTGTTGCAACAAATTTGTAGCACCGTCACGCGTTCTTTGACAAATAATGCAATAATTATTTGTTAGAAAGATCCGTTGTCCATTATGAAGTTTGTTGTCGGTACAGCATGTTCCCTCGAGGTGGATAAATTCCAGTGGAAAATTTCATAAAGCATCCTGAGTAGAATCTCTGTTTGCTTGCAGAACGAAAACAGAGCGTTGCGACTGAAAGAGCCTGCATCGTTGGCTCTGTCCGCCGGAAATTCCGGCAACTACGTGGATCCGGATGGCACAGCCATTGTGATGTCGTCTGAGCTGTTACCAGCACCCACTCCGGATCCGAGGGTGACATGGAACTACTTTGACGAACAGGGGTAAGTACTAACAATGCTCTTTTTCCTTGTTCCTTTAAAACTTTATTTTAATCCTAACACTTTGACTGTCACATATTTCGCGGACTCTTTCTGCTTTCTAATTATTTATGGGGTGAGGCACTTAAAACCTGAATAACTTGATAGGAATAAATGATCATCCGATGTTATCAAATCTCATGCATTTTTTCTATCAGCAATAGCAAGTGGTGGCCGGGTTTAAGTGCCTCCCGTATATTAAGAAGAATGATTTGGGAGGATCGATAGAATCGATTATGTTCGAGAGCTCTGATTACACGAAACACGCGATTTCGAATTTCCATATTGTAATTAACAGGTTGTAGATTAAACGAATGCAGAATTAATGAGGTAGAAAGGTTCGTAATTAGCGTTTGGTAATTTGTATCGATTCGCAGGTACGTTTCGAGAGGGGGTCTCCGAGCAGGGGAAGACCCGTACGCCAGGAACAAATTCAACCAGGAAGCCAGCGACGGTCTCCCCAGCAACCGCGATATTCCGGATACTCGCAGTGCCATGTAAGTGAATTATAAAATACATCTGTTAAACGTTGATGCGATCGAGAACGAGCCTGTATTCCTTAAATATTGACTCGGAAGCGACCTTTGAGTCTCTTCAAACATTTCGGGGATGTTCATGCATTTCGATCGACGTTTATTTGCGAAAGGAGCGCGGAAATGGGAGGGAAAAGGAGAATCGAGGAAAGTTGAATGTTTTATGCGACAAAAGACGCGAAAGAACGATGTTCCTGTTCGGAATATTGATTCGACACCGGGGGGGGGGTGAAAGTTTCGGAAAAAATATTCCGGATCCCTTTTACGAGTTATTCTTCCGGATAGCAGGGTGCCGTCTCTCCTCGTTTACCCGGCTCTTGTCTAGCAAGCCGCGAACTAACTTCTCATCGAATCTCTGAATATTTCATCGCGTTACACCGGGTTACGAAGACAAACGCAAAGAAACGGTGCCGGAGACGGAAACAAGGGAACCACACCTCATGGTAAGTCGATCTCGCGACGAGATCTCGATGGAGCACGTTCTTCGTACAGCGAGCTTTCATTTATCTTCCTTCGCTCCGTTCTTCAGCATTCCTAAGGAGATCGTTAATTAGCTAGACGTGGAGATCGATCGAAGGAACTTCTTTGCCCTGGTCCTTCCAAGCTCGGTTAAAGATTAATACTTGCTCATCAAACGGGAAAACCAACGGAGAGTTTGATGCGCGGAATCTGTTACCTTTTTTCTCCTCGTTACTCGCGGTCTTCAATTAATTATCACCAGGTAATTAGCTCGCAATGACGGAGGTTGGTTAGCTTGTCTTTTGCAGCGGGGTCAGGTAATTTTGCTGGTTTGGAAATTTCGGAATGCGAGATGTTAAACATGTGTGGATGCGATAAGTTGAGGATGTGGACAACTGAGAATTTGCCTATATGAGAATGTGGAGAAACATTTCTAAGTTTGTGAATTTAAAGATGTAAGATTTCACACGTTTGTACATTCGAAATTTAACTTCTATTAAAAAACTTATGGTTTATTTTTGAACCTATTAAAAAATGTATGAAAGAGACTATGTACTGCAGAATCCGGCATATAAATGTCATAAAACTTGATACCGTGAGAGTGTTAAGTATCTGTAGCGAAGGATGGACTAACGAGTTCAAGATGGCATCCTTTTTCCATGAATGCGTAAATATTTGAAGATGCGACAGCTCCTGCGTCAGTTCGTGAAATGTTTGCCTGATACGGAGGGAAGTTGCATCGGAACGAAGAGTATACGAATGAATGTTTGAAAGTATCGTGACGAGTCTCGCGGCAGAAGTCAGCAGCGATCAAAAGCCGCGTGAAATGTCTGCCACGATTTCTGGCTACGACGAGTCGCCATGTTTAATGCAACGAACGCTGCAGTCGGTCGGTGCACACGGGCTGCCGCATAAATATTTAAGTTACTCACGTTGCGTATAAGTGATACAACTATTCCATTATCAGGAACAGCCGGTCGCCGGGTTGAGGAACATCCGTACAAGAATCCCAACGGCGAAGATGAAACCACGCGGGTGAATAATTCATGAGAAGTCGAGCGTTTCTTAACGTACCGCCGTCCTATTTCGCGATAATATTTCATTTTTAATCGGGCTGCGACTGTTTACGGGAAATATCGTGTAAATTATCGAATTTTTATATTCATATTATAGTCCTGCATTCCCAAACCCGAAATTTTCGAATCCCCAAATGTCGAAATTTGAAAGTTCCAAATTCCGAAAGCCAACAGTGGGCAAATTCGGGAATTGTTATTGAGTGTATGTAGACGCAACATGGTCGAAGTGCTGGCATTAAATGAAGTCGAGTATTCGATCGACGGGGTCGCTGTCGGTACTTGTTGAACGTGTCTGTTCAAGTGAAATAGGATACGATCGATGGACGAAAGCGTAGGTAGAGTAGCTAGGAAATTAGATCACCGTGGAGAATTGGAAGAGAGGATTCAGAGACAGTTGGAAAGGCAGCGACGGAAAATGTATTCAGGGTTTATACACGAACCTTTCGATTTCGAATCGTTCAATAGGGAAAGCTGTTATACGCAAAGTTTATGTTCTGTGAAAGTACTGTTACGAACAAGGGAATTCTATTTTATACCAAGAAAATTATAACAATGAAATAATATATTACTTCGACAAAAATATTGTCGAAGTTTGCAAGTAGTAATTGATCGCGTATATTGAAAATATTAATTGAGGAATATTTGATGCAACGATCATCGATTCTAGGTGTTTCAAATGAATGACGCGTCGAGTAGAAGCTTCGGGTACAAACAGCGAATAAATTACAAGCGCATAAAAGTTAGAGGTGGACTCTGAAATTAGATTGGTTCCATTAACCATTGGGTTGAATGGACACCGACTGGCACAGAATTTATTTCCAACGTCGCTCGGTAATTAATTCGTCCTGGGCTGCCTGAATTTTCCCGAACAACGTTTCTCTTTAATCGTCGATTTTCATCGAGTTCTGATATCGAGATTTATATTAAAAATATCGACGGAATGTTTACGTCGGCACTCTTATCGAACTTTGACATCGTATACCACAAATTTATACACCATAATAAATAGACTTGTAGGAACTATGTATATCTCTGAAAAAATACTGTCTGTGAAATTTCGTGTTATCTTTGCTGTCACGAAATTGTCAGACGGTTTACTGAAATTGATATGCAGCGATAGTTAATTATGTAATGGGATGCACTTTTTAGAACGATTACTGAATGGGAAGTCTTTTCGTAGAATTTCGGCTGAGCCGAAAGCAGTGCCGAAAATGTTATGTATTGATCGGTAGGAAATTGATTCGTCACACAATTTGCGAGCATGAATCTCTCATTCTATTAAGCCCGGTAATTGACAGCTACCCACGGTTGACCTATTCGTCGTGATGGAAATCGATTTGTCACGGGAATAAATTATTAGGCCCGTATCCGAAGCGTAGCGCGATTTCCAGAAATAACACCGGTAATATGTAAATTCGTCGGTATTCCACGATGCGATTTGCAAAAGTATATTTGTCGCACGATATACGATAAAATATCGAAGGAAAACGTTCGCACAGTATAATCGGACAAAGTACAATGTTTAAAAAAAAAAAATAAGTTGCTTCCACGAAACGTCACGACGATCGATGAATGTCGATACTCTCCTAATTTGCATTCATCTCCTATCAGAACTTTCTGTATTTTCTCCGAACCTGCGAGAACGAACACCGGCGTTAAATTATGCAAAATTACAAATATTTCCGTGTAACGAACCTAATGTCTCCTCGACGTCCTCCGTCGCCGACGTTGCCTCTCGGCCGCCCAAATGAACGGACGTTTCCGAGACATGTCCATGAATTCCCAACGATGAGCAGCGATTTTCGCGATAATCTTCGAAGAATAATCAGGCACGAGCTGCTCTCGAAGCCTCCAATAGTAGTGTATGAAAGGATTGATCGACCGGCATGGTAACTTCCTTCTGTTCACATTCCCTGAGCGATTGGTGTTCGCGTTTCTTGTCGGACGTACGCTTTTCCTCGATCGTTCGATTAAATGCATTATTCCGATTTATTCGACGCTGCCACGGGATACTGTTCCCTCGTGGATATTCACCGCTGAATTTTCTTCCGCGTTTCCCGACGTCTCGCGACTTCGCGTCGTTCAATTCGCAACGACCGGCCTGAACATTCCTGAAATATTCTCGATCGACATAATTGAGTCGCTTTTATTTCGTTTTAAGCCTCGTTCATTCTGCGACAAGTTTCTTTACCGATCCGTGCCGTTGTATGACGCTTTGTATAGCGTCGAGTAGTCGCGTCTGACCAAAGTCGGGTTATACTACTTACTCCGCACGCTGCGATGGAAGATGTACACTTGCAGACGAATCTGCATAAAATTTTTAACTCTTATTCACGTTTCTATATGGAAATAATATACTTAAAATAGTGATGAAGATATTTCGAACATTTCTAAGTGCAATGTACTCAACGTCGCGTCAAGATCTTTTAAACATTCATCATTTTGAATCAATATTTCATGTGAATTAAACTATTTGTAGTTTTTATTTTAAACATGGAGACAATTATATTACTTTAGTTCCTTTATAATGCCTGTATAATTAGACCTATTAAATAGCAAGGTATTGTAGCAAACCCTCAGATACCTTGTAGCAAACTTTGACTACAATGGATTAAGTCTGGTCACATTTTTGTGACTTTGTAACTATTATTCGAGAAATGGAACTTGGAAGCTGTGATTTTAAAAGACCCTAGAAGTATCCCAATTTCCTGAGAAGGACTCTAATAGCATCGGCAAAGCTGCAAATGCTCGAGGGCAAGTTTTCTCGCCGAAATATCATAAAAGATATCTCGTCTCGTGCACGTGGCGTCCACAATAAAGTCGAGCAATCAGCACGCGTCCACCTATGATTCCAGGGTTGTTCCCGGAACGTTTCTGCTTACACCGCTTCCGAAAGAGCCGCTCGATAAGGATCGCGGCAAACTGATTTCTCAGGGCCGAAAACGCGAAGGATCACACAGGGAAACTGCTCGTTGCACGATATCGGCCACGATGGAAACTGCTTCAATGGCGAATCCCCGAATCCGTCGAGATATTCCCTCGACCCGAGTTCTCTCCCACTCTTTCTGCTTTTTTTTCCCCCGATCATTATTATCGTCCCCGGTTGGTGCTCTACCGTCGGGAGCAGAGCGGTTATTGCGAAATATAATGGGTACAATAGCGATGAAACAGGGTCGTGGATTCGAGGATCGTCGATGCTTCGAGCGGCTCACGTTTTGGGATATCGATTCACCTTTGTACGGTGTAGGGAATTTCGAACGATGATGATCGAGATACTTTATACTGGTATCGGTTCGAACACTCGTCGGTCAGGCATTTCGAGACGTTTCCGATGAGATATTGTCATTTTGTATCCATGACTAACATGATGGAATCATTTCTGAGCTCTTGTAATGGCTGTACAGATATTCTTTAATCCCCAAATATTCCTAGACTGTAATTCTAAACTTAGGTCTCTATAACCTATATCTAGGCGCTATAAGAACTCCCTATAAACTTAGATGCCTGTAACTTTAGATTACTATATAATACTGGATCCCTATAACCCTAGATCCGTATAACTCTGGATCCGTCTAATCCTAGATCGCTATAATTCTAGATCCCTATGATCGTAGATCACTGTAACAGATCCCTATAATCCTATATCTCTGCAACCCCTGATTCCCATAATCCTCTATACTCTAGATCCCTATATCCCCAATTACGAACTGTGGTCAGTTAACACACGATTAAAGTTGATATCGGCCAATTAATTCGAGAGGGAGTAGTGGGCAGAGTTGCTCTATTTCGTCGTAAAATGGGGCAAAACGCGATGAATCGAAAGTGAAGTGAACGGAACAGAGGGAATCGTTTTCTATTCAAGAATTCCTGCTCAAGCAGTTGTTGCTAAGAATTTACGGTAAAATCGTCCGGAACGATGCCGCGATACTCGAGGAATGGAATAATGGAATACGAAGGACGGTGGCTCGTAAAGTTTATTAACCGGTAAAAAGGGGATTCTGGTCTCTCTCTCT
This sequence comes from Megachile ligniseca, assembly GCA_945859555.1. Classification (NCBI taxonomy): domain Eukaryota; kingdom Metazoa; phylum Arthropoda; class Insecta; order Hymenoptera; family Megachilidae; genus Megachile; species Megachile ligniseca. The sequence goes on along the minus strand of OX243783.1, from coordinate 11,836,887 downwards.
CTTTTTTTTTTATCGTTTTGCCTGCTGACGCGAAATTGCGCTCTTTTGTCGCGACTTTCTTCGTCGAACATCGACGCTACTAGTTTCCTCTACCACCGACCAAGCTGGAAAGTTAATTTCGAACCGTTCCCATTGTTTCGTACACCCTCGTTATATTCCTATCGACTTGCTACCAATAAATTTTACGAGCTGCGATCTTCTCTGTCCGCTCGACACCGTTTCGTCGATCGGATATTCATTACAACCCTTCTTCTTTCTTTTTCTATAAATAATCGCTTTAACTTTGGGAAACAACTCGACACGATTGCACTCGAGGTCAGTCGACGTGATTCGGTTTGAGAGCTTTCAGTTTTACGTTTATTTCAACGAGGTTCAATTATACGTTATTCCATTCAACGAGGTTCAATTCCATATAATTCAATACAAGGTTCAATTCTGTGCGATTCGACGAGGTTTCATTCCAAAAGGGTCAACTCGATTCATGGTTCATGTCCATGTGACTTGTTTCAAAGGTTCAATTCTGCACGATTCAACTGAACGAAGTTCAGTCCTACAATTACACATCCAATTCAATCTAATTCACTTCAACTTGAACTTGTACTCTATGCATTGATTCAACGAACCTCCCGCAAAGATCATAACCAATTGTGACCGTACTGAACATACGTTGAATCTTTTAAACAGCGTAGATAAAATGTGTTAATCGGTAGGCATTTTTTTCTATCTCGTTGAAGGGTCTCTTTTGACGGCAACTTTCGTCGACGCGGCATTTCCGAGGAGAAAGAGGTTCTAGGTAAAATAGGTCGACCGAGTTTTCTCGAATTTTTTGCGTTCCTAAGCAATCAAGATAGTCGAAAGAAAAGACCTAACTACTTTTAATCCGCGCTTTCGTAAAGAGAAATATAAAATTACATCGCAGAAAAAATGCGAGTGTTAAGAAAAATGGAAAAGGCAAGTTCGCGATGGCTTCCGCGAAAGTTAACGTCGTCTAAGCACCCGGCTCAAGTGTTCTCGACGACGCTTTGAAACAAGTGTCAGGTAAATGTGCTTCAACGGCAGGTTCTACATTGTGCCGACAGATAAGCTGGCAGGAAACGTTTCCCTTGTCCTTTGTCGCAAAATTCAAAAACGTCGTTTACCACCGGGGAAAATTAGGATTAGAAATATTACTATTGCCTCTGAACATCGTCCACGAATCTCGCAAAGATATTTGACCTCCCTCGTACAAGTCGATTAAAATATTAACGAAGTTTCCTGTAAGTCGAGTCATACATGCGTGAAAATAAATGCGAGGACGCAGTGGTTTCCACCTGGAAAATAATCCAGCAGCTTATTGGCGACGGCATAATTGTGTTTGCTTTCCATTTAAGTTGTTTGCACTTCTGTTTACCTCGTCGCGCCAACATCTCCGACGAAGCAAGACGCGTCTGCGAGCTCAACTTTCCGTCGCTTAGTTTCAAGCTGTTTCTCCATTCTTCACTTCTCCACCTTATCCCACTTTAGTCTTGACTATCTCCTTATAGCACCCTGTTTTTCACCCTCGACTACGCTCCCCACCTCCGGCTATATTGTGGCTGGTGTTAATTACGCGATTGAATTTCATACAGCTGCTTATCGGTCTTCAGGCGCTGCCGACACCTTGTTAGCAAGGCAAACATTTGCACCTACCCTCCTACGTTTTCTTTTCTTCTACCATTTACAGCCACGTTTCTGCAGTTTTAATATTCTTCGAGTCTCTTACTTTTCCACGTCTCTGTCTTTGTAAATTCTTATATTGTCAAGCTTCTGAATTTGTACGTTCACTAATCGAGAATTGAGGTTCTTCTGTGTGACAATTGTCCAGAAAATTGTACGTTAAGAAATTCTATTTTGAAATATCTATATCTAAATCACGGTGTAGTTAACTGAGTAAGTTTCTATGTTCGTATCGGTAATAAACTAGCAGTGTTATGTACCGGATGCGTTTCTTAACGTACATCTGATCGAGAAACTTGTCCGCCATCCTGTCCATCCATCATGGCGTAACCGCGTCACGTGGGAAACGTTGGATGTACATGTGAGATCGTCAAACGACTTTTGCGTTGAACTTTCCTCCACTTATCCGATCACCTTAAAATGCGCAATCGAACGTACACTTTCCCTGATGCATACCCGGTTACATCTCGAGGTTGTGAGAAAGGCCGGTAGAAAACGAAGGAGATAGTCGGACAGGTCTTTCAACCCGTAATTACGGGATAACTGTAGTTTCTCCGGATCGAGATCATCGTGGAAAATGCGATGTATCGAGACTGTTCCTTTTTATTGACCGTATAAGTATGCTCGGTAAATCGCGGATACTGCGCGAGTAATTTTATCGTTTACTGTTGTGGAAATTGAGAACGCGAAGGGTATTTCGACGACTATTTCCGCGCGGAAATTGTCTGTGTGTCGGGTTAGATTCTGCTCGAGCTGTTTAATCGTTTCGATGGGATCGCTGTATTCTGTCATTCGGTCGACGACCATCATCGGATACCCTGTAAACTCGTTGCGTCCATTAATCATGCTCGTAACGACGTTGGCTGTTCCTCTGCCGCAGTTCACCAACAATTTCAGAACGATATCCTTCCGTATTCCAGTCGTACGTTCTCTGAAGCTTGCAAATATTCTGAAGAATCGATGCAATAGGATTCGCCGTTGTATCTCAGTTATTCAACGTAATCACGATTAATGCTTTCAACCCGTTACATCTTCGAACAACATTTTTCCCCGGTTTTGTTCTTCTCCCATCGCGCGCAATCCATTCTCCGATGTTGCCCGAACCATCGGCTAATCCTCGGCTGCTGAAACACTTTTAGTTTTCACTGAATAATACATAAACGGTTTTTAAAATCAAAAAGTTACGACCTCCCCACTTTCCTGCTACGGTTGAACCACTTTTTTCGCATCCACGCCGGAGTCGACTCGCGCGAATGCTTAAAAACCTTCGCAGCCACCATCTCGCGCTGTAGCGTCCATCTTCTAACAGCTTTTTCCTCGTGCAAACCGTTTATTCTGCTCGGCGCCACTGTAACTCGATTACTTTGGATTTATTCAACAAGCACGATCACTTTTTTTCACGTTAATGGCATGTTTCTGCGAGGAACGGATTTTGCACTGTACGGCGTGTTGGCGCATTCGCTGTGCTCTTTTATATCATTATATCGCATGTTGGATTGTCATACGTTTGCAACACTTCGACGCAATTGTATTTTCACGCGTTGTATTTCCATGCATTCGTATTTTCACGTGCTGTATTTCCACGCGACTGTATCTTTACGCGCTGTAATTTCACACGTTCGTATCTCCGCGCGTTGTAATTCCATGCGATTGTATCTCCACGCGCTGTAATTCCACACTTCATATCCACACGATTGTATCTTGGAGCATAGCACGCACCGTGACTTCACACATAGTAACTCCAGTAATTTTACTATAATTCACGGTAGTTATACACTCTACACATCGGCACATTACATCATCGCGTTGTATATCACCAACTACATCATCGACAGCACACAAATATCTCATTATCCAAATATCCGTTGGAAATTTCAATTTAAAAGTAGCCGGAGTCTCTGAAAGATAGATTCATTGATATCATGAAAGCTATCAGAATTGAGATTTCCGAATCACGGCAATCCTCGAACGTTCCTGATTTCTATTTGCAAGCATTACGAGGATAACACGCGGAAATCGAAGAATATCCTTGAAATAAAATCGAGAGGCTACGGTCGATTTGTTCTCTCTTCCTTTTCATCTTCTTCTTCTTTCTTTTCTCACCCTCTGACCGACATCGAGGCGCCATAACGCCACGGAGAATTGCATCTGCTTAAAGCTCACCGCAGCCTGCCTCTTCTATTTTCTCCGTAATTCAGGCCGAGCCAAGCTGCCGTGGAATTTAAAATCTAATTTCGCATAAGTTTTTAGAAGATCGCGCATCCCTCTACCTCGTCGTTCTTCCGCATCTTGATTCGCCACCTGTAATTTCTCGCTATTTCCCTTTTGACATTGTCCTTTCACTGTCGCCAAAATTATCCTTCATGGAAGTTCACTTTCTGAAATTCTCAAATCCTTAAATTTCGTCAAATTCCCAAAAGTCAACGAATCTTTTCCCTAGACTCCCATTTTCCAATAAAACGTACCATGTTTGCAAACATACAGAACGTATCACCACATAGCAGTTTCAAATTAGACAAATTCCCAAACGCCAACGACTGACGAACCCCCTTTCTCTGCGCCTCCATTTTCCCCAATAAAAGCTATCATGTTTTCAAATATACAAAACCACATATCACCACGTAGGAGCAATTAAACAAATTCCCAAAAGCCAATGAATAATGAACCCCCTCTCCGTAGATCCATTTCCCAAATAAAACCATGTTTCCAAATATACAAAAGCACATATCACTATATAGTAGTTTCGAATTAGATAGCGGTCCACACACGGTACAATCGAGTTCGTGCGACATTAACGTATGGCAACCGGTTGAATCGTGAACAATTTCGCGAGTTCGAGCGACCTGTGAATCTAGCTTAACGAGATTATCGACCGTTACAAATTCGACGTTAGCCGGCCGTTATAAAATGGCGTATCGGGGTGGGCAAAAACGAAATTTTCGATTTCCGAGCCGGAACCGAACGATTACGCGGGCTCGTGCAACGGGGGCCATAATTGTCGCAACCAGACAGAGGAACGTCAGTAATGTACACTGTCACGGAACCACGTGCACCGTCGACGAAATCGTTTGCCTCTGATTTGCATAATTTACCAGCCATGCCAACCAGCACGCTACTCTATTTCGACGTGGCAAAGCGTAGGGTGTTCCACTTTCACGATACACGCGTGCACGGTCCTGGTTTAATCTACATGTTCTTCCAAAAACGGTATACATCATGAGAATCGTTAATTATGCACGCGAATGCTGATCAGAGATTCCTTTACGATCCTCTAATTCACAGCTACGCTTATAACCGATCTGTTTGTAGATTTTGCAGTTATCGGTTGTACAACATTTGTGGAACACCCTGTATATTTAACATCTTGCTCTTTCTGTCGCTATAGTACACTAATTCGTATATTGTTGAAAATTTATAACTGTGATTGCGAAAGTTTGATCTTGTACACGCCTATCCTGAGAATATGTCTGGCAAGTATTTTTATGATTTTAGAAAATTTAATCGTAGATAGCCCTTGGCTAACTAAGTTAAGAGGATAGAATGAAGTTCCCAGGAAAGAAGATTACGAACTTTCTTTGTCAAGCCAAAGCTGCTTTGCTACAGCTTCCTTGAAATTTTATTAATCAACTATCTGCTACTGCAATTTGAACTAATTGCATTATCGCCTAATCCCTTTTCACCGAAGATGATCAAGTTATACAGTTATTCTCTAATACGTTGGCTGAACCAAGCCGGTCATAGGTAGCTTAAATTATTGAACGTTTCAAAATTTCAGCCAAATTTCGAGAATGTACCAAGATTGATCTACTAGTTCTTAATCCGATCGAACACGATCCAAATTCCATTTGCTCCCGGTCTCATTGAATTCGTTAGAACGTTCCACGAGTTCTATTCTATAGGAAATTACGAGTTCGCGGCTTTACTTCGTCGCTATTCACCGAAACTTTGCTTCTCGCAGATGCATCGATGCCCACGAAACTTTTCTTTTACGTCTCGCAGACGCTGCACCGGGTGAATGCATGTCCCCGTCGTCCTGTACACGCGTATCGATTCCCTAGACATCGCGTAAACGGCCGAAACAGCAAGTTGGGCGCTGTAAGTGCACCTCCGGACTCCGACGTCGAATTAAATATTCACCGTGGACCCGATAGCCTCTTTGCAACTTGCGAGAACTCTGCGTCGACTATAAATCTCGCATGAGAAGATCAAACTTTGGATGTTCTTATAAATCCACCTTTACGATTATACGTGAAATTTATCTGTCTACTATCAAATATCTGCATCAATTAACGAAACATGTGTGCAAACATGTCCAGCAGGAAAAACTTATCGTACAAGTAAAACCACAAGGTTTGTAAGCGAATGAAGCATCAGATTAGATGAGATATTAAGATACAGAACAATTGTCTCCAATGGACCAGAACGGGAGGCAACGTTAACACGTTACGAATTCAGGACAAAATCATTTTCGCATCAACATCTGGTCGGCAGCGTCAAACTGTCTTATCGCGTTGTTTCTCAGCGATAAGCAGCAAGCTTTAAAGGAGAACTTATCGCAGATTATGCTCTATATATTCACGATGTTATGCAAATTGCAGAACTCTCCCGGTGAGCTAACAACCACCAACAGCAAGCTTCTGCCTGCTATTTACGCGCACATTTGCTACCAGCCGGGAGATTGTCATTTGGAATTGTTTCTCGGTGTGCCGAAGTTCAATTTTGAAATGATTATGCAATATCAAAAGTTGGAGTAAACTTCGTCGTCAATATTCTGATTGTAGAGCACATCGTTTCTAACGCGATTCAGATGTGATCAACGTTTGCTCCGTAATTTATGAACGAGTGAAATAAGTCGATTGAGCAGGATTTTTCAATTGTTTTACGATGTGTTAAGGTAACTAGCTGGGATCTGAAGAGGATCGAAGCGCACGATATCCGTAGACGTGTGCCGTTTATCTACGACCGTCAAATATTGAAACTTGCCCGAAGGGATCTGCACTTGTTTCGCGCAAAACTCCAGGCGAATTATGTCCTTTTCGTCGGTCTATCTTGCACGTCCGCGATAAAACGGAGCCGGAGCAGATTGTTCCGGGCAAACAAAAGTCCCTGACCTGCCTCGGTGTTGCCAACTCAAATGTTTGCCACCTGGAGCCGGTGCCATGAACAATGAACAGCCAATCAGCCAGGCCAAGCCAACTAAACCCTTCGCTCTATGAAACGTTACCATTCGTCCTGGTCACGTCGTAAACCAAACCGCAATCGCTAGCCGATGCTGACAACGCAAAACATCGTTTGTTCCTACCGGTAACGACCGATTCGACCCAATTAATTCGACCAACCGGTGATTAGCTAACTTGCTGCCTTCCTCTGCACTGCATCGACCTGCTGTTGTTGTTCGACGAGTTTCAAATTATCTACCCTTGCTAAGGGTAGTTTAGTCTTCGATAACAGAACCCACGAATTAGCATGTTGTTTTTAACTTCGGAAGATTTCGAACTGCTGTTCGCGTTCTGAGAAACTTGTTTCTTCGACGCTTTATACGTGTCACGCAAAGAGAAATGTCCGACACTAATAACGCGAACAGCCCATATACTTCATTCGGTTTCTAAATTTCTAGCATCCCCTCCATCCGCTCCATCGAGATTTACCACCAAACTTTTATTGCGCCGCTTGATTTACACGGTCTGTAACTTTAGGCCAGTTCCTTCATCTCGCCGGAATTCTTCGCTTTTCCTCTTATGGGGGAAAAAACGTGGACCACCGGAGTGTATCGTTTTCCCCGGAGGAATCGGAACATTTGCGTGGCACCGTTTGCTCCATAAATTCCTTTACGTAATTCAAGCTGTCCTCGAAGCAATATACGTAAGACGATTATATTTAACTCGATGCGATTTTATTTATACTTGCGAAGAATATGAATTCTCGCTTAAGTGGCCGCCATTACCGGAAGATTAACAGCGTTTGAAAAAGAATTGCTAGAGACACGAATAAAAGACGATCTCTCGCGGCCAAAACGAATCGAAAATCGTACAGGAAGCGTATGGAGCTGTGTTGGCACACGGTCGACATCATTTCCGCTTCTTTCCTTAAATCGCCTCACCGCAGACATTCGCCAACAATACCACAGCGTTGGCCTCTTGTTGGTCCCTCATTATCCGGTTCGCGGGCAAAGAGTGACAAAGAGGACATTTAAAAATAAACACAATGACGTCGTTAATTAATTTCGAAACGCAATCGTCGTTTTAATTAAATTCACTGGTTTTCACGCGCTTTACGAACGTGCCCCATCTTCGTTGCTTCTGGTTCAGTGCTGAAGAGTTCTACTAATTTTAGCACTGCGCTGATCATTAACTTTTATAATTTACGCAGTATTTTTTCTAAGAACTCGAGCAGAGCTTTTCCGTGTGCGTATAAATTCAAGCCTCTGATTAATTTAGGCAAAGTGGAATAAATCCGACGCTTTAAAGCAATTTGGGTTAAGGTGTCAGTTCGTTTAAACCCCAATGGAACCGAAAGAGAAGAGAATACAAGTTATTGCGTGATCGTGTAAGGAAGAAAGGAAACAGTGACGATCGGTTTTCCCAGGATTTTCCGGGAAAATACGATGCAGCGAGTTTTACTTAGGATTTTGCACTCTAAGCACGACTCGGTGGCGAAAGATCAGGATTACTGGGGGATTTGGGCGGTGCGAGCTGTTTAAAGGTACATATCTACTCCGAAGGTAAATATTTGACTGGGTAAAAAGGAAAGCTGACACGAGCATTGTGGAAAATGTCACCTCCTGAGAATTAAAACGAAACGAAGCATGATAGGCTTCCTTGGGGCGACGAGGAAAAATACGGATCACTTAACGCTAGAACCAGCAACCACTCGAAACGACTGGTTTCAGGTTCCACGTTTTATATTATAAAAGTTCGTTGCAATTTGTCAAAACGTCTGTCATATTTTATCCAGACAAAGAACGGTTGTCGATTACTTATTTATTCCACTTTATTTCCGATTTAAAAACGAGTGCACATTTAATACCGGGCGTAGTGTTAATGTCTGATCGAAGGAAGAATTTACGAGCGGGTCCTTTTACGCTTGTCACGATTTCGAAGTGACCCTCGATGGCATTTGTGCGCCGTTCGAATTCGCATTAATCAAAGAAAGTGGCACGGATTGTAACGGGAAACGTAGGTAATCCTCATTGAAGCGACGGTATCGGGTCACGAAATAATTACTCATCGCTTTTAACGACATCGTTCGCGCCTCTTAATTAAAAGAAAAGTTTAATTGACGCCGCGACGGCGAACGACATTCCAACTTCGTTCAGCCGAGGAAAGCTTAATACGAGTCCGACGGTAAATTGCAAAGACGCGGCAATTAGTAGGAGATAGCCCGAAAGAAGAGAAACGCGCAGTTTCCGTCGAGGAAGTGGAAAAGAGAGCAACGAAAGAATGGAGGATTCAAGGGAACACTTGTGCACCAGACGACCTTAATCCATCGATTTGTCTCGTCGCTAATGCTTCGACTTCGATCGATCGACGCGGAAAATACGAGTGGTAGTTTCTTGACCTTACAAAGAGAAACGAGAAGTTTTCCTCGAAAGGAAAATGCGTTTACGTCCGACGATACGTTACCGATGTTACTTGGGTGAGAACGAATGAACGTTCTGCTCGATTGAAAAACGATTAGAGAAGAATGATGGAGTACCAGCGGATAAAAAATGAATAAAAAGCGTAGCCATTCGTGCAATTTATGAGATTCGTGGCTGCGGTTAACCGTGACCAGCGCTAAAATAAAAAAGTTTCGAACAATAACCGAGGTTGCGATGATCGTGTGCTTTCTCGATTCGAACATTTTCGAAAGCTAAAAATTTCGAACGGTGTCTAATTAATTCCATGCGTTTTATCCGCGATGAAAATACCGTGCACACGTGTTAATGATCGATTTCATCGTCGGGAGGCGTTTCGCTTTTCCCGCACGGTTTCATCCATCTCCTTGCCTTCGTTCTTCGGTTTTCATCCATTTTATTCCCGCCTTCGATATCGCGGTATCCTCGATTTACCCTCATTCTATCCGAAGCTGCAACCCACACGCACACAGACACGCAATACTTTGCAGCGTGTAATAAAGATCCATCTATTTCTGTCATTTCTCGTTCCTTTCCACCTTTCGTATCTCATTTTCATCCGCGGCTGCACCTCTATCATTTCTCACTCGCTTCGCACGCCAGACCCTCGTTTTCTTCGCCGTCCACTTCAACAACCCTGCTGCTTCCTCTTCACGGATCCTTCACGGTTTGAATAATGATTCCGTCGAGTACGAATGGACAGCTTTAGGGACGACTCGTGGCCAATTCGAACTCGATGCCTCGTTGTGTGGGTACATTAGCGGATCTTCAGGTTGTACGAAACCGTTGGTTAATTAGTCATCGACCTCGAGCTCGTTTCCTCGAGGGTTTTACGTAGCGACACTCGTGCACCCTCGTGGCTGTATCGACCCTTGGATCACGTTCCTTCGTTTATCGCCGTGCAAGGAACGCAACGGTTATTGTTGCCAAAATGGCTCGTTCTGGGCTTTAGAGAGCTCGATCAATCTGTTGCAACTATGCAAATGCGACTGGGAATAAATTGCGTTCGTGCAAAAGAGAACACTTGGCCGAGTCAGGGTCGTTGACTCTTTGATCCTTGAACGATGGAGTCGGGTCAGTAGTGACCCAGACCGATGGAACGAGTCCAACAATTTTACGAGCGAAGCACGCGAAACGTCGGACTCGGAAAAGCATAAACATTTCATCGGAATTCTCAAATTTCCAAGTAACACCGTGTGTCAAATAACGCGGAGAATTACAGGGGGTAGAAATACAACGCGTGCGAACACCACTCGTGGGAGCAGAGCGCGTGAAAAAATAAAGGGTTGTGTTTTTTTTCGCGGGGAGGTAAAAAATTTCCGATATCCGATCGAAGAGCCGTAATTTAAACCGCATAGCTTGTCTACGTATAAATACAAAATACCACATTGGGTAGATAGGCAGAAAATCAACGAGGGTCGTTTTCATCTAGCCGTTTCCCGGAAACCAATCCACTCAGTCGTCGTCAAAAATTCATCGTAGCCATCGATCTTTTCCACGGTCTTGAATCGATCCCCTACCGAATTCAGACTGGAGCACCGGTTTCAACAGGGTGGCACAGACATTCGTATCCGGTGATTCAACCTGCTTTAATTAATTTACCCTTTGCGTCGCACGGCGATCGTAAACGACATTCGCGTGACTATTTCAATTTACATCGGTCAGCCCGTAATTATTTCATTGAAACGGTGGACGACTCCGCGTGAAAATCCACCACCATCGGGTGCTAACTAAATTACAACCCCGCCAGGGCAGCTTCGTCGACGGACTCTGATTAGATCCGAATTCTCTACTTGATTTATTACTTCGCCGAGTTCCTTATGAAATGCCTCGAAATTAATGCAACACTGCAGTCAAATAATACGATATGATCTACGGCAGGAAAGATTAATGCATCCTATAAGATACGTACAGTGATTTCATTCGTCTCCCTATTTTAAACCCTTATCGCAGAGAGTACATGTCGCAAACAAAGTTTCATTTAGTTGACTGATGCCCGTGGTGCATGTTGTGCGTGACCAGACCTTTTTGGGTAAATAAGGTTTTGGTTATAAATTTTAACTCCTTTAGGGATTACTTTGTCAAAGTTACATTTTTCGGTGTAATTTCACTCGCTAAACCTGTAACAAATATATGAACGAACCTTAAAAGAATTTATTACACATACGCGTGAATGTTTAATTCTATAAGTGATAGTCCTTCTCACGTTGGGAGTATTTTTTCAATTAAAGTAAAACAACCGTGTTGAGGGGATTAAGAACGGGAAGAGTACACGTTGTGAAGTCTTTGAAAGAGTTAGCAATTTCATTCGCCGTTCACAATAGGAATCCGCCCCCGCACACATCGATCCTCTTCTTGAAATCTATTTCAACTTCCTGGAAGGAAGATTGAAACCGAATCAATTGCAATGTTCCGTTTCTCTTCGAAAGTAAACGTTGAAGTACAGTAATTGACTTTTAACAATTGGCTTCGAACGTTAAGCAACGAAATAATATTTCGTTCCGTTCTCGAACGAGTAACCGATCGAGAGATTATTGTGCTCGATCGAATCTTCGATAATAAGATAGATAGGAAGCTTAATGGCGAACCTTTGTGAAAGAAATTATTACGAAATTTAAAGACGTGTAATTAAAGTTTATCAACGAACGAAATCTCCGCGAGGTTCAAACGGAAAATTATTAATAGCTTGAGGTTTAAGAACGCGGAGAACTGATTAGCATTTGAAAACGCGCATTCCTACGAAGCAGATACGGTGCTTTTCAAAATGGCAGAAGTTTGCGACGTATGAATGGTTTCTAATATCTCACGTACGAATGTATACATATAGATAGGTATATTTTTATATACGTGTCTCGATGGTTTTCATCGATTTCGGGTGCCTGCTTTCACGGTATTGGTCGAGGGAGCCGCTTTTCCACGGAATAAGAGTGTGGCAGGTGCTTTAGCCTGTCCTGGTCGGTAAATTTCCTGGATTTTATCGGTGAAAATTTAGAGACACCATAAAACTGCGCGTCGAACGAAGACGCATGTTTATGTGTATGGATATTCCCGGATATTCTCCGAGGACTGATAAAATATACGAACACCGTCATTGTTGTTAGCTTGAAGATTTTATGGCATATTCGATAGTATAAAAAGTCGTACGATTTCTTTTACTCACTGAAACTCGTAACAACGAACTTCACACTATTTAACACACATCAAATACTTGAACGATATACTTTTACTGCGGATGTTTGTACATTTATATAAAAGTCTACAAAGTACATATAAATCGTTTAATTTAAAAGTTGCTTATCTCATAGATTACAGGTTTTACACTTTTACTGATAATCACTACAAGACAGTATACACAAACGATTATAGAATACAGAGCTTAATTAGGTCCACAAAAGTATACGAATGTACCAAAAGAGGAGAGAGTGTTAACAAGTTTCTGCTAAACAGTCGATAAGTTGATAAACAGTCATATTACATAAAAATCCAGAGATATTCGAGTAGTCTATTTCGATGGATGCTATTTCCTCGGAGATTTCTGAAAGCGGCTTCTCGCGGTTCAGTCCCAAAGTCGAGACGTCTGAAAAATCCCTGTTCCCATCCCCTGATCCGTGTAGTACGATCCAGATTCGAGTTTACAGGCTCGCAGACGCGTCGCAGACAGCGTCGAATTTATGTCGTGACGCTCGTCTCTCCCTCGAAAGCTCGTCTCTTGATTCCGAACGTGGCTCGAAAGCCACCTAACAAATCCCGTTCGGAACGAACGGGTCAACCGAATGGCAAGCTCGTTTTTCGTGACTTTTCCAATTTTCTTCGCAAATCGACCCATTGCTTGTCTCTTTTCGACTGCAACCGCAGATGACTATTTTAAATATGGAAATTAACGCACTAATTATTATGTACACATGTTTTGCGTAGCATTAATTATTATAAAAATCGAAGCGAATCTATTCGAAACGGATAACTGTGAAATATCGCAACCGGAACGTAATACATTTATAACGTAATAAATTGATAAGATCAATACCCGATTGGATATCCGATAATGAAATAATCGAAAATTCATTTTGTTGAAGAGGCAACATTTATTTATCCAGAAATTCATTTCCCGTGTCATAAACGCTTTTCGTCCTCCCTTTTCTGCCGATTTGATCCGTTGTAACCACTTGGCCGTATTTGCGAGTGCATTTCGATGTGAGATCGAATCGCAGCTTTTCTGCAGGATTAATCCGAGGCTGGTGCAGCTCGTGGCTCGCGTGTGCACCTCTTTCGCATCCATTTTCCGCGCATGCAATCCTCTCGTGCACGCGTAAATTTATATATCCTTCCCGAATGCCCTTTATTTTTCTTTATCTCCGCACGGATTTCTCTTTGCTTTTCTCGGGGCAACGAGCATTTTTCACCACGCGTTACTGCCCCGAACACGTGCATTGCTTTATTTAATAAATGCCCGCCGAGGAACAAATATTTCGTGGGCAGATGCTGGCAAATTTAAGTCGTCGTTTCTTCTTCCTCCTTGGTACTCTTTATAAGACGCAATTATTTTATTAGCACTTTTAGTATACTTGATGTAGTAATATCCACATACGTAGTTATATGTTAACTGGTCATGTATGTAGTTAGATGTACCTCTGCAGTTGCATGCAGGGTATAATTGTACGTAGTTACAGCTACGTATGCATTTACACAGTTATATGTAATTACGTAGTTAACTAGTTACACGTTAACTGCAGGTAAATGGTAAACGAAAAGCAAAGTAAATCACTGAGACCGAAAAATCAACGAGTGGGCATCCAATCGTTAAAGCATCAAATGCCCCGCTTTGCGCGTTTACACAGACATTCGCGACTGTTACACCGGTATAAAAGTCGATTAGTGTACGTATCGATTTCGCGAGGTACACGAGAAATTGTAGCCGATACAAGCAGGATGGACGTGTCCCGTTCGAAACGAGCGTGCAATTTTGTTTGGGACAAGCATTGTCGCGTGTAAACGCCTCGTGTACACGCGCGTGCACGTGTTCCGTGAATTCGATGGAATCGCCGCTCCGTCTCGCGTTACCCACTTTAACGCCCGGACCAAAGCCCAAATTGCAGTTTCGAATTAAACCGTCCGGATGATCCGTCCCGTCTGCTTCGCTTTAAGGATCGTTTGCAATCACGTTGCCGACAAATATGTCCACAACCTTCGGTTCGACCGTTTCTCATCTGAAATTATACTTCTCGAACCGTTTAATTCATCTTGCTCTCGCTTTTGAGTAGAACGTTGAGTCTAATGAGTAGAACGTTGAATATTCGTTTTAACCCCTAATAACGTGACACACCTGTGACGCACACTACAATTCACTACAATTGAATTTTGGGTTCAAACTAACTTTCGTTTGTGGTCTTGTAGCAATAATTAGCTAGATGTGAATGACGCAATTGTTTAGAAAATTATAGGTAAATTCCTAAATTTGAAAGTTGACAATTCTTCTACTACAGTTATCCTAAACTCTAAACTCCTACAGCCGTCCTAAAGATATCCAGTGGTAGAAACAGTCGTTCGTTATTCTTGGTCAGAGGAAGCCTACGTAACAATATCTCAGGCGGTGCACCCTGAAGCCCGCAATAATTCGCGGGGTCGATAATCTCATCCGTGAACTTTTACAATCTCGACATGGAAGAGGGTTGTTGGCGATGGTAAGTTGAAGCGCAACGCTACACGTGGACGCATTCTGTACACGTTTCTCGAGTTTATCTTGGAAAAGTGGGACTGACATATTGGGATCGTTCTGGCCGTCTAGTCGCATTTATGTACCCTCCGTGTCGGCGTGCCGCGCCAAAATGATCGTCCTCCTTTTTCTTGCTGTTCTTCTATTTGCTTTCCACCACCCACCACCCTCGTCTTTGCCCGTCACTTTTTCAACCTTAACACGTTCCCTTCCGCGTGGAACGTGTGCGCCCTTACACCGAACTTTCCGTTCGAAACGTTCTGATTTTCTTCGTTAACGTTGCACCCCTTTCATTACCTGTAAGACTCGATGAAAAAGGGACACATGTTTTACACGAAAATTGCTAGATCGTTAAGTTCATGGTATGAAATTTGTAACAGTTGCTGGTACATGTCACGTGTATACTTTTTCCACCCTCAACCCCAAGCACCTCATAATTCATCGTTTACGCCATTCGTTATTATCAACGTTCTAACGTTACAGCGTGTGATCTTTCCCTTGCTTTGAGTTTGATAAAATTTATGAATACCATCAACAATTAGCAATGTTTAAAATATTGATACAGAAATATATTGTATAACATTTGAGTCTAAAAAGGAGCTTCATGAATAAGGATATTAATCAACAGATAATGTCAAGAACCCTGACGAAAGGTGGCTATCGATCCTATCCACACCGACTTGATGACCCAATTATAAGTCGCCTAATGTTTCATTGAGAAGCTCATTAGGCGAATCTCGGTTCCGAGTTCCCTTGTCTAATTAAGGCGACGAGTCGTCTTTTTTTTAAAGAGCTACTTTTTCCTCGGTTCTTTTCACCCCTCGAACTTCAACTTCGTGAAAGTTCGTCGCCATTCATCTTGTGCAAATTAAACGTCCGATAAATAAATCTTCATTAATAATCTATATCGTTGTCCTTTTTATCCGCTCTTATAAACTTGAGCGATCATTATTATAATTATGTAATCAATAACTATCTCGATTGAAAGTAAGAATACAATGTGTAAAGTTTATTTCGAATTATTGTTCCAGTGTTAGTACGATCGCGGTGTCTCAGAATCATTTTATGCAAAGCTGTAATTTGCATTTTCCAATTAATTGTTTTCCAAAATTTTCCTTCCAGGTGTCGAATGAAACAATGGAGGAGAGACTTGCCGCCAACTTCTGTGATAATCACGTTCCACAACGAGGCTCGGTCTACTCTGCTAAGAACCGTCGTCAGGTATTCTACACTCTGCAGTTTCCGCAGAATTATTCATTAGAATTCGACAAATAGCAATTGCGAGCGATAAGGGATATTCGTGACGAAATAATCGATGATCAGTTACGGAGAGGTCGAATAAAATTACAGTAATATTTGCTGGATCACGAACGACCAAATTCCCGTGCACGCCGTGATAATACAACGTGACACCGAGACGCAGCCGATGCGGTGAAAACGCGAGAAAATTCTTGACACGAAAGACGACTAGTGGAATTTTCTAATCGTCGTTCCATCGTTCCGTTTTCCCTTGCCCATTATAGATGGCGATAAATCACGCGTGGAATATAAAGGTGTTGATAGGAATTTTTAGAGAACATCCCTGATCCACCATACAATACCAACTACCTGATCCTATGTACAAAGGTATACAAACTAAAAATTTAATGTATATTAACAACCCCATAAAATTTATAATTCCACATAAAATGTATGTGTATTCGGTTACGAATGTCGGCTTAAACGATTCGGAATTTTCCTACGGCTTTTTCCTTCGGTACAGTGGCACGAATCAAGCATTTCCCTCACGAACGTCCATCCCTTAATTGAAAGATCTTCACACGGGGTAACGTCGGCTGACTCGAACAAGATTACCCTCTTCGCGGGAAGAATTTTTCCCGGTGACGGTAAGCGAGTTTCCGGGGTCGAGACGGCGAGGGTACGCCACCGGGAGAAACTTATTTAGGGAAAGTTATTTAAGAAAGGATCGTTGCCGCATTCAGGACTGAATTACACTGCTCGATGAAATTAGAACAGCAGAAATCCTCTCGCGATAAACGAGAACGATTAAAGAACTTTGATTATTTTTCAGCGTATTAAACAGGAGTCCCGAGCATCTGATCAAGGAGATTATTCTGGTGGACGACTTCAGTGATCATCGTAAGCGATTTTCTATCAAAATTTTGTTACATTCTGTCGTGCATATGGAAAGTTATTCCAAGCTGCAATGTTCAATTTTAATTTTTAATAAAGTTCGTGTGATTTTCATTCGAACAGAGGAGATGCAATAATTAGCTAAAGATTCATTTCTATTTCGATGGAAAAGGAATTCTCTAATATTGTTGATATTTCGGTATAGTCATTAAAATGAGACCACCGCAATATTAGCTGGTATACACACGTCGCTCGCGTTCTCCATAATGTCTCGATATAATGAACGTTGGACTTCGTGACGATTCACCCGCTTTGTTTGCAGCCGAGGATGGTGAAGAGCTGTCGAGGATACACAAAGTGCGAGTGATACGCAACGAAAAGAGAGAGGGTTTGATGAGGTCGAGGGTGCGAGGAGCGGATGCAGCCACCGCGAGCGTATTAACGTTCCTCGACTCGCATTGTGAATGCAACGCGGACTGGCTGGAACCCCTTTTGGAGAGGGTTGCTGAAGATCCTACGAGGGTCGTATGCCCTGTTATTGACGTGATAAGCATGGATACCTTCCAATATATCGGTACTTCTATCATAATAATTATCTATCAATTGACTTTATGATAAACTTCCGAGAATGAAATATCAGTAATCTTAGACTATGCGAAATATATTATTTATTAGTGATTATAACAACAACGTTAAATACTTATGAAGATATTCACAACTCTTTTACCAGTCAATGAAATTTACCGTTTTTTCCAAGCCCTTCCGGATCACCAATTCCGTGTTACTTCGGAGGGAAGATTGTCTCGTAGAAACCCAGTAGTTTCCATCTTCGAAGCACCCTATGTCCCTTTTCTTTCAACGAGATTAGGTTCAGGTGGCCCGAACGATCTCCTTTCCCTCTGCTTTCCTTCCCTCGTGACGTGAAAACTTCTTTCAAGTCCAATTTTGCCATTGTTCAGGGGCGTCAGCGGATCTCAGGGGTGGTTTCGACTGGAGCTTGGTATTCAAATGGGAATATCTGAGTCAATCGGAGAGACTAGCCCGACAGAAGGATCCCACGCAAGCGATCAGGACACCGATGATCGCCGGCGGTTTGTTCGTGATCAACAAGGCGTACTTCGAGAAGCTCGGCAAGTACGACACCCAGATGGACGTTTGGGGTGGCGAGAATCTCGGTGAGAAAACTCGAGCTTTTTTCGTGAATTCGTTGGAAAGGTTTTTTCGTCGAGCTTCTTATTAAATCGCCTTTCCACAGAAATCTCGTTCAGAGTGTGGCAATGCGGTGGCAGCCTGGAGATTATTCCGTGCTCGCGTGTCGGCCACGTGTTTCGTAAACGCCACCCCTACTCGTTCCCCGGGGGTAGCGGGAACGTGTTCGCCCGGAACACCAGACGAGCAGCCGAGGTGTGGATGGACGATTATAAACAGTTCTACTACAATGCGGTCCCGCTGGCGCGAAATATACCTTACGGAAAGTGAGAACCTGTTCAATCAATTTTCAGCTGTTCGCTCCGTAAATCGAACCAGCCTTTGTGAAGTCACTGTCGAGAACGATTTTTGTCGATATTTTTATTCTCTAATCGGTTAAATAATTTTTAAACGTTTGGTACATGCGATTAAAAGAAGTAACGTTTCTATCTCTTACAGATCGCGAGTTACAAAATGAAATAAAAAATAGCTAAATCTGTAGAGGTTGATTTGAACCCTATAAAAATTGTGTAATTCGTACCTGAACCTTGTGGATGTTCACGAGAAAAAATTATTTCGCAACGACTTCTCGTGCCTCCGATAGATCGTTCATCACATTCTAATTTCTGTGCCGTCTTACAGCGTGAAAGAAGCTCGATTTACGGCTCGCGAACGGGACGAAATACCGATAGTCGATTTCATTAAAACGCGTCGGAGCACGTGAAAGCCGTATTAATAAAACGCCGTTCCCCCTGTCTCGTTTTAGTATTCAGGACAGAATGGAGCTGAAGCGGAAATTGCACTGCAAGCCGTTCAGCTGGTATCTGAAAAACGTGTATCCTGAGTTGGTTATACCCACCAGCGAGGGTGGTCCTGGAGGATCTTTGAAACAAGGACCGGCATGCTTGGATAGCATGGGCCATCTACTAGACGGCAATGTAGGACTTTATCCGTGTCACGACACCGGTGGCAACCAAGTAAGTACGAGGGTTCATTATTCACCGTAAAACAGGTGTCTCGTCCGCGAAGGAAAATGAATTTGTTCCCCGATTCTAGTCAACCGACAAACTTCGGTAAATTTGATTAACGATCGCCGAGTTTAATTAATAAATTCAATTGGTGCAATTGCCCTCGATAAAACAGCTCTTATCGGAATCTCTCGTGCAAAGTACGAATAAATAGCTATTGAAGGATTAGTAAACGGGATAAGGAACAAATTAATGGTTACAGTGTGGTGGGTATAGGGACGTTTTGATAATACCCATGTTATTAACCCAAATGCTTGGTCGAACATAAACTCCGATGCTTCGTAGAAATAACTATTTTATCCATTAATCCGTGTATTCAATTTTACGTTTCAATTATTGCGCGGAGGAGCCCGTCTGCGAGGACGGATTAAGGGATGCCGCTCCGTTCTCCTGCGAAGTTTCGCAGTGGAGAAAATGAAAATACGACGATGTTTCGGTTGTTTGTCTTCGGTTTTCTATCACCACGGCTCTTACAAAATTCTCACTTCCTCGGACGTAATAGACACAAATTCTTGAAATAAATTTTCCTTAGCGCACGCCTTAGGCAGAGAACCTCTCTTATCTTGGAATGAAAATTTATTCGAAGAAATTTCGCATTTTGAGACAGTTCTCATTTTCAAATATTGAAATCCAGAAATTTGTCCAACTCCAAGTCTGTTCAAATATTCTGTTCGTACAAATAGTAACTGAAATATTTCACCGATGTAATCGCCACCCTTATTATTCCAGGAATGGGGCCTAACGAAAGACGGTCTGATAAAGCACCACGATCTCTGTCTCACTCTGCCGGTGTACGCGAAAGGTACCACGTTGCTGATGCAGATTTGCGACGGCAGCGAGAATCAGAAGTGGAGGCACCTAGAAGGTGGTCTGATTCGTCATTCGAGGATCCCTGTGTGCGTGGACTCGAGATACCACGCGCAAAGAGGAATCACCGCGGAGAAATGCGACTCGAATGCCGAGACGCAGAGGTGGCACCTGTACAACCATAATCACTAGCTCGCGAGCAACAGGATAAGTGGCTCGTGAAAGTCGCGTTGCCGTCGTCACTCGCGAAGGACTCAAGGAGTGCGTTATCTGATCAGAAGAAGACGGGTCGATCTGATCAGGACGAGTGACTTGATCGATCCTAGATCGAGGTTGCTCGATCGTATCGGTTGATAATTCACGAACCTTCTCGAGCCGATGGACGATTGTATGATATACATATATATACTCGTATCGATGAGACTGTTACGAGAGATTCTTGATTAAGGTGTTAGCGGAACGGGAGTAACATTTACTAGTGAGATTACGGAGACGTCAAATGTCTTATTTTGTCAAGGGAGAGCTTCGTATATTATTTTTAACTTACCGAATCGAGTAGAAAGCGGGTTTGAGGAGAATCGGAAGAACTTTCGCCTTTTAGAAAGATACTAAAAGAACATTCTCTGATACGGCAGAAGGTCGATCCTGGAAGTCTGCTTTCGAAGTATTTTGCGTCCCGGTGCATTTGTCTTAACATCGATGATCTCAAACTATCGTATAAACGAGAGAACGACACCGATAAGAATACCCGGTAATGTTTTAAACTCCTGTGACAACGGTGCGTTTCGAACTGTTTTATCGACCGGATTTTCTTTCCAACGACGAAGCATTTATGAAATTCTCATTATTTTCTTTCAAATCGCGTACGATTTCACAGAATCGTAGTTGTTTCAAAGACGTTGTTTTCAAAGATTGATACAGCGGTTTCTG
The DNA here is from genome assembly GCA_945859555.1 of Megachile ligniseca. Lineage (NCBI taxonomy): Eukaryota > Metazoa > Arthropoda > Insecta > Hymenoptera > Megachilidae > Megachile > Megachile ligniseca. The sequence continues at coordinate 11,815,781 of OX243783.1, read as the reverse complement.
CCAGCGAGGAAAAATAAGAAAAACTGTCGCGATTATTGCTTTCTTAGCTGAACTTATTATACACGTACAGCCTCGACCTCGATCGCGGCGTGAATCGAACGGCACTTCTCGATCAAAGGCGTACGCTACAATTCTCACAAAAGAGATTTATTTTTGTATAAGAAATCGTATACTTACTTGGTTGTGCGAATACGAATGCTCGATGCGTTTTATACGTACGTATTTATGTACAACGAAAGCGTTGTTCTTGCAATTCTGCGCTGGCTCTGCGTAACAGGGATCCATCTCTAGTCGTGAGAATGAAATTTTGTATCGAACGACGACATTCGTTGAGTATGTAGAACGCGTCGAGCCGATTGAAAGGGAGAAAGTGATGCGACTAGTACAGCAATACGTAGCAAGGGGATGATCTTTTGTACACTTATACTTTCACGACGACAATGATCTTACTGCCGTCATTTCGCATTGACACTAACACATGTTCGTACATATGTACGCGAATACGTACATCGTGATTACGCTAACGAAGTTACTACTGTAAGCTTTTGTATGATACTACAAGCGCGCCCTTTTAATCGCCTATACACTTGCTCGTAGCTTTATGGAACGCTGTACATTAAGAGTGGTTGTTTTTACTCGAAGAATTAGGCGATGCTCGATACGATCATTCGGACTTATATTTGAAATCAATAACTAGGAATTTACGCGATGAATATTAATGAATTGTACATATGGATTACGGATCTTGTGCTTTAACAAAGATACAGTGAGATCTGTCTATACAAATGATGATATATACGAATTATACTGTTAGACAGATCTTACTGTATTTAGCATCGATTTTGATGAAACCTTGCGCTTAACAAATATTACCCTTCCTTTTGTCCAATATTTGTACAATTCTTTGTTTACAATTTACAAAGTCTCGATTGAAACCGAGGTATCCCTTCATCGATATTTTAATTGAAATCCTTCAAACTCTTTTGTCTTTCTTTTCGGTTACTATATTAACAATAAGCTGCAAGTCAAAATGCAAATACACCTGACCCTTTTTCTCAGCCCTCCAGAAAGTCATTCAGAGAAACAAGACATTATTGTAATCGAACAAACAAGATATCGAAAAAAAGGGTACGAACCCTTTTGTCTCCTCGATGTAACACGTCAATCATACTATAAATACTTCTACATTTAATCGTATATCTCCCGTCCTAAAATGTCTCTGAGTACTTTCTTCGTTATCAGAAACGAACACGATTGGTGTTGAATAGGATTGCAAATCTTTTCAATTTTCAAAAGATTTTTCAGTTATAAAAACTTGTCTCGACGTCATTGGCGTAGCTACATAAGGAACAGAGTGGGCCTACCACCCTCCAGGACATACGGATTGATCATTCCATATAGCATAAGGGTTGTAGGATGTAGAATACCTCATAAAACTCATTACGAATTTTCAAACTTGCAAATTCCCAAGTTCCCAATAGTCAGTCTCCCTAGCCCACTTGTGACAAAAGACCCAATTACGCCAATGTTCACTGCGGATAAATATCATAAAAGATTTGAAATTGTACAGCAAGCAAACTGCTTGAAAACGCCCATCGGTATGCAGCTACATTGTTCACCGCTTTCGTCGCGTGTTTCTCACGAAGCAATCATAATCGCGCGTAATAAATTGTACATATGACATGTTTAGGAAACGTAAGCTTACGAAACACATCGTACTTCCATGAATCTGTAAACTGTAAGATAACGAGCGACTTAACGTTAAGCTAGCAGAGCAATTTGCTCGTTGTCGAGTACTATCGACTTGGTGCTCGACTGGGATACAATAACAGATTGCGCTGTACATTGAAAACGAATATACACGGTTTCCCTCGTACGATACGTTGAATTGTTCATTAGGCTTGTATTTGTTAAGACGAAGCCTCGAGTGGGAGGGCTGTGCTATTATGATGGTGCAACATGTCACAATTTCTTGTTCTAAGAACGAGGCAAAGTTATCTGTGACATTATATATTGTTAACTTTTAATATGCCTGTTACTTTTGCATCGTGGTATGATATACGTTTAAAGAAATTCTATTTCCGTACAAAGACCGCAGATAAATAATGTTGTTATTATTTCAGGATTCTCATGATCAATATATTATGTACATTAGATTTTAATGCACCTATTACTTTTACGTCACGATATGATATTTGTTTGAAGACGTTCTAATTCAATATGGAAACCTCAGGCAATCAATATACACTGTATATTGTCAATATAATATTATCGAGAACCCTGAAGTATTGACAATATATCTTGATCGTCTGAGGTACACATTACATTGAAGACTCGGTGTGTTAACGTTTGTTTAAACATTATTTTTAATATTTAAAAATAGCCAAATGAGTTACTTGTTTCAAAGTTTTCATTTGTCAAGAACTGTCAAAGGGAAACATCATTTATTCCTTGCATTGAAATTGTAACGAATTTACAATTTCCGTTAATAAAATATCTTGAAAATATACACACATAAATATATGGACATTCGTTTTCCAGTCCAAATACCTGTCTTCAAAGTGTACACATTGTATTTCTACAACTCTGTATTTTGCAAATGTATAATATTGGAGTGGAAAAAAAATATATATAAATATATACAGTAAGTGTATATTTATATATATTTATAGTTGTATGGTAAGGATGCGATATTATGATACTTATAGGAACAAGGTTTTTTTAATAAAATGATGGAATTATTCCAGAAACTTGTATATATTTACTCAAGTGATAATTTATCAACATACGTTTTATTTTATTACAAATTTTTTAAATATTTTGAAATGATTCCTACAAGTGAGTCCTGTTATGCACTACGTTTCTTCAACCCCTTCTTCACTTTTTTCTTGAACTCCTCCAAGTTTATATCCATTTTCTGCTCTTTCTTTTCTTTAGGCTTCTCTTCAGGAGGTATAAATGCTTGTGCTCTACGGTCTTGTCTCTTCTTTTCTGCTTCTTGGTGTTTAGCTTCTTGTTCCTTCTTCATCTTGGCTCTCCTCTGCTCCTCTTTCAAGAAGTATTCACCAGATGCTATCATCTTGTCTATTTTACTCTCTGTTTGAGGCGGTGGGAATGGAGTATATGGTTTCTTTTCCTTCTTCTTCTTAGGCTGTTTCCTTTTACTAATGTTCTTACTACTGAACCTTGGAAGAAACCTTTCCCAATTTTCATTCTTTAATTTTGGATCTTTCGCTAGCTCTCTCTTAATCATTAATGCTTTAATGTTATAAATTGGATGGATATTCTTCATAGTGTCTTCCACAATGCGTCTGACTTGTTGCAGACCTTTGTAAGGACCCAATGCAGCCACTGTTTGTCCTTGTACAAGTACGTAACAATTTGTTAATAATTCAATGGATTTTAAAGTACAACCATTTGGACCAATAAGCCTCTGACGTCTTTTGACAAACTTTTCCCTGTTTCTGAGAAAAGAGGATATTTTTATGATATCTGAGCCAATATCATCTTGTAGCACTCTAACAGCTTGTTCAAATGGAACAGAACGTGACATTAGTTTAATCATGTCACGTGCTTTAATAATGATAAAAGGATCCCATGTTTTCCTTGTTGTTTTAACTGTCATACTCCCTTCAACCAGGTCCAATTCTGCTTTAATAGCATATTCGGCTAAAGCTTTTTGAACTAACGGCCAATGTTCTCTCAAGTATTGTTCCCTATACTTTGGAAAAAGTGTTGCAAAAGAACTTTCTTCCAGGAGACGATTAGGGTTATCCTCTGGTTTAAAAGCTGGGATTTTTAACGACCAAGCATTATCTACAGGTCCTGTCACTTTATGATCATCATCTTTCTCAGAATCACTCATTTTTGACACCCAAATTTCATTACACTGTCAACTTAAATTATTAACATAACCGTGTGCGAAGAATAATTTGAGAAATGATATTTATTTATAAAAGAAAGATAAATCACACTATATTAATATTAACGTTTTCGATCAGTGTTTATGGGAAACTTTATGTATTTATTTATCAAATTGTCGCACGCTATTCCTGAATGTATTAAGTTTAGAATAAGGTTATATTATTATGTGAAAGAAAGCGATAGTAGAGACACGATACATGTTGCTCAATGTTATCGATAGATGGAATAAGTATCGCATTCTGCTATACACCGTTATTTCATATCAGAAATTTAAAAATTTCCGACTTCTGCACCTCATCATCGTATATTAGTGCCCATGAGCTCTTCGGCGGGCACTTGATCTCCCAATCACTGTTCCATAATTATAAAATTTGTAATGGGATTAAGTAGCTTATGCTATAGAAATAACTATAATAAAAATGTATTAAGCAGCTTAAAATACGTATTGTTATGAACTTGCATGTAACATTTAAAAAATACAATTAAGTAGAATCTATTTTCATTTTATTTGAAATTTTTTTTAGGATATTTCGTTTAACGCCACACCAACTGTATTTTTTTCAGATACAATTTGTGAGTACATAATTGTTTATTAAAAGCAATTATTCAAAGCACTTATATTAAATATAGTTTAGATAATTGAGAAATTGTTAACAACAATCATATCGCGAACAGTATTGTTGTTTTTCTTTCAAAATGTTAAGTATTACGAGAAAAATATAAGTTTGAAAGCGCTTCTCTATAATTTGACAGTGCATGGCACTAAAATTTGTTTCAATACATATAATACGCTAGTTATGTAACATTTAAACAAATCAACAAATAACAAGAGTAAATGTTTTATTATTATACAAAACTGTTATTTTAAAAGTTTTTTAATTTGCGAGTATTCACACAGCATAACGATACGTTATATATTATTAATAGTACAAATAGGAATAAAAAGCTTAAAAAGTTAAATAAACAGGATAGATAAATAATGCTACACTTATGTGTGACAAATTTTATAACAAAACATTACAGTAGAACAGTGGACATAATAAAATTTAATAAAAATAAAGGCAAGTAAACAATACTGTTCTATTTTGTTCGTGACCCATGTTGTTTAATTATACGTAATTGTGAGAGGTGTGTTTTTAAAATGATTAAAACTTCCTATAACCAAGAATCTGTTAAGTCACTGTGTATATGTTTATAAACTTATACTATTCAGCACAGAATGTGCTACTAAAATGGCAGTACAAGTAACGGATATCCGTACTACTATTATAAGTGGGCTGCATTGAACGTTATTTAAATATAGCGCACAATTTAATCAAAGAAAGTTGTTCTACAAAATTTTTTGTTTTTTCGTTTCAATTCTAAGGATATTTCGTGCCTGCTATACTTTTTTCCTTATTTTTTTTCTATTATGAATTAAAAATCTGTATCTTTTTTTTATTGCTTGTACAATTTTCATGATATGCACTTTAATTAAGGTGCAAGACCTGCATCTTTAGCTATACTGTGGAATAAACTAGATGAATTACGTAGCAATGCTTCTGGAGAATCGTATTCCTTAATCAGTCCTTTATCCAGAACAATGACCCTAAAGAATCATTTTCAATTAATATTACTTCATATTTTAAAACATATATTTTTCAACCATACCTGTCTGAATCAAGGATTGTATTAAGCCTATGAGCTATCGTGAGAACCGTACAATCACTAAATTCTTGCCTAATTGTCGTTTGAATTAAATCGTCCGTTTCTAGATCGACTGAAGCTGTCGCTTCATCAAGTATAAGTACTTTTGTTTTCCGAAGTAATGCTCTTGCTAAACAAATCAATTGTCGTTGACCTATACTTAAATTTTCTCCACCCTCAGTAATTTCGTGTAAAAGACCATTTGGTAAAGCTAAAAATATTATGGAATGTAATACAGTGTTAAACTGTTCATTAATATTAATTATTTATCAAGAAAAGAACATTGTATTTACTTTTTATAAAAGATTTAAGATGTGCATGTTCCAAAGCTCTCCAAATTTCATCATCTGTGTAACAGTTGAATGGATCTAAATTAATTCTTAAGGTTCCTGAGAATAATATTGGATCTTGAGGAATAATAGTTAATCTAGATCGTAAATCATGAAGTCCCAATTTAGCAATGTCAATATCATCGATGAAAATTTTTCCGTCGGCTGCTTCTATTATTCTAAATAGAGCCAATGTTAAAGAGGATTTTCCAGCTCCAGTTCTACCGACAATACCAACTTTTTCTCCTCCTTTAACTGAAAATGATAATCCGTGAAGTACAAGTTCTAAGCCTTCCCTATAACGGACTTTGTAATCTTTGAATTCGACTGTTCCTTGTACTGGCCAATCTTTAGCTGGTGTGAAATTAGGATTTTTCCATGGAGCTTCCTGTGGAGTTTCTCCATATTCTTTTATTCTCTCTACCGCTACTATGTTGGTTTCGACATCAGAAGTCATCCGTACCAACCAATTTAATGTTTGTGTTACCTAAATCAATAATTTTGTATTATTTAAAAATCGCGTTATTAGACGCCTCATTATGTTGTTAAATATATGTAATCTTACTTGTAGAGCATAGCTAACAGATAAACCAACTACGCCCGATTTTATGGTATCTTTATTTAATACAGCAAATAATGCTGCAAAGAAGATGATTAAGTTTCCAACCATCTCTAAACGTACCGCCAACCATCTATAATGCAATAATAAATTATATAATTTGTAATCAGTTTTTCTGATAATTAATTTAATATTATTTATAGCTCATAAAATAAATTTGTACCTATTTGCAATTATGCTAGGATAATAGCAGACTTGATTAAAGTCCACTTTATTTTCAGATTCACGAATAAATCGGTCTTGCACACCAAATGCTCTAATCATTTGTGTTCCTAGTAAATAAAATATTAATACTATCAGTATGATTATACGAAAATAGCTTAGTATTTCTGCTGCTTCATTGAAATTTCTTTAATGCACTACTGATTCAACATGGATTTACATACCAGTAACTGTTTCACTGAAATGCGAGTATATGGGAGATCTTGAAATAGATTCTAAACGTTTCAGTTGTCGTGAAGATGCAACGTACATACGTTGAACAAAGTAATAAATTCCACCTATCGGTACAATCACCGCAACAAATATTGGCGTACTAAAACTTATAACCACTAAAGTAGCTATGACCTGTAATATGAATATGCAACATTGTGGAAGAAGAATGTATTTTCGATGAATTTTCGAGTATGTAGTGTAAAAATGAATCAAATATTGCTATTATGTGCAATATAAAACATATGCAACAAAAGAATAAATAATTATACATATATAACATAATAAAAATGGTTAACAAAAATTATAAATTAATGATCATGCAGTATGTTAGTCCAGTGATGGGCAAATCAAGTGCCCACTAAAGAAGTCATGGGCACTGATGTGCACGCCTAGGGTGAATCTGGGCTCTAGACTCTAGAGAGAACCTAGTGAGGCAGGTAGAGAGAATCTAGGGATAGTCTAGAAGGGGAATTTGGAAGAATCTAAAATCAGTTTAGAGAGAAGGCTTGAGAGGCCCACAGAGAAACTAGTGAAACCTAGGACAAGACTAGGGAAGGTAAAGAAGACCTAGGGGTGGGCCTAGGAAAATCTAGAGAGCGCTTAGAGTGTAGGCTAAACATTGGCATAACTAAGATAGTCTGAAATGGGCCATGTCCTTTAGCTTTCCTAATAGAATAGCGTCGACCACCTGCTCATGGCATAATCAACAAGCTTTTGCAAAATACAGAAGTTTTGAAATTTGAAAACGGGAATACATCGGAAAACCTAGATCATATTTTAGAGAAACGTAGGCCTAGTTATGCCAATAAAGATAAAACAAGTCTAAGAACAGTATAAGGGAAAGTAAAGATGTATCCCTAGATCTGATAATCAGAATGATACAACGCCTGCAAGCTATTACCCATCATCCGTGCATTGCGCTTTTGCGAGCACAATTACCCATCACGTGTATTAAATGGAACACCCATGTTTTTGAACATGTATACGGAATTGAATACAAACAATGTATATGTTTTACTCAACGAATATTTGCACAGCCACTTTCTACCACCCATCGCAAGCATATTTCTATCATATTTACTATTTCTAAAATGATGAACCACAATTGTAATGTATTAAAATGGACACAATTATACTTTATCTTGGATTCTATTCTACATTTAAAAGTATTTTCGTTGAATGAGCTGAACTGTAATAAATCGTGTGGAGTTAAAATATTGCTAAATAAATAAATATCTATTGTATATTAAATAAGAAATACTGCAACATAAAAACCAATACAAACCCTTTAGTGAAATGGAGATATATGAAGACCCAATGAATTATGATTGAAGGAGTTATAGAAAGGAAATGATAACAACCAATCATCTTAATCTGGTTCAGGCATTTCCAAAAATTACCTCAAACAAACAATAGATGCTATCGGAAATTTGCTGAGGAAGAGATGTATCCAGTACGTCGACGTCTTTAGCAAACCTGGAGATAATACGACCAATAGGAGTCGTATCAAAGAAGGTCAATGGAGCACGCATCACAGCACGCAGCATCACTATGTGCATCTGGCGAGCAGCCAACCAACAGCCCAGCTGCGGTGCCAAATCGCAGAAAAAACTCGCCATCGCTACAACATCAGACATCAGTTGCTTTCATTGTAATCACTCTAATAACAATTTTTAAACATCTTAAAATGATTACGAATGTGCCAGAACTTCAAAAATCTAAGGCGTTCTTGAAATTTTTCTTTCTGTTCCATTTTCTATGTAAATTTTGATTTTAATATCATATAAATATTTCAAAATATTATTTACTAATACATAAGCTAGTAGAACTTTTATCTATAGTTTTTAATAAATTTCTTATAGTTTCTGATAAAAACGAACTAATATTCTGTCTCATGTTATGTGAGAAGGTTTGAAGTTTGCTGTGGAGGGTCATGCTAAGCACACATAATGGTACAATACATAAAAAGCTTAAGCAGTAAAAGTAAATGAAGCATAAAAAGTAAGAAATAAAGCAGATACATGTAAATATTTCCAAGCACAAAAGATATCAACTTTCTATGCAAAACAATGATTGTATAATTGTGTCCATTACCTTAGCAATTACAATTATTATTGCTCTATATCTCTATATACTATAATCTGTTGGTGGCTGAACAAATTGCTAAAACTGAAATCTAGTACATGTACTGAATTGGCATTTATGATACAGATAAAATTTGTTATATACGCATAAATAAATATTTCAAATGGTTCATGAATATTTAAGATACACGAACGTAGAAATATTTACTCACATGTGGAATACTATACATTAACAAAGTACAGTCAGAATATGTTTACAATATAATACAACTTGTTTCTTCATATTACGGTCATAAAAAAAGAAAACAATAATTCATTTTAAATACAAAGAAATAAATAATGAATTTAAGTATCAAAAAGTTATTACCATAAGTGAATTCAACTTCTGTTTAATATATTACTGTTTTTACTTTACAAATTTAGCAACTGTAACTAAATAATCTAATGTATATAACTTTCTTTTCATATTAAAACAAAATTTGATTAATTCAAACATGCAAATAATATTGAAAATTAATTATTGCATTTCATAATGGCTCTAAAAGCGTGAATTTCTTTTAGTAAAAACTTGATGAAATTTATATGAATAGTAATACTAAGATTAGAAAACAAATTTTAAAAAATCGTGAATCTGCACGTACTCGAGATTCCGGACTCGGGTTAAGCTCAGGAAAATTCGTGTGAAATCAGTCGAGAAGGCCTAAGGTATTTTTAGCATATAAATACTTTTCTAAACTCCTGGATTTCTCTAATTTCCAAATTGCTTACTTTCCGAATTTTCTAATTTCAATACTCGTAAGTTTCCAAATCCCCACATTCTGAAAGACTCGAAATCTTGAGCTACTGCACGTAGGAAGATATTTTTTAATTCTGTCCCGATCCCACCCAAATTTTCCCAAACCCGACCAGAAGCTCGAGTACCCAACATCGGGCTACCCGGACATTCCTAAAAAAATGTAAATATTAATCTTATTAATTATAATTACACTCAATAAGCAATCGTAACTGTCATTAAACTTAAGACCATAATATCTGTATGAGAATCCATGTTTGTTAAAGCACATTATTTACAACGTGAAAATATCATACCCCAAAGAGACTAGTAATCCAAGAACGCAGTATGGATGGTAGTACATTATCAATGACATCAGTGTCTTTAGCGAGTCGACTAAGAATTCGACCGGTTGGAGTTTTGTCAAAGAACGACATTGGGTTCCGGAGAACACGCTGCAATGTACTCTCGAAGAGATGCAGAGAAGCGCGTATTGATCCTTTTGCCATGATTAAAGCCCCTCCAAGTACTGTCACGCCTACAACGGTTGGTAATAACTTGGATATATCATTAAATCTGACAGTTACACAACAAGGATTGCAGTTCTTGCAGTACTCAAATTGTATAGTAATGTATTTAATAAAGGGAAAACTTATTTTCTTTTTTTAGCGACAATATTGCTTTTACTATTCTTCGTCGTCTGTCTAACACCACATGCAGGTTCCTTACTGCAGTCACACATGTATTGAGATATATTTACAATAATAAAATAAAAAACTTTATGATACGTGTTATTTAAAAAAATACATGATGAAATTTTTTTCATGTAATAAATTAGTTAATGCATACACTTATTTGTAATATTTTTAAACTTGCCAGTAAATATTCTTATCTGTTTATCACATATTTGCTCGGTGGTATATTTAACGTTTATTATGTCATTGACTTTGCCAAAAGGATTTCATGCCTTAATAAATAATAAGCAATGTAATGGAATATGTTGATGTATGATAGAATGAAATATTTCATTGATATAAATATATAAAATGTATTGTAAATTTTCTATGTCTTAATTATGGTAAAAGATAAAAAGCTTGATGACCTCTCTACTTCATGCTTGAACATTAAAGAAATACACATATTGCATGAGCTTATACATACACGTAAACATACACGTAAATAAAAAATACGACCTACATGCAAAATAAAGATTAATTAATTTTGAATGATAAAAGTAATTCAAGTAATAACATTTAAACATACGTCACTACAAAGCTTTAATTAATTTGTAAAAATTCTATAAACACAGCAAACCACACTCGCACTAGTATTTTTAAACACTAACGAGACTTTCTAGTATTTTTAATTTTGATTAGTGTTTGATTAAAATTTTGGAAAGAAAAATTTATTAGTATTTTAAGTTTGATTAGTGTTTTGAACAAATTAAAAAAAAAAGTTAATATGTAAATGATTAGTGACAGATTTATACAAGTATATTTTCTGTTTCGTTTAAAATTAATCAAAGAAATAGCCTCAAAACTGTGTAATCTGTGAAGGAACATGCTTTCTTTAGACAGTTTTTTATATTATCAAAAATAGTCGCTGCAGTTCAGAATACACTTTAGAAAGGTAAACTTACCTTCTATGCTTTTTTACAAGAATTTAATTTTAAACAAAACTAACATATTCTATTACTGTATAAAAAATATGAAAATATTTTACATATTTAATAACATACCTTGTCCAATACCAAGTCCACCATAGACTCCAAGATACATGTCTTGTTGAGGTTTATCAAATGTACCGTTATCAGTTGTTAAATTACTATTTGACCATAGACTAAGCCAACTGTTTGAACCAATACTAAAGCCTTGAAAAACTGCATTCATTATAATAGTCGATATGGACAAAAACCAACCAATAGATTTAAAGTAATGTGAGTAAACTTTCCATTTAACCTGATATGAAACAAATAAATATATATATGGTTAAAATGTTTGTTTAAATCTACTGCACAAAGTATATTATAAAATAACTTACACTTCCAGTTTCAGTTTTTTCTTCTTCTATTAGCTTTTCTGCTGATTTTGAATGTATTAATTTTGCCTCCTTTACATTATTGCTACTTAGATGAGTACTAGATTGCTGACTATCTGTAGAGTACTGTCTAAAGTATTTGATAATTTATATTAAAAGTAAACATATAATTAAAATAGACAGATAATGTAAAAGAATAGCTTACCTCTTTAATGAACCATTTAATGATCTCCTATCGACTATAGAACCAGATTCGCTTTGACTTTCGGACATTCTTGATTTAGCTCTTGTTAATTTCTGATGCAGCTCAGTTGATCCTATTGTTGACTCCAATTGTTGTTTAATTTCTTGTAAATCTGCCTCCGAGCCATTATCAGCATGTACTGTTTTAAATTTATTATAATGGATATAAAAGTGATAAAAATAAAGATATTAAAAGATGTACTATTATAGACTTGAAAAATAATAATGGGATATACATTTACACTAAAATAAAAGATTCCAAATACACTCGAAAGTCATGGGCGTTAATTACAATATTTTAAAAATAAAATTGCAAAGACAATTAATTATGATACTTCATTAAATAAAAATCTCACTGGCTCTCTTATTAAAGTTCAACATGCACTAAAACAATCCTACATGCATGTTTCTTCTTTTACTTTATACAAAAATACAATAGTGAGAGAATAATAAAAAAATTGTAGTAAAGATTTCTGCATACTATAAGCTGGCTGATAAGATTTTATAGTAGCAAATTGCAAAAAATACTAACATCATTAATATTCTAATCTCACAAGCCAAACGCAATATAAACCACTTTCTGGACAATCACATAAATTGAAGTAGGAAAAGGAATCGTAATTACTTTTTCACTGACTTACGATTTCCAACTTAGATCCATGAAAAATATAATTGAAAATTAATAAGTAAATCAAATAATGAAATTATAAGAACAGAGAAATTAATATATACCTTCTTGAAGATGTTGCACTAAAAATTCTGAAAAGGCTCCTTTTTTTTCTAAAAGTTGTTTGTAAGTTCCAACTTCTGATATTTCACCATCTTGAAGAACAATGATGTTATCGACTTCCGGTAAGTAAGTGATGCCATGCGTAACTAGTACTCTCGTCTTCTTTTTAAGCAGTCCATTAGAACCAATTACATTTTCAAATATATGTTTTCCGACATGCGAGTCTACAGCGCTTAGGGGATCATCCAAAAAATAAATATCCGAATCATTGTATACTGCTCTTGCTAACGCTACTCTTTGTTTCTGACCACCAGACAAATTTATTCCCTTCTCTCCAATTTCTGTTTGATCACCCGCAGGCAATACTTTCAAATCGGGATTCAATGCACATGATTCAATTACACGATCGTATACATTTTTATGAAGTGGTTTTCCAAACAAAACGTTATTTTGTAACGACGCATTTTGTATCCACGCTTGCTGAGACACGTACGCAATAGATCCCTGTTATTCACAATAAATTACATATACATAATAAATATTTTTTATATCAAAATTATTCGTCATTCAAATTGTACAGAAATATTTACTTTTGTATTAACTCTGCCACTTATTTTCTCCATTTCTCCCAGAAGTGCCGATATAAGAGAACTTTTACCAGATCCTACTGTTCCAACAACAGCTATTAATTGACCCTGCTCTACTTGCAGATTGATATTTCTTAATGTTGGTTTATCAATATTTTCCAAGTCCCACGCGAAGGTACCACTCTCAATTAATAATGCATATGCTGTATTATATCAATACAGTTTAGTAGATATATCACCTCTTTAAATATATTATAATTAATAAACTTACGTTCAGATGGATCATGTTGAATGTTATTAGGATCCAACTCTTCTGCATTCATGAATTTGTTTATACGTTTCACAGAAACATATGCCTAAATATTATTATTAACAAAAACATTTTATTGTTAATCGTGATACGTTACGTATATGACAATTAAATTCATAAATATTTATCTACCTGAATCATATTACCGATCATCATCGGTAATACAGAAAGAGGAAACCTTAAGATATTGAAAAGACTGAGTGAAACAAAAGCAACACTGCTATCTAAACGATTATTTTCATCTAAAAGTACATATGTTGCAAAAGATACCAAAGATACCTAAAAATTCATTGAAAAACATAAAATAAGAAATATGTTATATTTAGTAATACAGTTTAACTTGCAACTTACTAAAAACGGAGCAAACGACCAAATAAAACTTGTCCCAGAATTGAGATATGCTGTTTCCTTTAACACTTTAATCTCCTTCGTACGTATTTTTAATATTTGTTCTTCAAATGATGGCTCCCATGCATATAACTTTAATACTTTTATACCATTAAGTACCTCGTTCATTAATTTAACTCTTTCGTCTTTTAATTTCATTTGTCTAATTTGCAGTGTTTTCAATCTGTTTGTAATCAATATATTCACTGGGATCAAAATAAGCAAGACAGCTAGACCAGCAAGTGCAGCCGGTCCTAGTATGTCCCATAAAAAATATAAAGCTAAGATTATTTGTAGTGGTGCAGACCAAATCATATTTATATATGCCGTCAAGTCCATAAATCTTTGCGCATCGACGGACATTAAATTTACTATTTCACCAATTGTTGATTCTTTTTTAGCAGCATTAGATATTCTTAATGCTTTCCGATAAATTGCAGCAATTAAAGCAGTTCGTACACGTAATCCGACTAAGAACATGCGATGAAAGTACTGCGACAAAATTAATGTTTGGAACGTGGCTGTTGCTAGAAGCAAAACTGCATATAAATAACCTTTCCATATTGGTTCTTGTCCCTCGATAAACTTAAGGAGTAATCTAAATTGAAAAAGTATGTAACTCATATAATAAGAATTTAAGAAATATTAGAACTAAAATTTCATTAAATTACGTTAAAATATAGTATACTCACTTCAGCACTTGTGGACTAACGAAAATTATAATATCTTGGAAAAACTTAAGTGCAGCTCCAAATAAAAATGTAGTACCAAATGCTTTACAAAGTGGTGGTAAAATTGAAGTCACTTTCTTTTTACGTCCGTTATTAAAATCTACTTGACCAGATGCTTTCCTGAATGATGCCTTAGTGCTTTGTACACTGGAAACATAAAGATCATGCTTATACTTAATTAACCCATTAAGTAAATGTTTTAATGAACTTACCTAAAATAAGCCCAAAATATTCTTGTTAGCAAAAGTAGATTGATATTTTATGTATTACTAATTTAATAAATGATGAAATATTTCCACTTGTATTAATTCATTTCTACTATTTTGTTCTTAACTTCTAATATCAAATATCTAGAAATGTCACACTCACTTGTCTGTTTTTTGTAAACTCTTATTCCAATATTTATCAAATTTAGGTACAATTTCCGTAGCTGTATCTTCTGGATTCATAGACCATAAATCTGTAACTTCCAATGGTTTTCTGAAACCACCCCATGCCATTGAATCGAACCATGTAAAAAATACTTTTGATGGAAAAGAAGAACCTTGTTCTGGACATGGCTTGTCAACCTAAAGGTGTAATAAACATTAAGCTATAATTCAATTTCAAGCATATTAGACTAACATGAATAAAACATATTTGATTACCTTGGGATATTCTGAATATTTTGGTTCTGCATCGACCAAAAAATTTAGAAAAAATAAAAATAGCACTATTGGATAATATATCATATATGATATAAATGGATAAGTTACTTGACCCTAAAAGAATTATGTTTAAAACATATTATTAAGTGTCTATTTCATTGTTGACTAGTAATTCCTAGGATCTAGGAATCTAGAAATTTTAGGGTCTTGGAAATTTGGGCATACCTCTGTAATATATGACCTTATTATGCTTCTATATT